>PVHY01000209.1:117775-287201 GCA_004024945.1 Uropsilus gracilis
CCCCCCCCCCCCCCCCTTTGGCTTGTTGGTTGGAAGCTTTTGCCCTATTTTGCATGCTATCAAGGAGACAGCTGTGCTGAGACATGCATCAGAGAGGAGGCCTGGGAAGGGAGGAGGAGGGGGAATGCCAGTAGGCCAGTGGTTCTCAAAGGGGGCTGCTTGCATAGAGCATGGTCCATGCCCAGCAAGTAGGTGGACCCCAGAATGAGCACCTCAGACAAGACCGCAGTGATATTATCAAGGACCACACTTGGAGAAGCAGTGGTCTGGGAACAAGTTTGCTGTGTAGTATGAGGAAGGGAAAGAATGAGTAAATGAATGAATGAAGGGCTCCTGGCTTCAAGGACATGCCACAGGGAGGACTCAGGTCTGTTATGTGGAGAATGAATCCTATCATAGGGTTCAGAGTGATAGGGTTTGATACAGGGGTAGTGACAGTTAAAAATTGTATAGGTGCCAAAATGCTCTGGTGGGTAGAGTCTGAAAGACTCCACAAGAGAAAATGGGAAGCAGGAAAATGGGGGATAAAAAGGGAGGAGGGAGGAGAGAGGGGAAAAAAAGGAAAAGAGACAACAATGGCACACTGAGAGAAGAGGCCCACGTGGCCTGACTGGGGGAAAGCCCTCTGGACAAATGAGCTGGAGGTGGCAAGGAGCCACGGTGAAAGAGTGGCTGGCAAAGAAGTAGCCGGTGTGGAATCCGATGCCAGAAAGGCAGGCAGGGGGTGAACAGGGGCTGCTGAGGCAAGCCTCTTAAATGTGGCCAGATGCTGCTGAAGACAGGCCTGGCAAAGAAGCCCTTGGAGCCACAACATGGTGACATATTTGGAAAGCTGAGTTTGCATCATCTGAAAAGTTTGAAGAGCCTTGGAGAAGCGGAGCAGCTTGAAACACTGGAGAGAGAAGAAACAAAGAGAAGACGGTGGAGAAGGACTGGACTTTGCAGGGTGCCTCAAGTTCAGAGGGGGCACCATCTTAAACATATGTTTAAAACTTTCAAACTAAATGGTACTTGGGGTGAAATAACTAGCCACTTGTGGCTCTGAAAACTTTTCATTTTCACTGTTAAATACCCTTGTAAATAAAACCCTGTTAGTAAATTGCATTTAAGTAGCAACTAGTACACATAAGTGATATGAACCTGAGGGAAGCTGACTGGCAAAAGTCACATTTTATTATTTTATTTATTTATTTATTTATTTATTTATTTATTTTGAGACTAGGTCTCGCTATTTTTTGCCTGTGGAACTGCAGACTCGTTGCCCGGGGTACCACAGACTCAAGCAGTCCCCAGCCTCAGCTTCCCAGGTAGCTGGCGCGTGCCACCACGCCCAGCTATTTTTTTGGGACTAGGTCTCGCTACGTGCCCCCAGCAGGACTCAAACTGCAATCCCTGGTCCCGGCCATGGCTTCCTAGGCTGCCGCTTACAGGCATGCACCACCATGCCTGGCCTAAAAGTCTCATTTTAAATGTAGTGTGTTGGTTAGAGGCTTCTGCTCATTTTTAACTCAATTTCAGGTTCAGATAGGGTTCACTCTGAACCCTATCCCTGCCCCAGTCCCGCCCTTCTTCCCAGTTTCTTTCCACATCCCTGCTAAAAGACCCCTCCATGGAGCCCCCTTACCTTCTTACCAGGAACTCCAGGCTCACCCTGAGGGGGAGAGAGTGAGCGTGCAAGAGAGAGGTCAGAGACACCAGGCTGCCTGCTCCACTGGTCAACTGGCCCCACTGACCGCAGAGATGCCACCCCCTTGGAGACATGCACACAGGTGGTGGGACTAGCAACTCTGTCCCATTTGGTTCCTTCTAAGATGAACTACCCTGGGCAAGTCACTGCTCACTGCCCCAGTCTTGGGAGTCACTGTAAGGTTAGAGGGAAGGTGTTGAGAGCTAATGTATTTAATTATCTGAGTCTCACAATCTGGTTTGAAGGTATACCTGATTTGATGCAGGTATACATTGTGCAAAGACTCCCCTGAGTTAATTAAGGCATCACCACCTCCCATATTTACCCTTTTCTGGGGTGAGAACATTTAA
Source organism: Uropsilus gracilis (assembly GCA_004024945.1). Lineage (NCBI taxonomy): Eukaryota > Metazoa > Chordata > Mammalia > Eulipotyphla > Talpidae > Uropsilus > Uropsilus gracilis. Next base: position 119,813 of record PVHY01000209.1, read on the forward strand.
GTTTTGCTTGCTTATCCTACCATGCTCCCATTTAACAGACGAGTAAACTGAGGCCCTGAGATACCACATAATTTGCACAGACCTGGGGAGGAGAATGGGGACTGAGAAGCACTCACCTTAGTTCCGGGAGCTCCCTTTGGGCCCTAGAACAAGGAGGAATTAAACATGATACAGAGGGATGGGCTGCAGGGATGCATGCATGCAGTCATACAGTCCTGGTGTAACATGGCAGGTGTGTGAGAAAGGGATTTCCAGGCTGGTCTCTGAACTTCCCTGGGTACTGACCATCTCGCCATCTTGTCCAGCTTCTCCTTTGGGACCCTGAGAGGTAGGAGGGAGGTGAGGGAATGCAGGGACTTCACAGCTCACTGAACCCCCAACATGACAAGGAATGGATGAGCCAGGTGAGTAGCTGTCCTGAGAGGAGACCCCAGTGGAGTTTGAGGGGTGTCAGCCCTGCTTGGGAGTGGAAGGATAGCTGGAGTCCCTGGTCTGGGAGGGGGATAGTACAGTGAAGTCTGGTCTCTGGAGTTTGGGCTAGGACTATGGGGGGCAACTGAAGCTGACTAGTTAGTATTGGAGAGGAAGGATGAGGGGAGGGGAGAGAGGAAAAGAAACTGAAGTTGTTAAAGACCTGCATTGAAAGTGTTCCCATATGGGTGTCAGGGTTGGGACTGAGCTTACAGCCAAGGTGGTCAGGGTCTTTGGAGGGTTAGAGGGTGGTGTAGCTGGGTTTGGAGTCAATCCAATTTTTGGACCTGGATATTAGTCTGAATTGGGGTTGTATATATCAGGATTTGGGAAAGAGTCAGGGTCTCAACTGGGCTTAGGGATCCAGTTAGTGTCAGATGTAAGGTTTTCAGTGGGTTAAGAGTCTGGGATGAGTTGGGGTTGGTTCTGGAATCAAGGTATGGGGTGTGGGTAAGTACAGGACCAGGACCTGGTAGCCCCTCTTACCGCTGGGCCTTGTGCTCCCCTTGGGCCATCTTTCCCAGTGTCTCCAGGAGGACCTCGAACTCCCGGGGGCCCAGGGGGTCCAGGGGGTCCAGAAGGCCCAGCAACTCCATCTTGTCCTTGGGCTCCCTGAAAGAGAGGGGGTGTGGCATGACTCTGAAGGTAAGGGGAGGGGTTCCAGCCTCTTTGGAAGGGCAACCCCATGCCTTCCCCTCTCCCAGCCCCCTTAGACTGAAAGGGAAAGAAGGGCTTTGTGATTCTTGCTGCTTCTTGGGGGTCACATGAAAGAACAGATCTGTATTAACAGCACTGCTGATACTGCAAACAACATAGGCCTCTAGCTGCTGGCCAAAGTCCACTGCTGGTGCTCAGGTGAGAGGTGAGACACCTATGCATGGGAGGGAGACTGTATATCCCCTGACAGACAGCCTGCTTGGCCAGCTCCTGCTTTATTAAGTGATGGAGGTGCATAATTGGCTTTTGGTTCTAGAGAAACGAAACTTAGGTGCATATAAAAAACCTATACATAGATGTTCATAGCAGCTTTATTCAGAAAAGTCGCAAACTAGAAACAACCCAAATATTTTTTAGTAGGTGAACAGTTAATCCACTGGAGTGCACCCATATCATGGAACTCTGCTCAGTAATAAATGAAGAGGGGTAGAGTACTAAGACATGTGGGAGCTTGAGTTTATCTGAAGGGAATTATGCAGAGAGAAAGGCTGCATGCTCTATGATTCCATCTACTGGCCATTCTTGCAATGGCAGAATGACTGAGATGAAGCACAGGTTAGTGGGAGCAGGGGGATGGGAGGGAGGTAACTGTAACTGTAAAAGAGAAGTGAGATGGATCTTTGTGTGATGGTCATACTAATCTACCAATGTGATGAAACTGCAGAGAAGTAAAGACATACAAATAAGTAAAATGGATGAAGTCTGAAACCAATTTTCTGACTTTGAGATGGAACTAGTGTGATGTAAATGCCAGTACCAGGGGAAACTAGATGAAAGTCTATGGGGTACTATTTATTACACAACAGTACATGCATCTATAATGCTCTCAAAATAAAGTTTAAAAAAGAGCAACAAAGAGCCACTTCAGTCTTGCAGCCCAGAAAAGCAAGCCCTTGTATCAGGTGTGAGTGCTGGGTCAGACTTCAGGTAGCCAGAGCCCAAACCTCATGGCCCTACCTGCCATGGGGAGGGAAGCCTACAGCATACTGCTGGTGGCACTTCCTGCTGCCCCTGCGGTGCTTTGCCAGCACTGGCATTGGGCATGCAGAACCAGTGCTGCCAAGCTCCCTGCTGCGAGGAAGGGAAGAGGCCTTTGATGCTGGACTAGTGAGACAGTGTCTCATCCAAGCTAGTAGCCTCCTAGCTGGGGCACTGCTATTGTCCCATCTTGCTCTGAGCAGGTAATCAATCAGGGTGACAAGTGAGAACAGACAATACCTCTTCTGGCCATTGAAGGCTGAGGTCTCTTTCTGACCCTTTTCCATGCATGGACTCTATGACATGGCAGAGCTCACTTCTCTAGCAAACTGCATCTAAGACAGTTTATGAGTCTTCCCAATTAAAAAACCCTGGAGTTCCCAAGGTCCACCATGCAGATTGGTCTGACAAGGTCAGGGCACTGGCCAAGAAGATCTAATCCCAGGCAGCAGAGAAGGGAGCACATGGCTAGGTCACCCAGCCATGAGTGGAGATGGTGGTGGGCAATCCCTTCATTTTATGCTGGGCTGGAAGGAATCTGAAGATATTCTGGGAACCACTGGCCTGGATGCTAGTTATTTGATCAGCAAATGGGTTTAGACACATGAGCAGGTCCCCAGAGAGGTTCCAAGGATTTCCTCGAGTTACTGGGGAATCCTGCAGGGATGTGGCAGCTGAAGTCTGACCTGGCATGGGTGAACAGAAGGCGCACACACCAGTGGGCCCTGACATGCTGCTGCCAGTCTACCTTGAGCGCATGGCGCCAGCACCCGTCGTGATCTCTGCTTACAAAGCCCAGGTGGAGCCGTGGGAAGACCATCTAGTCAGCAAACAGGTTATGCAGGCAGAAGGCAGGGGCTGATTTAGAAAACCACAAGGCAATTCTGGAGGCCAAGCCAGGCCATCCAGCCCCGAGAAAGGCAGCTTGGTGATTAGGAGCATGTGGGGGGGCTGTGTTCCCCAAAGATGGCTGTCTGCCCCATCCCATGCCCCTGTGAGAGGCACCCTTACCACTGCTCATCAAGAGTGGGGTCTTTGCCCCACACTTGGATTTGGGTGGAGGAGGTGCTGACCAATGTGACCAACAGAATGCAGGGGAATTGACACATGTCCATTCTGGGGAGAGCTCTTAACTGGTTGGCAGTTTCTGCTTCCTGATTCTTTCATGCCCCTCAAGGAAGTCTCCTGCCCCCATGCTGGGAGAAGCCCAAACCCTAATGAGATCTGTGGGTGGGGGCCTTGCTCTGAGCTTCCAGTCGGCAGTCATCAATGGGAGGGTACATTACCCTGGACTGTAGGTCCAGTCCCCTCAGGGGCCACAAGGTTGTGACACAGGACCTAGCTTTAAGCCACTTGGCTGAAATGGAGGGACAAAAGGGGGAAAGGCTTGGGCAAGGTGGCTCTTCCATGACCCCTGAGCAGGTCCCATCTGAGGAGCAGGTATCCTTGTTTGGAAAATCAGCCTCTATGTCCAGCAGAAAACAGACAAGATTTTCCTCAGCAGCGACATACTTTGACTTCAGGGATGTCTTACCACCTTGAGGTGGCCCTGCCTTTGCTCTCCCATCAAAGGTCCAGCACAGTGATCCAGTCTCAGGGATCCAGTCCAGCCAGATGGCTAAGCACCCTTCTCCTGCCTTTCCTTTTTCATTCCCAGATAGATAGAGCCCATAGAGCCCTTTCCAGGGCTCATTCAACCTGGTCCATTCTTGCCTCCAGCCCCCAGAGCCTACAGATGCTCTCAGGGGGTTACTGAACCACCAGCTTCAATGTCCACTTCACACCTCGCAAAAAGCAGCTGGGACTATGCTGCGCTCTTGCCTTTCTCTGGGTAGCTGATGCCTACCTCAGTTTCCGACTTGGGAGGCAGTGGAATGGCCTGTGCCAAGTGCTAAGTTACCTTTTGCCAAGACCCAGTCTGCAACCCTGGGTCTCTGCTCTGTTGTGGCTTCTGAGGAGGAGCCTCAGGCTAGATGCCAGGCTCTTCTGAGCCCCTGGGCCCAGAGAGGACACTGAGGGCTGGTGGAGATCTATTGTTCCCACTTGGGGTGCTCAGTGCCTACTTTTTTTGAGTCTTTGCTGCTTGATGGGGTGGGGTTGTCACCACTGCACAACTGGGAACCCTGAATTGTAGAAGGGTGTGTCAAAGTCACTCAGCTGAGGAGGGGGGAGGGTCAGGGCCACTGACCCTATCACTTTCCCTTTTCCTGGGATGCTAGCTGGGACTAGTGTCAGCCTCCTTGGGCCCCCCAAGCATGGTGAGAAGTGTGATCTGGACATCTGCCAGAGACACCTGTCAGTGTGAGGGCACAGCCTCAGCCAGACCAAGTGCTTGGGGCCTCCTCTATGCCAATGACCATTCAAGTGAAAACAGGCACCGGGAAAGACCACTGAGTTGGGCTGCCTACTCACTGCCTTGTGTAGTAAGCTATAGGAGCCCAGAAGCAACACTAGACACACCCAATTATAATAGAAAACAAACCCTGTTTGTTGCAGGGGTTGGAGTGAAAGGCTCTTGCTCAGTTCTTACCCGGGGGCCAAAGTCTCCTGGTGCACCCTAGAAACAAAAAACAGGGGACAGAGCAGCACTACTTTGATTACCGCTTCACATGTGTGGGCTCATCTAATTCTAACAAAAATAACATGCAGGTGCTGTTTTTCATATGCATTTCCAATAAGGAAACTGAAGCAAAGGGAGGTTGAGAAACCCGCCCAAGGTCACACAGTCGGCAGATGCAGGGCAGGCAACCAAGTCTGTTGCCACCTGCTGCCAAAAATGGTGGAACAGGGACAAGTTGCTCCCCTCAAGTCTCTGAACCTCAGAATGGTGGAAGATGATTGTAATTACTTTACTAACTGCTAAGTCACCAAGTTTCTGAGTAGTAGGTTAGGCAGGAACAGATACTGAGATACTGATATCTCTGGTTTCAAAGGCCCACAGTGGCCATTTCTGTAACTTGGCAGTATGGGCCAAGTTACAGAAATGGCAGTGTCACCAGTGGGACACTGGTGGTGTCCTACCTACAAGTGAACCAGTGTCTCGTCACCTAAAGAACCCCCTGACAGTTAACTTAGGTGATTTCTCCCAAGGTGCTGTGAGGTTGATTTTAATGTCCAGATTAAGAAATAACGTAAGGGCCACCCAAGGTCACTCAGTTGTGATGGAGCTGAAGGCCAACCTGGGACTCTGAATTCCAGATTCTGTGCTTTGTGCTTGCCACACAGGTGAGTGCTGGGTGTTCCAGCCCCTGAGCCTGCTGTGGACACAAGGGCTCCCCTCTCTGCTGCTCTCTTACAAGACATTTGGGCTCCCAGTCCTCCATGGGCCTGTGGCACTTGGTGCCAAATGCCAGTGGAGTCCTTCTCACTAGGACTGACAAAGATGCCAGGGCCAGCTTTCTATCACCTGGGGCTGGAGGTCTTCTCTCCACAAAGAGTGACATTAATGGCCACTGTTCAATCCCCTGATCTCTGCTGACACCCCTTCCCGTGAGCAATTATTTTGGAAATTTGTCTTTCTGGGCTGACCATGCTTGGAGTTTTATTTCACTCTGGGGCTAGGAGAACTCAAATTCAACTCTGTTGGCAATAGGCCAAGTATCAACCTAGTGACCATTTTTGGAGGTAGCACTGTTAGCCCCCACTTTACAGATGAGAAACGGAGGCTCTAGGAGGAGATGTGATACACTCAAGGTCATACTTGGAGATGGGGCTTGGAAGCAAGTTTCTGGAACTTTTACCAGCCCACAGCACCTGGACAACTTCCAGTGTCACTTACTTTTTCTCCCTTGGGGCCTGGAAGTCCCTGGAGAAGGAAGGTGAAGAAAGAGCAGACATGAGTGAGCAACTCGGCCATTTCCCTTTCTGGTTCCCTAGCACTACACTGGCAGTCTGTCAGCCCTTAACAAGACCTGTGCTTGCCCTAAGGAGCTCCACTTCTTAGTCTTCAGCAACCTGGAGATGGGACTGGGGAGTCACCAGTAAGGGCCCACTATGTCTTCTCAGCGGGTAACAACATGTACTTGTCACTCCCCCCAGAGAGCAGGGTCCTCCCTATTGCACAACCACTATATCCCTAGGGTTGTTGAGGTGGCTGCTACCTTGAACTGCTTATCAGGAGTCTACATGGCAGCAGTGGACTGAGATCCTAGCCCCACTGGCCTTCTTTCCTTCAAGGGCAGCATCTTCTTGGTATCTGCTGGGAGGGGCTTATATGTTTTGAAGGCTGGCTAGGTGCCAGTGATGGTGCTGTCTACACCCCCAGGACCACTGTGGGAAGGGCCCATGTGCCTGTATAGTAGATAGGAGCCTCAGGCTCAGGAAGGGGTAAGGTGTTCCCAAGGTCACACCATCAGCAGGTGGTGAAACTGGACTTGAAATCAAGTCTGACAACAAATGTCTTTTCTGCACTGAGTCAGGGTCTCAGTGACATTTTCCTCTAGTGTTCCAAGGTCGCCCCAACCCCACAATGATGTCCTATCCCAGGGTCACTTGAAATCACTGACATTACTTACAGGCTTGCCATCCAGACCCAGTGGTCCCTGAAAAATGAGAGAGAGGGAAAGAGGGGGGCAAGAGAGAGAGAGAGAGAGAGGTAGGTTACATATGGAAAGACATTTCCTATTTCATGACCCAGACATACCACTGAGTGACCAGAGACCAAAGTGTGACAGGAGACCATGGTCTGGGTACATGGCACGTGGATTGGGGAGGGGCTCTGGGTGCTGTTTGCCACCCAGAATTCCCACCTCTGATGACAGAGAAGAAATTCCATTTCTTCTCCAAAACCACCCCCACCTCCACCCACTGGCTGTGGACTCATGACAATGCTGACTCTATGGAGTGTGCGTCTTGCTTGGAACTTTGAATAGTGGTGGTTAAGGGGAAGAGCACTCCTTTCTTTTGATTGGGCTAAGCCTAGAGCTCTTGGGGTTACCACATGGCTCAAGAAAGAGCCAAAAGAGGGAAAAGCAGAGCTGAGAGGCAGAGAGAAAGACAGGACAAAGGGCCTGAAGTTGAACTGACCCTCTAAGTTCTGTTTATTGATACATCTGGCCCACCTTAAGTCAGCTTGGGTTGAATTTCTGTCCTGCATTAAGGACTCTGTATTCCATCCTCCAATTTACAAATTGAAGCCTAATCCCCAAAGTGATGTCATTTGGAGCCTGTGGGAGATAATTAGGAAATGAGGGTGGGGTCTTCATGAATGGGATTAGTGTCCTTAGAAGAGGAATCCTAGAGAGTTTTCTAGTTGTCTTTCCACCATGTGAGGATACAGCAAGAAGTCAGCAACCAGGTAGAGACTCTTGCCAGAACCCAGCCCTGATCACAGACTTTCAGACTCTGCAACTGTGTGAAGTAAATGTCTGACGTTTACAAACTACCTTGTCTCTGGTATCTGTTAGAGTGGTTGAATATATGAAGACCTAACTGGAAGATTCCTGAAGTGCTTTTAACTTCCTTCTTTAGTGGCCTTTGCAGCAAAATGTCAAGGCTGAGAGAAGCCAAATGCCACAAAGCTGGGGTATCTCCAGGACCCCAGGAGTTCTGTGCTATTTAGAGGGCAACAACAATGGCAGAGCAGTTCTTAGTGGGCCCCCTCCATTCGTCTACCCACCCACCCATCCATTTACTCAGCAAGGCTGGCTGAGCTCCATCTTCATCTGGTGATGTTGAGGAATCCAGTGCAGGGTCAGGCACCAGTCCACCTGATCTATGCCAATTCCCATCTTTTCCTTCTGCCCCCCAGCTCCCTGCCTCGGACCCCCACACTCCTAAATGTACAACACTCTTGAGGCCAGCAAATGCTGCATGCAGCTCCACTTTCCCAAGTCTTCAAACACACTGTCAGCCTGCCTGGCACATCTTTCCCACATCATCTGCAGCTCAGTTACCTCCTTTTCCTCAAAGCCCTCCTCCAAGTTTCTCCACTTTTCAGAGTCAGGCAATCTGTCCCCGAGTCCAGCACATATCTCACCATCCCATGTGACATGATGTATTATTCATGTATCATCTACTCAAGTTCTCCAGTAATCCAGGAAAAGGGTCTAGTCCCTATGTTCCAGAGTTCAAAGGAAGCCTGGGATGGGGTATGTGCCCTGAGTCAAACCAAGGAAAGGCTACAAGAAGGATGAGTGGTGTGCAAATGTATACAATTCAAGGAGGAAAGGGAAGGATGGGACAGACCAGGGGTTCTGCCAGTTCTGAGAAGGCAGATGGCATTCAAGCTTTGGGGGGAACTGGATAAGATTAGGGAGTGCTACCTTGAAAAAGAAACATTTGGGGATTTGGACATAGCTAGTGTGTGTGTGTGTGTGTGTGTGTGTGTGTGTGTGTGTGGAGGGAAAGCACAGTGAGCAGAGAGAACAGCCCAGCAAAGGCAGAAAGCAGGGAGCATGCAGGTCACCGGTGTAGAGAAGCAGCTTCGGTCTCACATGGATTTCCAGGCCTGTCCCACCCACAGGCTCACAGGTTGGCCCTGTCACTCCTTATGCTTCCATGGGGGGGGTGAGGGTGGGAATGGGCAGCCCCTGGCTCTCCGCTGCCATTCATCTCCCTGAGACAGACACACTCTCAGGCTTCTTTCCCATCTCTGTGCCTTTGCTTGGGCTGACCCCTGTGCTGGAAAGCCTTTCTCTGCCTTCTTCCCCAGTGAGAATGACTCATCCTCAGACATTCTCTTGCTCTGGGAGGCTGGCTTCCTTGGATGGTGCTCCAGACTGTCTTGCATGGAGAGTCAATCTGCCAAAACCTGAGATAGTGGCTACTTCTTGGTATGTTTGCTTTGGGCCTTGCTCTAGGCAGGGAACCAGTGCAGTTCCGGTCGGTCTCTTAAGTACTTCCAGCCTGTCTGGGCATCTTGGTAACAGCCTAGGCTCAGCTGGGATCATTGAAGTGAGGAAGGAGGCCATGCCAAAGTCTTGGGAGTCTAGATAAGGGGGCCTCTGGTGGGCACACTTTGATCCCTATCACTTGGGGCTCACCAGAAACTGACCTAGCTTGTCAGTCTTTCAGGTCAGTTCCTGACTTCTGGGTCCACATGCTCAAGGCCTCCTTCCTTCAGCAGGCCACTTCAATTGAGCCTGATGGCCCCCTGCCTTCCTTGCTGCAGCCCTGAGGCTCAGGCTCTGCTAATCCGTCTCAGGGTCACACCCCCTGGCATCTCTGCCCCAGGCCCATCACCCTCCCTCACCCTCTCAGAAGCCACTACACACAGGGCCCCCATCCTATCCTGGGTCTCTTCTGGAACTCTGCTCCCTGCCCTCCATCACCACAGCAACCTGGAAGGCAGGCATTATCATCCTGGGCTTATGGAAGAGGACACCGAGTCCAGAAAGGCAAATTCCTTGTCCAGGCCCAACAGCTGGTAATAGGCCACAAGTGAGGCTGTGGCCCAAGAGCCCTTCTGTCCTGCCTTCTTGGTACTGCAGTCCTGAGCTGGGCTTCCCTAGTTTCTGGCCACTCTCTCCCCTCCACTCTGCCCTCCCACACCTCTGTTCAGACCTTCCCTGGACCTCGTGTGTCTGCGGGCCCCTGGCTACTTCTGCTGTGGCTGCCACTGCAGGCTGGCCAGGCCCTGAGTGTGATAGTGCGTCTTGCTGAACCAAGTCCAAACACAGCAAAAACTGTCTCCTGTCAGCCTGCATGAATTAAAAGCATCCACAATGCAGAGTGAAATGCAAAAGAGACTGAAGGGCTACATAGAGCTAAATAAACCTCTTTCCTATTCATGTGCCACGTGGAAGGACAAGTGGGTCTCACAGCTGTCAGCAGAGCAGCTGGGGAGACCTAGCTATGGCCTGGGTAGAACGACTTGATGAATTCAAGGTGCTTGAGATTGGCCAGGACACAGAGCAGGGCTGGTGAGAAAGCAAAACTCGAGGCAGAGACTCCCTGCTGCACAACCATGAAGGTTGAGTATTTTGTACCCTACCCAGGGGTTGGGGAGGGGGAGGCAACATGGCCCCTTCCTGCAATGGAAGAAGCTGAGCCAGTGGGTTGTCCTAGGCCCGGATGCTGTTCCCCTTCACACAGCACAGGATAGCTGGGTGACGTGGCCTTCCCAGGGAACCTGGAGCACAGGCTCACAGGCCTTGACTGTCTCCTGGGATTCTTGGGACGTACGTCTATCTCCCCCGACCCTGAGCACGTCTCCCCTGGGCAGACTCTTTGGATCCTTTCTCACCCCAACCTCTGCCAGAGGGTACAGGTTTAAACAGACATGCTCGCTGTGTGCCCTGGGGAGAGGCCATCAACTTCCCTCAGCCTCAGTGTCCCAGCAGGGCTGATCCTTCCTAGTTTTATTCCAGTTTTCCCCTAAGTTCTGTTGGGGTCCCACCATCCTTTAGAATTTGGAAAGAGCTGGTCCACAGGTCTCATGGGTACATCTGGTGTCCCTTGAGGGCCCATGCTCAGTCATCCACCATACTATTTCCTGAATGCCTGTTTTTTCCCATCTTCTTCCACCTGCACCTGGAAAATGCCCATTTTTCACAACCCCTCTTCTGGGATCCTCCTGGGGGAGAAGCAGCAGCCACCTAGTCTGTCTACTGTAGGGCTGGTTTCCCATCCTCTGGAAGGAAGACTTGAGACCGAGCCCCAGGAGGGGGCTCTGGATCCAGCACACCTGGGCCTGGCACATGCGAGCTGGTTGACCTCAAGCCTCATCATCTGTGTAGGGGGATGTGCTTCTCTGTCTCACTGACCTGCCTGTGCATGTGTGGGGTCTGTGGCAAAGGTGCTATAGGCACTGGGTGAAATGTGCAGACAGATGGGACCTGGTAAGCCTCCCTAACTCCTGGGCTGGGGCGGTAGCTGCACCAGTCTTCAAGAAGCAGGCTACACATAGAGAGTACTTTCTTATTTTAAAGTCCTGTATGAGCCAAATAGTATACATCTGCAGGTCCACCTGCCAAGAGGTTGCAAGAGAATCTGGTCTCTGGACCACTAAGGCACTTCATAGTCTTTCTCACCTGGTTCTAGGAATCCCCCACCACACATGTGGAATCCTAGGCATAATCCCCATTGGTCCTCTTCCCTAGACCAATTCCTGTAAATTCTCTTCCAATGGTTCCTGAGAACTTTCTGGAATGCAAATTTGATCACATTGCTTTCCTACTTGAGTCCCTTTTGGGAGCCTCGCTCACAGAGGATGAAGTCCAAAGCTCCCGATCCAGTGTCCCGGTCCCTCTACCCTAGGCCCAAGAACTGAACATGTGTCCTGGTTTTGTCTTCCCAGGGCTGGGGGACCTCTGGCCCATCACTGGGGTCTCAGGTCAGGTTCTGAGGTATCAGCTGGGTTAATGAAGCATGTGGAGCCATCTTTCTAGAAGTATCTGGGTAGGGCAGAGGAAAGAAATGACCTGGTTTGGGCATCAGGAAGGAACCAGGGATATTTTCTCAGTTTTGGCACCAAAGGAGGAATCTTGGTGCCTCCAGCAGCTTTGGAAGCGTTCTGATGGACCGCCCTACCTTAGGAGTGAGTAAAGGCCTCCTGCCTCCAGGAAGGGACACTGCATTCTCTCAGAGCCCAAGACTACCCCATGGTGCAGACCTCTTTCTGGTGTAGGACAAGCCCCATCAGTGGCAGAAAACTAACTTTCCCATAAAGGTCCTATCTGTATTCAGTGTAGCACAGTTTCTGGCTTTCAGCACTAGGGTTTTAAAAGTGAATGAATCCTGTAGATTCCAAATAAAGCAGAGGGTGTGACTGAGGCCTGCCTTGGGAAACACTTACCATGAAGGAAAGTCATCTCCAATTCCCTGGGAACCCCAGGTCAGAGCTGTGTGCTCAGGTCTGATGGTGGATTCATTCCAGCAGCAAACACGGAAACTGCCAGGGCAAATACTCATAAGCAAGGGATGAAGTCTTAGGGATGGACTGACCCACAGTTGTGGCCATAGTCTGTGCTGGAGACTGCGCTTGTCTCTGATGATACCTAAGCAAGCAAGAAAGCTGTGCCCCAGACCCTGAACTCCCCGTGGGAAATGCAGTAGACCCCTGAGAGACAACTGGCTGACAGGAGTCACCAGGCGTCTCTGATCAGGAACTTCAGATGGGCAGGAAAAAGACTCCGAAGAACCTGCCTGCTTGGGTACATTATTCTGATCCCTCCTGTCCTGGGGGAGGCCAGACCCCGGACTGTGGGCCCCAGAGAATAGCCTAGACCCCAGTTACCCTCTCCCAAACTGGTGTCAATGAAACACTGTCCTGGGGGATATTGCCAGGCTCTTCTGAGGAAAGCGACTACCTTCCCTCAGAAGGGAGTCAATTAAGTTCTGAGAAACACTGCGTTCCACCCTGCAAAATAGGTTTCTTTCCTGAATGATTTGTCCAAGTTGTCCTTTTGCTTTGTGGGTCTCCTAGAGGACAGTGTTCCCAGCCTCACAGGACCCTTGACTGAGTCTTAGCACAGCAACTGCAGAGGGTCACCCATGAACCAGGTGCTCCAGGGGCCAAGGGAAGCCGAGCCTGGCCCAGGTGTTCCAAGGACAGATACCAGTGGGTGGGTGGAGGGACCCAGGAGGTGGGTGGTGGGGTCAGGCTGACTGACCCAAGGTAGAGCAGGTTCAGGCTGAGTGTCTGACAGCAAGCTGCTGCTGAGCAGAACTGGCTGTTCTGTAAGCTGGGTACCCGGAGGAACAGAACCCAGCCCAGGTGGAGGCATGCCCTGGTACCATCCCATCCAGGCAGCTTCCCTGGCTCCAACCATCAGCTGTTGTCTGCCCAGCATCTCCCATGAAAGGACTGGGAAGGGAAGGTGGCCCCAAGTGAAGGCATGTTGGGCCTGGGTGCAAATTCTGGCTCTGTACCTCAGCTTCCTAAATGGAGATCCCCAGGCCAGATGCCTCGGTACTGCACCTTGACATGCTTGGTTCCCAGCACTCTGTCCTCTGCCTGATCAAAGCCATGTGATTCGCCAGAGCTTTTCAACACCTCTGCCCTCCATGAAAACCCACAGCTGTTTACAAGCTTCACTTCTGCTTTCAATCACTCTTTCCCGTGCACATGGTGAGCTCCAGGATGGCATGGATGTGAGCAGCAGACAAAGCCTTGGTCTGCATGTGACCAGGCTGCAAGGACACCAGGCAGGTGAAGCTCCCTGCTCCTCAACCCATGTTCCCTCAGTCCCTTGCAGGGCTTGGGAACCTGGGCACCCCCGAGTCTCAGTTTCCCCATCTGTAAAATGAAGGCCATGCTCTGCTCTCAAGTAACAAGTCCAAAATGTGCGTATTTCCTTTGCGTTCTCCTCTTCTAGACCAACTGAAGACACTAGACCCTACAGGCACTTCCCCTATTGCAGGTTTCTTAAGCAGGATTCCACAGCCATCTTTGGAGAAGAATTAGCAAGACAGGCAAGAGGAGAAGTTTCTTGGTGAAATAATCTGGCAATTGGAGTGGGCTGACTCTCACTGTGCAGCAGTGAAGGAGCCCAGCAGAGCCCTATACCAACTGCTTGCTCAGCACCAGCCACCTGGCCCTGAGAGCTGTGACTCAGTTCTGTGATCAGGCACTCCTGGTCAGCAAGGGTATCTGCAGAATGGAACCAAATCAATAAAGTGGCTGGGTTTAGCTGCAGATGGGAGTTAATGCCCAGACGGGCAGGAGCTGGGCAACTGTCTTGCTTTCTGGTTATAATTAGTGCTGATGGCTCCTGTTGAGGGATGGAGCCCTCTGAATGCTGGGGGATCAGGCCACTAGATGAGGGAGATTACCAAGATTATCAGAGTCCACAGCCCAGTAATTACAGCCCAGATGTTGACAATTCATCAAATTACAAGGCTGCTGGGGCCTGGGGTCCCAGCCCTGGACATGTGCATTCCTGTGTGAAGGCCTCCTCATTAGGGCCGCCAGCAGGCGGGAGGTAGGGGGTAGTCCCCTTGGGGCAGGTCAGCACCATGTGCTTCTGATTTCTCAGGCCAGGCTGTTGGCACTCAAAGGGACCTGTGGTAAGATTGTCCAGGCTGAGCAATTTCCCAGACCTGACTCCCACGCTAGGAAAAGGTAAGAGAAGACCCTTGTTTCTTCAGTCCAGCCAGGCTATAGCTCATGGTGGTCTGGTTCCTCCCAGACCTCTTCTGGGGGGTCTGTGACACTCTACAGGGTAGGCTCTGTAGTATCAACTGTGTCCCAATTCATAGCCAGCCCCGGGAGCTTTGGTCCTGGGCAGGATCCTGGGACTTGCCCTTCTTCACTCGCAATGTGGGTGGCTCATGCTGCTCCTTCTTTGCTTGCAAAGTGAGGGCTGGGCTGGAACCAGGTTTGATTTGGCCTGTACATTAAAAACCAAATCAAAACTAACCAAATTCATTGCAACATTAAATGAATTGTGATATTTCACATAAATACCCAAGGTTTGGACTATTCTTGAAAAGTTGGAAGATTGTGTACTCTGAAGCACACATGTCTGGCAATACCTGTGGGGTTAAGTGCTACATGAGCTAGCTCTGCCCCAGGGTCACAGGCTCCATTCCTCCCTACTTCATCATGCCTGGTCCATTGCCCTGACATTGTGACCTATCAGCTCTATAGGGGTGTCTGGGTGTGTAATCTTCAGCCCAGAAAGTATCCCAAGTCCCTTTTAGCTCTCCTATTCTGTGCAGCCAGGAAGTCAGCTGGCTTCTATTTGGGGGAATGCTCAGTGAATGTCCCGCCTGCACTGGAAGCAATTATATGTATGTCCACATTATACGTCATGGCTACAAGAGATGGTGTTATGCCTTTGAACTGATCCCCAAATACCTGTGTAAATTACACATTTGTCTGTTATGTGATTACCCTGCCATGTAGCAGACAAAATTGTTGCTGGGTGGGATGGAGGGGAATAATAACTCCCACCGGGTTTGGAGGGTGGATACTGGTTAGTGAGTTGGGTTGGGTCCGCCTGAGCCACTGTTGGTTCTGTGTCTCCACCTGAGGCACATGGGGGATGGTATGGTAGCAGGCACTAGAAGCAGTCAACCAGGCAGAGATCTAAGTCTCCCTGTGTGGAGATTATTTAAAGGGAGACAGCCTGCCAGAGCCCCACTGTTCAAAAGGTGCAGCCGAGAGCTGACACTGTAGGGCTACCGGAGGGCACAGTGACATGGGCAGCATGTGGTAGACACGGGCTACGGGTAATCTGCAGGGACCTCTGCTGCCCCGGCTGCGCCCAGGTCACCCCTGCTGCTCTGCCCTCGCACCTAAGCCTTGCTCTGTGGGCCACTTGCCTGCTTCCTCCTGGCCTCGCTCAGACTCCATTTCCAGCTTCTCTGACAGTCACCTCCTGTGCTGCGAGGTGTGCCTCCTTGAATTCCACAGACAGCATCTGTCACTCACTGGTTGTGAGTGGGTTGTAGCCCTTGAAACCCAAAAATTCTGGGTTTCAAGTTCAAGCCCTTGAAACCCAAAAATTCTGGTTTGGATTTCTAGCTTCTCCTGTGACGCTGGAAGATGTGGTTATGATCAACCTGCATGAGCTGACCTGGAGGACCCCTTCTGCTGGGGCTTGTGCCCCCTGCCCTGTTAGGTCCAGGCCTCACATGCCATAAGTTCTCCTGTACCCAGCAGGCCCACCTGTTTCCTCATCTGGCTGCCCCTATAAGGCATCAATAAGCCCTGAGCCTGCAATTTCAGCTCTGATCCAGCTCTCCAAAATGGCTGTCTCTCCAGCGCACCAGGACTTGGTCCCTTTCCAGGATGGGCCTCTGCCTGTCTCCCTGCCTCTGCTTGTCTTTCCTGTCCAGCAATGGAACAGAGCACACTCTGATTGCTACCACCTGCCTTGCAAAACTTGGAATGAGCTATTTTACTTCCCTGGAGCCTGCTTCCTTCTGGGAAGTGGGTGTGGTGTGGGTGAAATGGCCTTCCATAGGTGACAGTGTTGGGCTGGGAGCCTGGCATCCAGTGGGTTGAATGGTCATGACTGGAATGCGCTGGGCCAGTTCTAGGGTGGAGCTAAGAGATACATCCCCTTGTCTTCCTGTCTGGACACTGCTAATCCAAGCTCAGTCTTGGGAGGCAGGCACTGTTATTGCTCCCATTTTCCAGAGGGAGAAATAGGCAGGGAGAGGCATGGTCAGCTCGGGCTGGGGCATGGTGGAATTTCATGCCTGGTCCGTGCTTCCAGCCTTGCCATCTGCCTTTGGCTTCAGTGGCAGCTGGTAGGCCTTCATTCACTGCCCCCAGAGTAAAGCTGCTGTGCCCTTGCTCTGATGTTCAAATATCCCTTCTGTCTCCTTCCAGACTCACAGGTTCCTCTAAGAAGCCCTCCTCAAAGCCCAGTTTCTGTTACTGAGTCACTGCTTTACCTCGTGCCATCTCTCTTCCCCATGTGAGTCCCTTAAGCCTGGCTCTGAAAGATACCTGTCCATCTTCAGAGTACTCCTCTCAGCCCCCCAAGATAAGCCACCACCATCACGCCCAAGATGAACTACCACTATCATGCCCAACTAGCCAGTCTGGGCCTGGCTAGCCTAAAAGTGAGTGGAACGACTCACTCTCAATGCATGGGAGATGACCTAGCCTCTCCCTTGATGCCCTTCCTAACTGGCAGGTGTGCACCTGCCTTCCACACCTCCAGTGATAGGGAACTCACTGCTGATGAGGCAGTCCAATGGGTCTACAAAGGTGTTAAGTCTGGCCCTTCCCATGTTGGACACCACTGCAAATGGGGGCTACCTACACCTACAGACCAGAGAAGCTTGATAAGGCTGTGACTTGGTGACCTTACCCCACTCCACTCCCATCCACTCTCCTGTTCATTCATAAGCCTGGCCTATCCTGGGTGTAGCCTTTGTGTGGATATGGCTCCCCACTTGACAGCACCTACTCTATCTTCCAGTTTTGGCTCATACCTCCTTTCTTTGGTGGTGGTGGTGGTGAGGGGCTGATCCCCACCAGGCTAGGCCTGGGTAACAGGCAACCTATTTCCAGCCCTGACTATAGTGCTTAGAGAGGTTGGAATTCTCTCATGGATTTTGACTCTCCCACTCAACCTGTCAAGTGAACTCTTCCATGAATTTCTAGGGACTCTTATTTCTGGAACACCAGAGGGCGCTCTTGACCTGCCAGAGACTGACTGTTTGCTGACTCCAGTCCTTGGCCACAGCTTGGGAGGTCAGCCAGGAAACTGGGCACTGGGGATCTGGGCCTGAGAAGGATTCTTTCAGTCTCAAGGGCTCCACCTGCTGGGCTCAGTGACCACCACATGGTGGCGGGAAACTTGTCACCGAACCCAGCCCAGGTGCCCATTGCTAGGGCTCCCCTGGAGTCATCTCCTCCACTCAGCTCTCCCAACTGCTGAAGAGCAGTTGGAGACATGTCTGAGGTCACATTGTCACAAAGCCCATTCTCCTCCCCCATCACATGGGCAGGAAGGACATGGTGCCAGTCCCTGATTTCAGGACAGCTGGGTACTATTTACTTGGAAGACCTGAGTTTACCTGAGTGACCTGGGGCAGGTGCTGAGCTATCCTTCCATGTCCTGGGGTAAGGGCACTTTTCTGTCTGGCAAGTGGGAAGAGCCAGTACTGGCTTGCCAGCGTGCTATTATAGGACAAGTCTTCCTCTAAGTGCTCTGTCAGAACTGAGCTTGGGTGGGGACGTGGCTTGGAGGCTGCTATTCCAGGCTGGTGCTCCCTAGCTCGTTCCAGAAAGATGCAAAAAACTGCAAAGGGTAAGCAAAGCATCTGGGAACTGGGGGCAGGAGCAGCAATTTAGGCCTCCTGTCCTTTGGCTGCCCCGCATGTAACCCATCAAGGGACGCTGAGGACACAACGTAGGCCAAAGGCAAGGGGAGCCTGCCAGGGCTGATGCAGATGCTGGGGGGGGGTGGGGGGAGGGGGAAGGCCAGCCCTGCAGCCCTTTCCTTAGGCTCAAATGGGTCCCCCTAAGGTTCCAATCTGTGGTCCATTGGCAGGGGGCTCAGGAAATCTGGGGAGCAGCCCTGTAGGGGTCAGATGAAAATGAGGTGAAGGATGTTGAAACGGAAAAACAGATGAATTTGGGATATTACAGATGAATCATTTAACTAATTACATTTTTACAATCAAAGCTGTTTTTGAACTACGAGAGTGTAAGAAAGCTTATGAATGTGTGTTGCTCTGTGGTCCTTTTTTTGTTCAGCTGATTAATTCTAAGCAGTCCAACTGAGCTATTCTTTTCAAAATTGGTCCCAGGTTGAGACCCTGTCTCAGACCACATTCAGCTCATAGCTTATTCTGTCCCTGGTCTAGACTGTTGATGTTCCCACTACTGATTAGGAACTGGCAGTCAGATGGGTGGGAGCGCTATGCACTGCCGAGCTTGAGGAGCTCTGTCCTGAGCAGAGCCGACCTGCCATATCGGCCCGTTCTCACCCTCAAGTCTGCCCATTTTCACTCTTCCCTCACTGTGTACTCTAGATTCAGGCTTCATCTGCTGACTGCTGCAACTGCCCCCACCTAGATGGCTTTCCTCTGGTCTCTGCCCTGCAGCCAGGGAGGCCCGGTCAATCAATAATGTGTCATTTAATGACATTTGTTGACTGTGTATATGACAGAGGTCCAGTAGGCTGTACCAAGTGTGTGATAGGCTGGGCCCTCTGGGTTTATGTCATCACACTCGATGATCGTTGCATAATGACAAACCTGTTGAATGGTGCATTTCTCAGAATGCATCCCCCAACATTAAGTATTGCACAGCTGTATCACCTGTGCATGTCACTCAGGGGTGTCCATGGCCTCCACCCTCTTCTGCAGGGTGGTGGTGGTGAGCCATTCATACAGCATCACCATCTCTTGCTCCCTGCATGCCCCCAGAGCCACCATCCCGGGAATGTGGAACCATGTCACCCCCCCAACCTTGCTCATGTGCTGTGTTCATGGTCCTGTGCTGGTGCTGCACGGGACCCCTCCTGCCCAGACCTCCTAATTATTCCTGAAGATGCCCCTCAAATGTTACCCTTTCTATGAGGCCTCCCTGGTGCCTGGTAGAGTCAGCTACTCCTTCCTTCTTAGAGGCAAGAATTCCTATCTACCTGCACTAAAGCCCTGCCCAAGGGATCATAAAGACCTCATGCTTGAGAGGGGCACAGCAGTGGGCCAGGCAGGTGGCAGGTCTCCACTTGTCGTCAGGATGCTGCAGGAAGTATTCAAGGCTGGAAAGCTGCTGAAGCAACTGTGAACCCTGCTCTGGCATGCAGGGCATCAATTCAAGCCCTGAAAGCTAAGGAGAAGTATTTCTCCTTCCCCTAATTGAAGAAGTGATCACAACTCCCTTTACTACCTAAAAGAATGAAGATTTGGGACTATTACTCAGGTATAGGATAATCTTTAGAAATATCTTTATCTGAGAAACCCAACTTCACATGTTCATTTTCAGCATAAACCTGAAGTCATGCTCTTCATATCATGTTACACTTCTCTCTTTGGTACCTTGGTCCCCTATCCTGTTTCTCCAATTAGGATTTAAACTCTGCTCTCTACCACGCTGGTAGAAATCAGCATGGGCATAATCACTGTAGCTCTTCTATGCACACATTAAAAAATTGATCTTTTCCCCTCTGCCAACCTGTCCCATGTTGTTTTGATTACTCAACCAGCCTGAGAAGAACCTAGCAGGATGGGAAAAATTTCCCCCTATATCTTGACACCTATCACCCTCTGGGTCACTCCAGTCATGCTGTTCTTTCCTATACCACAGGCACATGAAGCTTGTTCCAGTCTCATCACCTGTGTTGTACCTTCCTCCTTTTCTAGTTTACTTGGCCATGGACTAGGAGAGGAATAAGTAACTACAGATCATTGTGACCTTCCTGGAGGTTTCTTATCAAAATGCTTTTATGACTCTTGAAATTGTGACTTCTAAATACAAAGCCTTGTCTCACATGCAGGGTTGTCTGACCTGTATCTTGATTTTTGTACAGAAACTATTAGACCCTTTCATAATCTCCAATGTATACATTTTCTCATCTTTGATATTTTGACTTTCTGAACTCTTAATGTTTGAACTCGGGTGACACTCCAGTATGCTTTATTCCTTGCCTTCAAAAAGTAACTTAAACTTATTTCTTCAACAGTGTGTTTTGGATAACATCTTACAGGATTTTCAATTGCCATGAATTTGAATATATGAGAAAGTGTTATATTATGAAGTACATGGAGATGATGACACCCAAGTGCCAGCAGTGCAAAGGCACTGGGGTAGGTTAACATGCCCTAACCACTGGTCACTGACTCTGTCAGAATCTTCTTCTGGGTCTTTGGACCAACACTGAGCAGAGACAAAGCTCTTCCTGTAGTGGGAAATAGACAGCAACAAACAATTAAACAATCAGAAAAGTAACAAAATGTGCTAGAAAGAAGATAAAGCTAGGATGTAATGAGAGCCCTGGCAGGCTGGGAATAATTTGTATTCAGTAATCTGAAAGTTCTGGGCGGAATTACATTTGAACTGAGACTTAATGACTTAAAAAATGCAGTATCTAGGCAGGGCTAGGGAGAATTCCTGGAGGGAATTCTCTAGGTGTAGTCTAGGTGTAGGTAAGACCGAGACTTGCATGTGAGGCAAGTCTTTTTAGCTTGGGCAGAAGTCACAATTTGAAGGGAAATAAATTGGTTTTGATAATAAATCTCCAGGAAGGTCACAATGACCTATATGGTTATTTCTTCAACTTCTAGTCCATGACCAAATGGCTGTGGTGGTCCTCCTCCCCCTCTCTCCCCAAAGACTCACTGGATTTGACACATCTTTGGGCCACCCAGGAAACAGTTCAGGACATGACATCTTCCTGATGTGTTGCACAGAGCCTCGTACTCTATTTATGAGCTGGGAAATAACTTTATGAACATAAATGCTGACTACTATTCAAAAATTCAGGAATGCTATGCCCAGGGCTCCTCTGCAGGTCATGTTTAAAATTAAAAAACAACAACAAACCCAAACTTTTTGTTATTGATTTTGTTTTCTAATTTAAAAAAAAAACTACAGCTGCAGATAAACTTTGACACACAATGTTCTGTGCTCAAAGTTCCCCTTATATAATTGATTCCATGAGATCTGCTATTCCTGGACTAACTGCGATCTGAAAGCACTCAAACTGGCAAATCTTTACCTACAATTCCATTCTCTGCCACCAGATGACAGTGAGGGCCACACAAATGTTATCCAAAGTGTTTCATTTCTATACTTTTAATTAAGATAGACATTAAATTAAAACACGATACATACACACATATACTTTAGCTTATCATATTGGCATAGATTTAAAAGTCTGATAATATCCACAGTTGGCCAGGGTTTGGGGAAACATGCAGTGTTCATACGCTGTTGGTGGGAATGTAAATTACTACAGACTCCTGGAGGGCAATTTGGCAATACACATCAAAGGTTTTAAACATGTGCAAACCCTTTGGTCCAGCAATTCAACTTCTAGACATTTATTCTAAAGAGATAATCATGGAAATAAGCCTACATTTATTCCCAGGATGTTGATTATATGGGTGAAAGATTGTCAATATAAATAATATAACTTGAAGACTGGTTAAATAAATTATACATGATATCACATATGATAAAAACTGTGTGTCTATTACATTCTATAGGAATTCTTAATGATGTGGAACAATCTCATGATATAGTAAGTGGGGAATAAAAGGCCACAAGAAAGTATATCTACTGTAATTTGAGTTTTAGATAATATAAAAAATGCTGGAAGAACAAACATCAAAACATTAAGAAAACGTATCTTGGGTGGGAGGATTATGGATGGTTGCATTTTTCTTTTTTATGCTTTTCTTCATTTGGGGAAAGCGCTAAATAAACTTTTTTGTTTTTGTTTTTGTTTTTTTTTTTACTCTTGTTGCCATTAGCAGAGAGCTATTAATGTTTCTCCTTGTAGCAGAAAGTATAGATCTCTATGCAAGGAGGTTGTAGACAAGTTAACCCCTGACCTTTTTAGTCCACAACCTGCCCTATGGATGGGGTGCATGGGGCTCCTATAACCTTGTACGCACCAATAGCCTATTGGGTTCACACCTGGACTTGGTTTTAGCTAGTCTTGCTCAGGGGAGGGTCCAAATGGTATTAATCCAGAAAAGGAAGCTGGCAGTCTCCCCCACCATTCTCCTTCACTTTTTTCTTACTCTCATTTCCCTTTAGAAAGTGACATGCTTTTAGCACAAAGAAAAAAGTATCCTCTGAGGTTGACGTTCCCTAAGCTGTAGAAAAAAGAACTTTTTGGGCAACTGACCATTCTCAAAGTCATTTTTCTGTTCAACGTGTGTGGCAAAGAGAGTGATTGATCCATGGGTTCCCACATCTGCCCTGGACTTTGGCTTTATGTATATAACCCCATCTGACCCTCAGTTCTATAGGTTTTTTCTGGCCAGGGTCCAAGAAAGGCCAAGGAGCCTGCCTGAGGCCACATGTCAGATCCAAGATTCCATGTGAAACTCAACATATGAGGTACCTCATATGTGCCCAGGGCCCCTCAAGTTGCCACAATTGTCCTAACCTCTGGGGTGACCACAGGGAGCCAGACCAGTCTGTAAACAGATCTGAGGCTGGAAACTAGGGCTTCCATGAGCCAAGAAATCTGATTTCAGTTCAAAACACATGGGTCTCCTGAGTCCCTCCCACCCACTGTACATTAGTGGCCTGCCTTCCTCCTCCAGGGGATGATTGAGGTTGGGAGGTGTTGCCCCACTTGTGCACCTAATGTGAGAGTGGCAGTACTGGAACGAAGGTGCTTGGAGGTGGCAGTAGGGCAAGCCAGCTGGATCCTGGTTCTGCAGGCTTGAACCGCTTGAACCAGCACCAGACTGAACTAGCCCAGTCAAGGAAAATACCCATATCTGTGTGAAAATAGGAATGCATTCAACTCCAGAAAAGAGGTGACCTGGGGCAATCAGAGTATGATATCAGCTTCCCCTCAACTCCTTGCAAGGCCAAACCTGCTTAGGGCTTTCCAGTGTTGAGGAGTTTGAGGGGTCAAGGGCAAATAGGCAGTGGGAAAGGTTTGCTGGGCCCTAATTTGTTTTCTTCACCACAAGCTCCCAACTCCACACCAGATGGACATAACACATGCACATCCATCTCTTGGCCTCCTTACCCCAACATTCACAGAGCTCCATTTCAGGGTGGAGCACCTCACACATACTGAGTCTCTGCAATGGCCCCTGAGTTGTGACCCACAGGGTTTGTGTATTCTGGGAATGATCTCATTTCACCTGAAGCCTAGCTCTCATCACAGAGAAGGAAATGGAAGTTTAGGGCAGCTGGGGCTGGCCCACAACCTTGTAGTTAGTGGACAGTAAAAATACCACTCAACTCCCAGCCTATAACTAGGTGTCTGCTTGCTGCTCACAGAGCTCACTGGTCACCCTGGCCTGCCCTGGTCCTGGGAGGAAGGGCAGAGGTAATGACAGAGGGAGAAGAAGCAAGCAGCATCTATAGGAGGTGGACCCTGGCCCTAGCCTTGGAAAAATGATTCCCATCATCCACCGACATCCTCCCTGATGCTCCCAGCCAGGAAGGAAAGAAGCCTGGTTGTTATGGCCTTGGAGGAAAAACCAGTGGGGCAAGAGAAGAACCCCACCCACTGCCCCTAGGGTATGCCACACACAGTAGCCCAAGTGCAAAAGGTGATCCTAGGAGAGGTACTGTTAGGAAGCCCCTGATTCTCCTGGGCTGGTGGAGTGAAGGATCCTGAGGCATGGGACTGAAATGTTCTAACAGACCCTGTGGCTGACCAGACCCTCACTGTCATATCTAAGAACAGGGAGCCCCGGTCAGGTGTGGTCCTGATGGCTTGGAAGACCATAAACTCCAGACCCAGACTCTGGATATGAAGTAAATGCTCCTGCCCCAACTTTCCACCCAGCCCTGGAGAGCCTGGCTTTGTGGAACCATCAGCTTTTAAATCTCCTGCTGTCCAGGCTCCAATGCTGTGAGGGATGCCTTTAGCACTCCACAGAGTAGACAACTGAGGCTCTGGGAGCGGGAACACCTTTCTTGAGATCACCCAGACAGCAGTATTGGAATCCAAGCCTAGGTCTCCCTGAGCTCCTTCCATGAACCCACAGAAGCTCCCATGGGACCTGGCAGTACCTTCCCTCTATTCAGCAGCCTGTTCTGCATCCAGACAGATGTGCCATAAGAGATGACTTCGAATCAACCAATATTCCCCTCCCTGCATCTTCCTGGCCTGAGCACAGAACAAATTAGTCCCCTAGCAAGACAGTCCTATCACACTCTCCTTCTACCAGGCTATCCTGAGGCGTTAATAATTCTGGCTATTTCCATCGCAGCCACATTTCACACAGCTCATGGGGCAGCCACTCAAGTGAGTGGGAGCTAAGTCTTAGGTTTAGTTGTAAAAGATCTGAGGTGTGATGATGCCACAAAGACTGAACTGGAAGCTGATGGGTGGCCTAGGCAATGATGGGAGTGGTCACTTTGGCCATCGGGAAGAGGCTGGCAAGCCAGGGCTGGACCTGGGCTTGGGTTAACATGCTGGACAGAGACTGGGGTCGAGTGCATTCAAAAGTCAAGAAGACTCCTTCTCAAAGAACCTTTGCATTGCCTGCAGCCTGGCTGGAGCAACAGACAGTTACCATGAGGCCCTGGCCCTGCAGATTCGCTGTCCTGTGCCTTCACCGAGTTAATGCTAATCCCTCCACAGAGAGATGGCAGTCACTTGAGAGCAGAGGAGGGAGGAGTGCAGATAGTTAAGTAAAGGCTCAGAAGGAGAATATTGGTTTAAGAGAGGACAAAGAAAGCAAAGGAAAAAAAAATAAAAGACAAATTACCGGGTAGCCATCTCGTCCCGATTGCCCCTGTGGTGATTAATATGTTATTAATAATCAGAATTTCAGCAGCAAACCATATGGCAACACTTAGAACTCAACTGAGGCCCCAGATCCTCCCTTCTCCTGCCTGGTCTGCAGCAGAAGCTGCTGAACTGTATGTGGTTTCTTCAGGGGGAGAACTGTGGCACCAAGGAATCTGGGGGATGGAGCTCCCATTTGTGACCACATTGGACCAGGTTGCATGGGCCACCAGTGTACACACCAAGTGTCCTCTCTACATCAGCAAGGACATATAGTGAGGGACATATAGTGATGGGGCAGGGGGTCCCTGAGGTCGGTGTTATTAGCACTGCTGAAAATGCTCCCTTGATGCAGCACAGAAAAGCTGTAAAGCAGACACAGGTTTCCTGCCTCTCTTCCCTAAGATGAGGTGAACTGTAAGATGGCCTTGGAAGTCAGAGATACAAGGTAGGTAGGCAGGGGGGCATTTATGGCTACTGGCAGCTTCTGTGCACACCCTACACCTCTCCCTGCCACGTGCTGGGTGCAGGTGGCTACCTGGCCAGCGAGCCACACTGAGCTCCCATGCAAGCTGTACTTGAAAATTCTGCATTTGCTTAATACATTCAAGAACTTAACCGCCAAGAGCAAAAGAAAAATCTCTCCACAGCCCTCTGCACTTTGCACTGTGGCGAGTTCACGCAAGTTGGCTTCCATGCCATAGCCAGTGATGACTCAACAGCCAGAAGCTGCTTGTGGCCAGTAAATCTAAACATTCTTGCAGGCTGGTTCCTTGGCTCCATGTGATGCTGGTACAGGCAAGGAGAAGCCTAGATTCCAAAGGGTGCCGATGGGAAATGAATCATGGTAGGTGGAAGTCAAAACTATAAGCACTCATCTGAAAGGAATTCCTCCAGAAGGTTCTCTTTGGCTCACTAGAACTGTCCACATGCTTCTTGAATTGACTTGTTTTCTAGCAGACTCTGAAAAGCTGCCAAGATGAATCAAAGGCAGACTGGTCCTGTATCTTGGAACAGACATGGGATTTCCAGGGCTCCCGACCACATCCTTGGTGCAGCACTTACTCCTATTTCCTCACTGACCAGTTGTATCACCAGGTCTTAGCTGCCAAGAAGGAAAACAAACCCCAAGACCTAGTGATCTTCCTGGCATAGCTGCCTGACTCCTGAGCCCGTTCTGCCAAAGCATGTGAGACAAAAACATTTAGACCCCAGAATAGCAGTGGGGTTCTTAGGAAATGCAGGCCTGATGCAAGCATTTTTGGGATGAAGTTGACCTAAAGGTTTGATAAGGAGCAGCCAGGCATGTGCCGGCCCTCTGGGGAGCACATCAGTCACAAAATGCTTCATAGGGCAAGGCAAGCCCTGGCAACTCTGTGCTTGCATTCATCCTCAAATTGAAAAAAAAATATGACCTCTGACAGGGACGGAGGTGTTTATTTACTACTTTCATGGAAGTGTTAGAGAGAAAATAAAACGTCTTATCTTTCAGGAGCAGAGAGCATAACCAGGATACTTACTGGAGAACCTGCAAAACAAACAGAGAAGCCACCATCAGGAACAAGGGGTGGGGGATCCCCCCCACCCCCCACTGGCCCTTGTCTTATAGGTCTGGCCATCCCTCTGTGCAAACCTTTTTGGGTGAACTGGCAGAGCACAGGGAGTGCCTCTGCCCTCCATGGGGCCAGGGTGGGTGGGCAGAGTGACAGTTCAGGCTCACGCACACCCAGTGTCAGTTTTTGGGAAGCTAGGAGTGGACAGGACTTTGTTCCTGTATGGAGAACATTTTTGGTGGGGTCGGGGGGGGGGTCAGTTCATTTCTCTAGAAGGGGAGAGACTTAGGGCAGAAAACATTTCTGGGGGAGGGAAGAATGCTTTCAAGGGCACTAGAGGGTGTGTGGCCTAGCAGATGGGGACTATGCTACAGAGAATGCTCAGAGGAAACTCTCAGGTGCCTTCACCTTACAGCATGCAAAGCATACGGCATATTCACTGCTTTTCAGCAATCTTTGTGAGGAGGTGAAGGACACTGCAGTCAACAGAAGACAATACAGTCTCAGAGGGAAAGAAGAGACTTGTCCAAGGTCACATGGTTGGTTAAGGGTGGAGCTCATCTCCAGAAGGTCTCAAAACCTGCACACATTTTCCACTAGCCACACTGCAAGCCAGCAGTTCCCTTCCTGCAACAGGTTCCACCTAGGCATAGACAGAGGCAGGTACAGGAGGTGCATGTGGCAGTCAGCAGGTCTAACATGGTGATGTAAAAAATGTATACATATATTTGGTCATTCATGATCAAAATTTATTCCTCATACTTATTATTTATTTCTCATATCTATCAAGTCAAGTTCCCAAAAGTCTGGGAATTTTCTAAGTATTGAGAATGATAAAGGTGTTATGTGCATGAGGTCACTTTTGGGAAGCATTTAAGGAGTGGAGCTGGTTGCCTGGGTTTGGAACTCCAGATTCCACTGCCCCTCCCTCAACGGAGGGGAGACGGGCTGCAGATTGAGGTCAGCGACCAATGGCCAATGATTTAACCAATGATGCCTGTGAATAGAAGCCTCTGTAAAAACCTCAGATGGAGGGCATTTTGGGTTGGTGAATATGTAAAGACTTGGGAAGAATGGTGTGCCTGGGGAGGGTGTGGATACTCTGTACCCTCTCCTCGACCCCCCTTGCCTGTTCCTGAGTAATATTCTTTGTGACTAACCAGTGGTTTGGGGAGTAAACTCAGAGCTTCCTGAGTTCTATGAGCAGCTCTAGCAAATTAATCGAATGTGAGGAGCAGGTCTTGGGAGTCTCTGATCTATAGCCAATAGGTCAGAAGCACAGGTGACCATGTGGGTATACAAGTGACACGGAGGTCGCAGGTGGGTGGTAGAATCTGACGTCTCTCCAGGTGCTGTCTGAGCTGAGCTGAGTGGGGAGTTCAGTTCTCAGACACCATCCTGGCACCTGAGAACTGCTCACTGGTATGGGAAGCCTCCATGCTCATGCCCATGCTGAACTGGACCCAGGGACTCTATTCAGTTGGCCAACACATCCAGATTCAGGATAGTGCAGTTTGGGGTTCTTCACCTTTACCAAGGTGTGTAAGTAGCATACAGTCAGCAGAAGCTGTATTTTGAATTCTGATATTTCCTGGGCTGTTGATCAGGGGTCTGACAGTAGCAAGGAGTGCAGCTCCCAGTCAGCCCAGTGAGCACAAGGGAAAACAACCACACTTCTGTTTCTATATTGTTAATGATTCTGGATTTGTGTTTTCACAAGTCATTGTGTCTACAAAGCATCCACCTGTGACTGGGATACTCAACACCCTATACACTAGGCTTCATGTGGATGGTCTGGCCCAAGTGCAGGCAGGTAGGGTAAGGCAGCATTCCATAGGGTGGGATAGTCAGTGTGCTTAGGGTATTTTGAACTTAAGATGGGCTTACCAGGATATAACCTGTGATAGCTGAGGAAGATGTGTATTCGTGGATTGCCTTTGAGAGATATGTTCCTCTCTGAGAAAGTAGTGGGGTACAGAGGTGAACAGAAGAAGCAAGAGCTCTGACTCACAGAACTGTCCTTGAAAGGATAGATGCCTAAGAAAGCAATGACAGAGGGATAAGCACACAAAGCTCCCAATACTGCCCCGCTTGGGACAGGAGGCCAGGCTAAGTGTGGAGGGTGAGGGATGATTACCTAGGGCAGGAAGGAGGAGAGGGGCATGACAGAGATGGGAAAGTTCAGAGCACATGGAGATCACTGGGTTTTGGGGGGGATGAAATCCTGCTTAGGGTGGGCCAGAGCTCAGGGCCTTATTTCTACATCATGACTTGGGGGGCTTGATCTGAAGGCCAGTGAGTCTGGAGGTCTGTGTGAGGAGTAATGCTGGAGGCAGAAGAGGGTACCCAGGCACACTGTACCCGTCTGTGTGTGGGTGAATGTTGCCCAGACCTTGCTGCCAGCAACGAGGCTGGAGAGAAGTGGACTGGTAGTCAGGAGAAAGTGGTGCTATGTTCACACCTCAGCAAGAACCAGGAAACATTCCAAAGGGATCAGAAATTTACATGTTAAAACTAGATCCTATTTTCCTCAAGGAAAGTGAGAGGAAATTCCCTTCTGGCTGTGGAAAAGCAGCTTTCTCTAACTGCAATTCATGATCCAGAAGCCAAACAGATAAATGTCTGATCCAATCCTCTGGAAACAAAGAACGCGTACAAGGCACACAGCAAAGCCAAAAGTCAGCCTGGGAACAATATTTCTAACTCGTGTCACAAAGGTTAGATACCTTGATGTCAAAATGCTCCTACAAATCAGCTCTAAAACAGCCACAAGCTAGTAGAAAACTGGTCAAAAGATACAAATGGAAAATTCACAGAGAAGAAAATACAAATGGCCCTTAAGTACAGTTGAGCAATGCTAAGTATACTTTGTCAGTGCTGAACACTGACACTGTCTCAGCAGGTCAGACCATCCAACAGGGTGTCAGAGGCCCACCATCTGGATTGGTTTAACTACATTATTCTAAGATGTTCACACAACAGGAAAGTTGTTGAACAATGCCTTTCTCAGATTGTATCTCCATCATTATGTGATACATGACTGTGTATGAAACTGATCAAATCCTTATTCGTAACTAAAAAAATGAAGATAAAAACAATCAGATTAGGAAAAGTGAAAAAAAAATTGAAATGACCTGTTGTGTTATGGGAAATGAGGTAGTCATCTCACACCTTGGCAGATAGTGATTTGGCAATACTAGTTAGTATTTAAAATGTATATATGTCAATTGCCACAAAACCCTTCTAGAAATTTATTCTTCAGATATATTTATATATATATATATATATATTAAAAGACAGATGTATAGCAATTTTCACCATAGAATCGGTTGAAAGAGTAAATAATTAGAAATAGCACACAAGGACTGACTTAAATAAAGTTTGGGATACTTCTAAAAGAAATGCTATGCAACTGTGGAAGGTGGAAGCAATTCTGTATGATGTGCTTTTGAACAAGTGACAGGCATTGTCAAGCATTTTTATCATAGTGTGAATGTCATAGAGTAGAATTATACAGACCTAGATGGTCTAGCTTATGACCCACCTGGGCTAAATGGAATGACCTACTGGTACCACTATCTGTCGTTAATGATGAATGACTAGTTACATTTTAAAAAATGTGGAACAGTATGTTAATATGCATCCATCCGTGCTTAAAAAAAATCTCTCAGTAGGGGAACTCACTTATGTATGGGTGGGGGGCAAGAGTGACAGAGAGACAGCCTTTTCACTGTGGGCTCTTTTGATGTCATTGAGATTCATGTACCAAGTACGAAAAGGCAATAAACCTTAAGTAACAAAATGCTGGAGAGTTCTCTGTCTTTGTTGGGTTCTGCCAACTTTTGCCACCTTTCCTCACACTCACCTCCAAGTTCCTTTCAAGAAAAGTTAGATTGTTACCCCAAGATCTTGGGATCCTGAGCACCAAGCCCTGGGACATGAGGCGTGGCCTAGAGGAGAGGAACAACTGTAGGAGTAACCATTACTGACTTACAGCACTCCACTATTTGCTCAACCATCTCATGGAATCCCTGCTGCAATCTCATCAAGGAAACTAAGGCTCAGTAAAGTTATCAGTACCAGGGACAAATCCTGCTCTGACCTGGGCAGGATCCAGGTAGTGTGACTTAGACACTAAAAGGTTGAAATGAAACTATTTTGGCAGAAAGACCTTGTCATTCACTGAGACCTTCTCATCCCTACTAGGTGCCATGAGGGCCCATCTGAGATGATCCAGCTAGGGAATGCAGTCCAGGTCCAGAGGATCCTAACTTCAGCACCCTCTACCATCTCCAGAGGTGAGGCCAGAATGAAAAGGCAGAATTCTGGACACGGATTCAGAAAGGTCACATCTGAGAGACTCCAAGCCACCACCTTTCCAGGGCGTACACTGGTACCACTATCACAGGCTTCTCAATGCCCATCCCAACTCCTGGGTACCCCAGGCCTGCTTTCCTGGCCACTTCAGGACTTCTCATTGCACTTGGAACAATGTGGAAATTCCCTGCACAGCTCTCCTGCCTGCACCAACTCTGTGCCCAGCCCCTGCACCTTCAGCCACCACAATTCACTCCATGCTGCTCTTAGTTCCCTAAGAGGTCATCTCCAAAGCCTCAGAACATTCACATTTGCTATATCCTCCTGGCCAGTAGGCCACACCTTCATCACACATCACATCATGTGAAATCTGAAGGTGGCTCCTGATCTCCCCTCTCCAAGCTGGTTTCTGCCTCAGCCTCCTGGTTATTTCTTCCCACCATTCACCACAGTCTAGTTCTTAAACCCAATGACTTGTGTATCATGGGTTGACCATCAGTCCCACCAGCAGGGTAGCTCCCTGAGACTTGGGACCCTGTCTGCACTACTTCTGCCATCTCCTTGCTGCCCAGGACAGGGTCTGGCCAGGAACAAGCACTCAGGAAACACATGCTGAGTGTATGAGGGACAGGAAAGGTAGGAGCCCCAAGCCATCTGGCAGGCTGTACCTCAACACCTGACTCTGTTGCCAGGGTTTGCCTTGTGGCTGCCACAGCCAACAGACACAGGGTCTGCGGGCTGCAGCAGGCTGGGTGCCCCAGTGGTAGATAGGATGGGAGCCTTGACTTAGGCTGTCCAGCGTTCACTGCTTGGAAAGTGAGGCTGACTGTGGGTCTCAGCCACCCATGCAGTGGCCCCCCCACAGCTGACCCCATTTTGCATGAGGCTTTCAAAATGTGTTCCAGGCATTGGTGGGATCCACCGACTTTGCTGTTAAGAATGTGGGAGCAATTAAATAAGTATCAGATGACTTGGGAAACAAATAAAATGGGTCGAGGGGGTAGAGGCTTCAGTGAGTCCATGACTTCTTTAACTGATGTGGCCCCGCAGAGTTTCCCAAACTGGAATCACACTCATTCACCCAGGCTGGGAGAACCTGTTGTTGACAGGCAGCCAGAAGCGGGTGAAGGTTTGAAGATCCACAATACCCACCTCGCACTCTTAGCTCAATTTCTGAGTGTTTGGTCTTGGTCATTTCCTGAGTGTTTCCCAAGGGACATGTTCCTGGAAAAGCAAACTGGGTACAGCCTGGCATGTGCCTAGTCCAAATGCCAGGAGATAAGGTCTGGGCTTGATGCCTGAGGTCACTGACCTCAGTGCCAGGGTCACTGTCCAGCTTGCAGCCCATGCCTGCCCTCATGTTCCCTGGACTACTGGTTCCCACATTGCCAGCTCCCTGCTCTGTGCAACAGGTCCCGACTGGGCCCCAGCCCTATGCTTCTCCCTACTCAGTCAGTTCTGGTTATGAGCCTCTCACTCTTGACTCTTGAGAACCTAAATCCACCCCACATTACAGATATTCTGCCATGCTTCTCCAAGGCTTTCCCAATGAAGCACAAAGGGATAAGGGGGTTTGAAACCATGTTTGCAGCTGAACAGACTTTGGGATTAGCAAATCCAGAGACAGTAACGAGTTACCAAGTCAGGAGTTTAGCACATGCCTCACGCCTCACGCCTTGGCTTTACGTAGGACAACACTGTCAGGGGTGTGGACACCTAGAACCCTGCCTCTCCAGCTGATGAGCTTGGAGTCCCAAGCAAGTGCTGTGGGTATTTTGTAAGTGCTCTTACTACATTGTGGAGGCTTCCCTTTATTCTTAATTTGTTGAGTGTTCTTTTGGTGAAAGGCAATGATTTTATCAAATGTTTTTTTGGGGGTATTTATTCAGATGATCTTGGCTTTTGTCCTGTATTTGATAATATGGTGCATTACCTTGAATGCTTTTGACATTTCAAAACAACCTTGTGTTTCTGGGATAAATCTTACTTGGTTATGCTATATAACCCTTTTACTATATTGCTGGATTTATTTGCAAGTATTTTATGGAGGATTTTGGTGTCTGTGCTCACAATGGATCTCAGTCTGTAGTTTTGATGTGATGTCCTTGTCTGGTTTTGGTAACAGCATACATTTAGCATGTAGAATGAGTTGGAACAGGGTCCCTTCTTTTCTGTTTTTTGGAAGACTTTGTGATGGAGTGGTATTAATTTCTTCCTCTCTCTTTTGCCACCTAGATTTTATCCACTTATTATTGATGTAACATTGGCCTGCAGTTCATTCAGAAGCCAGGATCACACCTCTTCAGCTATAAGTCACCACCCTGTGCATAGCGCCCACCACAAAGGCACCCCTGGCCTCCAGCAGAGTCTATTAGGCTCCCTTTGCTCTTTGCTCTCTCTTCCTTGTTTGATTTATCTATATTCCACAGATACATGAAACCATCTGGTATTTGCTTTTCTCCTTCTGATTTATTTTGCTTAGTGTCATTTTCCCCTCCCCCCAGTTGTATAAATTTCTCTAATGCTAACTAGAATCAGTCAGTGAAGTCACCTGTTTTTGGTTTTTCTTGTAGAAAGCTTTTTATTACCTATTTTATCTCTACTTGTTCTTTTCAGAGTTTTTATTCTTTTACGTGTCATTTTTGGCAGTGTGTCTCTCTGGGACTTTGTCCATTTGATCTAGGTAATATAATCTGTTATTATTGTTCATAGTAATCCTACTCCTTTTCTGTTTTGTTAAGGTTCCTCTTTTCACTCCTAATTTTAATAATTTTGTAATTTTCTTCTTGGTCAGTCTAAGTAAAGTTGATTTTGAAGAATCAACTTTTGTTCTTTTTTTTTTTTTTGAGACTAGGTCTTGCTATTTTTGCCTGTGGAACCGCAGGCTCTCGTTGCCCGGGGTACCACAGACTCAAGCAATCCCCAGCCTCAGCTTCCCAGGTAGCTGGGATGACAGGCGCACGCCACCACGCCCAGCTATTTTTTTGGAACTAGGTCTTGCTTCGGGCCCCAAGCGGGACTCGAACCGTGATCCCTAGCCCTGGCCACTTCATAGGCTGAAGCTTACAAGCACGAGCCACCGTGCCCAGCCCCAACTTTTGTTCTTATTAATTTTCCCTGTTGTTTTTTTTATCTTTGATTTCATCTTTTCATTCTCATTTTATGATTTTTCTCCCTTCTTGTTTTAGTGTAAGTTTTTTTTTTTTGCTCTTTCTTTTCTAGTTTCCTAAAGCAGTAAATTAGGTTACTGATTTCACATCTTTTTAGTTTTTAGACATAGGTTTGTATCGCCTTACCATTCCCACGAGGCACTATTTAAACCACATCCCATAACCTTTGGTATATTGTGCTTTTCATTTTCTCTCTTATAAAATATTATTTCTCTTGTGATTTATTCTATGAGCCACTGGTTATTTAGAAGTATATTTAATTTCTCCACATTGGTGAATTTCTCAACTTTCCATTTGCTTGATTCCTAATTTAATCCCCTTGTAGTCAAAGAATATATTAAGATTTCAATCCTTTTCAATGTATTGAGCCTTGTTTTATAGCCTAAAATGTGATCTGTACTAGAGAATGTTCTATATTAACTTGAAAAGAATGTATATTTTACTGCTGTTGATTATAATATATATAATGTCTGTTAGAGCTAGTTGTTTTATAGTGCTACCTAAGTCTTCTTTGTTATTATATTTTGTTCTATTTGTTCAGTTGTTTTTCAAAGGAAGGTCTTGAGGTCTGTTGAGCAGTGTATTTCTTCCTTCAGTTGTTAGTTTTGTTTCATATACTTTGAGGTTCTACTGTTAGGTATACATAAATTTACACTTGTTATGTTTATTATTATAAAATGTCCTTTGTTGCTAATGATAATTTTTGTCTTATGGTCTATTTTTAGCTCTCTCTAGGCTATTTGCATCATATATCTCTTCCCAGCATTTTATTTTCAACACATTATACTTTGAATCTAAAGTTTGAATCTAAAGTTTGAATCTAAAGTTTGTTTATTATGGATAGCATGTAATTGCATCATGCTTTAAAAACGTAATTAAAAAAATGAATGTGCCAATACACATATAAAATATGACCATATTATTAGTAAGTGTACACTTGGTTTATTTTTCCTCCCCCCCACCAAGTATACACTTTAGTAGTGGTAAGTATATTCATATTGTTATGCATTCCAATCCAAACTTTTTCCATTTTGAAAATACAAAATGATATACTCTTTAAACAACATGTTCCCATTCCCCCTCCCTTCAATCCCGTCAACCACAATTTTACCTTCTGTTCCTGTGAGTTTGGTTATGTTAGGTACCTCAAATAAATGAGATCATACAATGTTTGTCTTTTTTGGTGACTGCCTAAACTCACTTAGTGTAATGTCCTCAAGGTTCAGCCCCATTGTAGCCTGTATCAGAATTTCCTTCCTTTTACATATAATATTTTTCTGTTTCCCTACTTACCTATTGATGCACATTGGGTTACTTATTGATTTTGGCTACTGTAAATATGAAAATATGGTATGAAACTTTTGTTTGAAACCTCCTTTAAATACCTTTGGTTATATATTAAAAAGTGCTTTTGATAGATAATATGATAATTCTACTTTTATTTTATTTTTATTTTTAATTTTTTTATTTTTAAGAGATTAGGTCTCACTATGTTGCCCAGGGTTGTCTCGAACCCGCAGACTCAAGTGATCCCCAGCCTCAGCCTCCCAGGTAACTGGGATTACAGGCATGCACCACCACTCCCTGTCGTTAATTCTATTTTTAATTTTAAAATTCTATTTTTTTGGAGGAACTATTGTACTGCATTTGAGAGTGACTGCACCATTTTGAATTTCCAACAATAGTGCACAAGGGTTCCAATATCTCCACTTACTTGCCAATACTTATTTTCTGATTTTTTAAAATTTTATTTTAATTTATACATATATATATACTTCACATCAATCACATCATTGTGGTCCCTGGGGGTCCCCCACCTATTTTCTGATTTTTTTTTAATGGGAGTAATCCCAATCTGTGAAGTGATATCTGACTTGGTTTTGATTTGCATTTCTTTAATGATTAATTATATTAGTGTCTTCTGGATCATGCCATTTATGTATGCATACATTTATCAATTCTGCCAATCTTTGAGTAGGGGCATTTAATCTATTTATATGTAATGTATTTGCTCATAAGGCAAGCTTTATTTGTTACTTAGTTTCTGTATGTTTCTCTCTTACTCATTACTGCTTCTTTTCTATTAAATAGTTATTGTACTGTTTTAACTCCTTTGCTTCTTTAACTCAAGCTCTTGCAATTATTTTTCTAGAAGTTATCCTGAGGATTATAATTAAGTTTGATTTAAAATAATGTTTTTGATTAAAAGCAATTTACTTTCAATTGTGTATAATTACTTTGCTCTTAAAAAGGTCTGTTTGTTCCTTTATTTATACTATTATTGTCATAAAATTCCTACTTTATATATTATAAACTTATCAATTCAATGTCCTTATTACTTAGGCAGCTGTCTTTTAAATAATAGAGAGAAAAGTAAAATACACATTTGTACTATCTTTCATATTTGCTGATAGTTATCTTTAATAAAGTCCTGTATTTCTGTGTATAGATTTAAATTACTGTCTCATCTTCTTTCAGTTCAATTTGAAGGAATCCTTTTAGTATTTATCATAGGTCTGGTTTATTAATAATAAATTCTCTCAATTGTTTCTTTGGACATGTCTTAATTTCTCTTTCATTTATCAAGGATAGTTTTGAAGGGATATATATTTGTCAATTTTTTTATTACTTTTAATATATCATTCCACTGCCTTGTGGCTTTCATGGTTTCTAGTGGGAAACCAGTTATTAAATTATCAAGGATCCCTTTTCTATGTGAGTCATTAATCTCTTGCTATTTTCAAGATTCTCTTCATTTTTCACTTTTGGCAATTTGGCCAATGTGTTTATCTTTCAGTTTCTTTGAGTTTATCCTACTGAAAAGTGCTGAACTTTCTTTAAATTTGGGGAGATTTTGGTGATCATTTCTTCACATATTTCTTTTGCCTATTTCTGTTTCTATTCCCATCTTGGGGTCTACATTATGTGTACATTGGCACACTCAGTAGTATCCTACAGTTTTTTTTTTCTTTTTTCTTTTCCTTCAGACTGGATAATCTCAATTGATCTATCTTTTACCAGTCCAAATTGACTGTTGAGGCCTTCTAGTGAATTTTTCATTTCAATGATTGTACTTTACATCGTCAGAATTTTTATTTTTTCACTTAAAAATATTTTCTATATCTCTATTGGTGTTATTTTATGGTACATAATTCTTGTACCTTCCTTTAATTCTTTAGACATGGTTTCCTTTAGTTCCTTGACCACATTTAAAGTAGTAAACATAAAATCTTTATCTATTAAGTCCACTGAGCTTTGCCAGGGCCAATTTCTACTGATTGTTTCTCCCCCTTTATTGCTGTACTTTCATGTGTCTTTGTGTCCTTCCTTTTTGTTTTTGTTTAAAACTAGGCATTTAAAATAATTTAGTGTGCCTACTATGGATATTAGATTTTGCTCCTACTTTTTGGAAATTGTTGTGCTACTGTCTGTTATTGTTACTCTTTGTTTAGGGGTTTTCCTGGATTAATTATTTAAAGTATTTATTTTTTCATGAATTTCAAAGAATCCAACGCCCTTTTTGAATTCTCTGCTTGGTTAACTTAACTTTCTACTAAATAGTTATTGTACTGTTTTAACTCCTTTGCTTCTTTTACTCTAGCACTTGGAATTATTTTTCTAAGAGGTTATCCTGAGGATTATAATTAATGGTTTGATTTAAAGTAATCTGGTTATAATAATGGTTAGCTTAGACAGAAATTTCCTCTTAATTCCTTGACCTAGTAATTCCCCCATTCTGTACCATGGGGCTCTTAATGTGCACTGGGTACAAGCTCTACTCTGTGCTAGATTATATCTGCCTTTGCTTACTGCTTGTGCAGAGCCTCAAAATCAGTCAGAAGTGAGAGGTTGAGCCTCTCTCGGACCTTTTCTAGCCACGCACACAGTTCTGCATATGCATGTGCCATCTAGATGCTCACAGGACTATGCTCCCAGTTTGTAAAGCCCCTTTGGATACCTTATTCCCTAGATTTTCACTTAACTTTTTGCATCAACTGGTATAACCACTTCAGGCAGTTGTGATGTTAAATGATTGCTGCTGAGTGTTTTTGGCAAGTATTCTGGAAATAGTACTTTTTCCAGTAAGTTCTGTATTAGGTCAGATAAAGATAAGACCTGTGTACAGGGTTTTCCAAAGAGTTGCCATATAGGCCAAATAATTATAGTTCTCTGGGGATGAGTACCTGGAGAGCTCTGAAACTGTTCTAGTGGATATTTCTTTTCTTTTCTTTTTTTTACTTATATATAAATTTCACAACATTGTAATCTCAGGGATTTGCCCCCCCCTTCCCTTCCCCCCTTTTCCTCCTGCTCAAAGTTGTGCGCTTCAGTTTGGTGCTTAGCTTGTTTTGACTTTTCCTCAAGGCTTTTGTTTATTTTTTTCATTTTTTTTCAAACATGAAGAAAGTTTTATTTTCTTATATTTGAAAGACTCATTTCCAGTGTTAAAAGTCACTTTCAAGTCAATAAAATACCAAAAGTAATAATCACAGTTTTATAATTTTCTATTACTTCTTCATCACTGAGAATATAAATGCAGCACTGTCAGGCAGCTTCTTTATTACTTCCTTTGGTTTCTACTTCTTTAGGCAACAACGGTTCCATCTTTAGTAACAAACCTTCACTTGTTGAACTGCGAAGAAAAGCTCGTATCACAAAAGGTCCCAAATTTAGTGGTCTATGCCTACAAACTTCATTGATAACTGCCTGCATATTGGCAGCTATCTGGTCACTTGGCATATCCAGTGTTGCTATTTTGGTCTCAAGAAAGTTTTCCTTTTCTTCATCTACCTTAATTTCATGTCCAGTTTTAAAAAATTCAAGCATTTTGGGAACATCACGGCCAATAGAATTTCAAGTAAGCTTCAGAAACCTTTTTTTCAGTTTCTTCCTTAATGAATTAAGTTCAGGCATTATTTCTGGAACAACTACATAAAAGTCTGACTGAATTTCATCATCCAAAATCTTCTGAATCAGGTTAGTTCCTCCTGCAAATGCAGCTCCCTTTTCTTTCGCTAGTTGAATCTCAGATGCATTCCCAGTAAGTACAGTGACTTTATTGATTTCTGAAATGAATGGATATGGAAAACTAATAACACTGGCAAATGGCTCCCTAGTGGATATTTCTTTTCACAGGTACTGTAGTTATAAGGCAGTGGGATGAAATATTCAAAACAATGAAAGAAAACCACTAACAAAGAAATATACAATCCCCAAAATTATCCTTGATAAACAAAGGAGAAATTAAGATATGCCCAGATAAACAGCTGAGAAATTTCAATAACAGACTTGGTCCACAAGAAATAGTAAAGGAATTGCTTCAATCTGAAATGACAGAACACTGGATGGTAATTTATATCCAAGCTAATGGTTTTTAGGGTAACTCTGTAGCTGGGGAGATGAGCAATTTTAAATGCTCATTGTTCTTAGCAAGATTCAGATATTCTTCTTCTTGAATAAAAATTTCCTATGTGGTTGCAAGTCTATCAGTAACTTTCAGAGTTCTGAAAAAGTTATCTCCCTCGTGGTGTTCTTGCTGCTTTTACGAAGGAGCAGATTTTCAAAGGTCCTTACTCTCCCATTGCAGAAATGCTTCTACTGGATTTCAGAAAGGATTTCTTGGAGTCAGGGGGATTAAAAAACAACAAAAACAACAAAATAACCTTAGCACTGAAACTGCGATCTAAGTCTGCAGTTGTACAGCCCTGGTCAGCACCTCCATTTCTCTTTTAGTTTTAGCAAAGGTATTGGCCAAACAGCACTTGATTGTTGCTTTCTTGTCTCTGTGTCCTAACCCTTTGGTCATCATTTTTCATGGCCCTCTTATTCTCTCTCTCTCTCTCTTTCTTTCCATCATCAAGCAATAAAAGACCACCCCTGAGTGCCTGCGAGATGCCCGAGTGCCTCCTGCCCAAGCCTAGAGGAGTTCATGCTTTGCTGGAGAGACAGCTTGGCAGGAAAGACAAGCACAGCTGGGTGTGGGAAGCACAGGACTGAGGGGGGCACCGGGGATGGAGGGGCAGGAGAGTGATGAGAGCTCTTGAGGAATGGGGGCTCTAGAAGACCTCTAAGTCCCTGAAAAGAGGATCCCAGAGAGCAGTGTGGCTTCCCCCAACTCAGTGATGGGCCAGTGGCAAGGTGAGAATTCACTTACAATGGACAGAAACATGTAAACAATGCAGGGCCAGGGAGGTCTTTTCTAGGCAAAGGCTTCCACTGGGAGCTGGAGAGGACCCTCCCCACACCCCAAGGGCAGCAGTGACAGCTGTGCACAGAGGTCTGGAGCAGCATCAGGAAGGCATCTCAGCCAGATAGGTCTCACTGGGCAAAATGAGCATTTCTCCCTGGTCATAGGAAAGGCCTGATTTTTGCATGGAAAGGCACAAAAGCCGGGATGTGCACTACCTAGAAATAAACCGCATCCCAGCCAAGGCTAAGCAGAGGAGCATCTGCTCTGTGCCACTCACAGCCAGAGAACCATCTCACCACATAGGACAGGGCAGCCAAGGGAGGGGATGCTACCACCCCTTGCCTGCCTGGCAGCTGATGACAGAGAGGACACGTCTCCCTGTGAAGCCTGTTTCCTTAACTGCAAAATGGACATAACTACTTATACATATCTTGCAGGTGTCTATGGGATCCCATGAGATGAAGGGCTTGTGAGCACCCAATGCCACAACCTGGAGTCGGATAGTTCTTCGACTTTCAGAGTGTTCTAGTCTAGAGTCATAATTCTAATGGGTTTTTAAGAAAGTTAAAACTTACATTTTAAAAGTGTACATTTTCACTCCTGTACACTTTATCCTAAAAAAAGTCACCATGTATTCCTCATCTCCTTCCAAAAAGGCCATTTTAATAAAAGATAATAAAACTTTTTTGGAGGGTACAAACAAATGGTGAAGTGTGCATTGGGCTACTCGTGCAAGGGGGTGACACACTGAATACAGAGTAAAGGAAGGCAGAGTGAGCAGACACAAACAGGTTCCTGCTTCTGAAGTCAAAGCAACATGAAAGGAGCACCTCCCAGGGATCTCTGGAGGCCACTATGGAAAACTTTGGGAGCACATGCACAGTGGGGTAAGCCCCTACCCACTATCATAAAGAAGAGTATGAAGTTCAGAGAGACCCTTCCCCGTCTCAGCTTCCCCTACTCTGGGCCCAGCTGGCCTAAAGTCCTGTTGGTGGTGGGTACCAAAGGCATCCCCACCACACCTGCCTCCTTGTGAAGTTGCTCAAGGGTTGCTCAAGCACACACTCACTCACTCACTTGCTCGCTCGCTCACTCGCTCGCTCACTCACTCACTCACTCACTCACTCACTCACTCACTCACTCACTCACTCACTCACTCACTCACTCACTGTTCTATGCATTTGCATTGTCCAGGTAACTCTGTACTGGCTGCTGAAAATTCAGGCAATTGCCCCAACCAGGGGTTAGAAAAGGTGTTTTTTTTTTTGTCTAGTTTGAAATAGACATGGACAGAGGGAATTGGGGTAAGAGTTCAGGTAGAAGAGTGTAGGCCCAGAAATGAGAGTCCTGAAAACCTATGGTGTCCAGGTTGGACATGGGAGCACTGTGGGAGGACAGGGAATGGGCCTGGGTCCAACATGCACTGAGGAGACTGACCAAGACTTATTGGGGGGGGGGAGCAGGTGGGCTCAGAAGGCTGTGCAGGTGTCTGTACAGGGACGCAGACACCAGAGGTCTTCCCCATGGCATGGGGAGGCTCAGGAGAGCAGATCCACGTGGTGCCAATTGGTTCCTGTCTAACTTTAGACTTGCTGGAAGCAAGGAAAGGGGAGTCTTTAACACTACAGAGGAGCTGGAGCTATGGCAGTGGGAGACCACTGAAGAGAAAGGAGAGGCCAATGGGAGATTCCATTAAGAGGCAGGCTGAGTCATGTGGCTATGCAGAAGGGGTCTGAGATGTGGGGAGAGCATGGCTCAGAGGGGAGCTAGGAATACTGACACTGGGGCCAGGAAGACATGTTGCAGATTGG
Organism: Uropsilus gracilis; assembly: GCA_004024945.1. Lineage (NCBI taxonomy): Eukaryota > Metazoa > Chordata > Mammalia > Eulipotyphla > Talpidae > Uropsilus > Uropsilus gracilis. The sequence goes on from PVHY01000209.1 coordinate 161,810, forward strand.
AGGCCTTGAGAAGGGAAGAGCAGGCTAAGTCTGGGAGGGACAGGAGTCACAGAGAAGGGTACCCATGCTGAAGGAACTATGGTGGAGCCTGTGGGCTGGTGGGATTGTCATCAAGCCCAGGAGAGGAGGCTGATGTTTAGAGTGGGAAGCAGATATTGGCATTATGAGGCTGACAGTAAGATTAACAGGGTTGGGGACAGGCCTAAAGGGGACAGTCGCTGAAATTGTGGGTGTTAGCATTGGGGACTGTGGCCTCCAGGGACAATGCAGTGGCAGGGAAAGGTTGGTATGGGGACAGTCCACACTGCCCTTCAGTTAAGGGCAGACTCCCAGATTTAAATTGAGCATCTAAGAAAATAAGGGACTCACCAGGATCACCCCTTCTTCCAGGCTTGCCGCGTCGTCCAGGGGGGCCTAGAAAACAAGGAGGAATTCGTTGGGACAGAGTACCAGTGGGCTTGGCCACAGCCTGCCTGCCACCAGCCCATACACACATCCCAGCAACCACATGTTAGGGGCAGCCCATTGGCTGGTACAGGGCAGAGAGGTGGGGAGAACCAGTCTCCTGGCCCTCCTCACCCCTGCTTTCCAGGCCCTCTGCTGGCGACTGCATCCTCACCCCCTCACACACTCATTTAATTACTCAGTTGTTCATGTATTCATTCATAAGTCCTTCCCCAGGCAGTAGGATTTATTACCTGGAAACTCAGAAGAGTTGGCAGCTGAGAAACTTCAGACTTGTGAGAAAAATAAGATGTCAGGTGGGACTTAAAAATTATCGAAAGCTGCCAGGATATGGAAGCAACCCAAATGCCCAAAAATAGATGAATGGTATAAAAAGCTGTGGTATATGTACACAATGGAATATTATTCATCAATCAAAAAAGACAAATGTATGCCATTCACGGAAACATGGATGAAACTAGAAGAAATCATGCTAGCAGAAATAAGTCAGAAAAAAAAAAGAGAAATACTCTGTATGGTCTCACTTATATAAGGGATAAAGGGAAAACAAAGAGACAAAAAAATTTAAAACTAATGCTCAACAAAATTGAAGCATGGAGCATGGAGGCGGGGGGGGGGAAGTGGGAGTGGGATTGGCACAAAAGACAAAAAAGATAGTTCACAGGTGATAAGGTGGTGAGAAAACTCCCGGAGTAGATAATGATGTAAAATAAAACAAACAAGCAAAAAAGACCAAAAAAAATGATCGAAGGTCCTGATGAATACTTGTTACTAAATACTTGTCACTAAACTAAACCAGGGATGATGCGCTACTCAAGGACATTGTCCTGGAGTTTCAAATGCTTAAGCTAAGTGGTCACCAGCACTGTCCTTTACATTTACTGTCTTAACTTTGCCTGCTAGAACCTTCTGTACATCCCTTCCCCACATGCTATAAATTTGTCATGATTTCTTTAGATAATCTGCACACCAAAGCACATTCTTTGTTTTCCAGTCTTCCCTCTGGACATTTTTATCTTTCTGGTTTATGATGCACACCGGGCTGCCTCTGCCTTTAATCCCTCTACCTTGTCTGTGCCTGAGACTCGAGCGACAATTGTGCTGAATCAGAGGGTCTGGGTAATAGGAACACCCAGGGTCAGAGATGTGGGCCCTCTTCCTGCTCTGGACCCAGTGCTCAGTGCACCATGGGGCCTTTGAGTGAGGGTAGAGGCCTCACTGGGTCCCCTCTGCTGGGGCTCCTTATATATCCTGATGGCCCTTCACTTCCTTCTCCTGCCTCTCTCTTCATGCCCTCTAGGTCTAACTATCCCATCTCTTCCCCCTTTGCCCAAGTGCCAAAGGAGACAGTAAGAATAAATGAAGTGCATACTTAATTGCAATTTAAAATATATTTTACACCTGTCTCTCCCCACCTACAGCCAGGTTCTGGGCTCCCGGGGAGGTAACAGTGAACAAGGCTGTGATATCATAAGCACTGAATTTTCCTGTAATTCAACCTTAAATCCCCTCAAAAATTCTCAGAACAACCACTGAGGAAAGGCCACGACTCAGGTACAAGACAGGATAGTTTACTGGAAAATGAGCAGGAATGTGTATTTCCGGAGTTTTTTTGTTTCCTTTTCAAGCAGCTGGGCAGATGCATTTGTGTGCCCTTGTCCTGGGGCCTGGGGTAGGGTAGAAAAGCAACAAAGCTGGGACAGATGGGGGGCTTTCTGAATTTGTTAAGGTGTTCTAGATGGGGAGGAGGAGGAGACTTGGAAAAAGGGAGAGGACTTCTCCGGATGGAAAGGGCCCCCCTTGGTGCTACTTCAGATCACAAAACCTCTGTAAGTCTGGAGTGAGGTGAGCATGAACAGCCAGTCTTGTGGACTAGGAGCCTGAGGTAAGGATGTTTAAACAAAATGAAAACATTAAAAACATCTATTCATTAAAACCCTGAATTTATAATTAGAGACTTATTTTTTTTTGGGGGGGGGACTAGGTCTTGCTATTTTAAAGCCCATGGAACCTCAGGCTCACATTGCCCGGGGTACCATAGACGCAAGTGATCCTCAGCCTCAGCTTCCCAGGTAGCTGGGATTACAGGCACCTGTCACCACTCCCAGGTATTTTTTGGGACAAGGTCTCACTGTGTTGCCCCGAGCGGGACTTGAACCACGATCCCTAGCCCCAGCTGCTTCATAGACTGAAGCTCACAGGTACGAGCCACCATGCCCAGCTTAGAGGCTTAAAATATTTAGCCATTTTAAAGTGTACAGCGCAATAGTGTTAGCTAGATGTAAACTGTCCTGCAATGAATTTCTAGAAATTTTTTCATCTGACAAAATTTGAAACTTTTTACTGTTGAGTAACTTCCCCCTTTTCTTTCCCTAATCCCTGGCAATCACTATTCTGCTTTCTAAGAGTCTATTTCAGATATCTCATAGAAGTGAAATCATACAACATTTATTTTAATGTGTCTGACTTATTTCAATTGGCATAATGACCTTTGGGTTCACCCATATTGTGGCATATGTCAAAGTTTTCTTCTTTTACAAGGTGGAATAGTATTCCACTATATGTGGTGATTACATTTTCTCTATCCACTCTTTCGTTGATGGACACTTAGGTTGCTTATAATCTCTTGGTTGTTGTCAAAAAATGCTGCAATAATCGTGCAAATATCCATCACGATTCTCTTGTGGTGCTGCCAGGTCATATGATACTCCCATTTTAATACCATGAGGAACTATTCCACTTGTCTTCTACACTCACTTTACATTTGTGCAAATGGGCGCATAAGGATTTTAATTTCTCCACCTCTGCTTCAACATTGTATTTTCCTGTTTTTTTTCTTTTATGGTCATCATCCTGCTGGCAAGGTGTGTGAGGAGAGATCTCATGGTTTTGGTTTGTACTTCCCTAACAATTAGTGATATTGGGCATCTTTTCAAATAGTGGTTGGTCATTTGTATGTCTTTGGAGAAATATCTATTTGTTTTTTTAATTGGGTTGTTTGTTTTGTTGCTGATTTGTTGGTGCTCTTTATATATTCTGAAGAGTAACTTTTATCAGCTATCCAATTAGCAAACACGGTTAATTGTGTCATCTGCCATAGAGAAGTTAAATTTGATGTAGTCCCATCTATTTTTGCTTTTGTTAACTTTTTTGAACCTTCTGAGTTAATTCTAACCTTTGGATTAGTGGCTTCATATGGAGAAAGGCAAGAGTCCAGATTCATTCCTCTGCATGGATATCTAGCTTGCCTGCAACCTTTGCCAAAGACTGTTTTGACTCCATTGTGTCATCTTTGTACCTTATTGAAGATTGTTTGACAATACAAAGTGATGTACCCAGAGTTTCGAGAGCAGAGCCCCCAATTTCCCCAACCCCCACTGTTATAGAGCCCCCAGTTTCCCCATATTACACTCTGACCAGGAGTTTGTGCCAAATTACCCAGGACCATGTTGACTTAGGGAGGCAAAGGCTCTGGCTCCCCCCAAACAGATGACTGCTCCTTGCACTGCTGTGGGGTTTACAGTTTATGAAGTACCTCCAGGTCCATGACACAGAGGCACTGGCTGCCTTCAGATATCTCCATGAGGGGTCAGAGGTTTCACCAACATCTGAGGCCTGTTGTGGCCAAAATGCGTGTCCTGCTCTGCTGGCTCCTGAATGAACTGATCGAGCCCAGGAAACGGGTGATGCAGGCCTGGTGTTCTGCCTTTTCTCCTCTTGGGGCACATATGTTTTCAGGGTCAATAAGCATGTGGGAACAGGAACCCCACTGGCACCCTCAGTGTCATGTTTTTCTGGTTGAGGGAGGGAAAAGGCCCAGCTTTTACTTACAAGGTCCAGCAAACCAGTCCTGGCTTCTAGGCTCTCACCAGGCCACATGGCTTGTGCTCAGCTGAGCAAGGTCACTGACTCGGGCCCCCAGACTGCAGTCTGGAGAAGGACCCTCAAGCTGGAGACTAAGCCTGGCTCTCCCTGCTTCTGAAACCTAACACGTTTTCTGAGTGTCATTACTGGGGATAATGTAAAATTCTCCATCTGGGTAACTCAAGCCAGATGAAGACAATTGCCTTCACTGAGGTGGTTGAACAAATGGATTTGTCTGGGTGGTTTTCCTGGGTGGCATGGTTAGGCAGAAAGCCCAGCATGGAGGGATGCTGGCAGGGTGGGCAGCTGTTCGGGCAGCAAGAGGTGACCCTCCTCCCATGGCCTTTGGGGGAAACTCTGAGTAGGCATGAAGCAGAATGGGGACCCCAGTACCCCTGCGTGCACAGGGCCTGTGAGACCACAGATCTAGCTGGACAGGACCCTCAGATAGAAGGGACTAAGTGGAGAAAGAGTAAGAGTGCTTCTTATGAGCCTGCTCCAATGCCAGTCCAGACCACCCCTGGAGATGCCTGCGTGAGCCACTTGCAGATTGACAGGGGTCAGCCACTTATTCTTAGACCTCTGTGCAACCATCTCTGGAAGGCATCTCTGTTTAATCCCACTGGAAACACATCCAAGCCCAGACTTACCTCCCAGTTCCCCGTGTGCTCCCCTGCAGGTTTCTTGCATCACCTAAGTGCAGGTATCACCTGCACACACAGAGAAAGACTGGGGTTGCCCCTCTGTACCCACCCTACCGCCACTGCAACTGAGACTCCTTCTTCCTCAGCATCAGGTGGGTCTCCTTACGCCCAGTCACCTCCTCTCCCAGCCACCCCAGATAGAAGGTGGGGCACTGAGGTAGATGCTGGAATCTCCTGTGGTTCTGTGTCCGGCTCTCAGTGTGGGGCAGAACCTGGTGAGGTTTGTTGAAGGAAGGAGGGAAGGAGGAAGGAGTAGATGGGTGAGGAAGCTTATTTCTCCTCACCACATCCTGGTATCTTCTTCCCACCAACTGGGATGGCTACCACCCTGACCGCCACAACCCTCACTGCTTTCCCTTTGCTCCATAGTAAACCACTGACCTCAGTGTAAAATTCCCATGGCAAAGTTCCACATTCCCATGGCAAAGCCCTGGTGGAGGGCTTTTGAAATTTCCTTTGAGCAAATTTCAAGTTAGTTTAGTTTTTCTCTTTTTAGTTGTGCTTCGGGGAGAGGATAATGCACATTTCCCTGCTCTGCCATATCATGGGCCAGCCAGCTGCTTTCTCTTTAAGTGTCCACTTGGACAAGATCCAGGGCTTCCGAGGGAAACAGGCTTGCCTGGTTCCAGAGTGCTGAGACCGGGGTGGGTGCTGAGACCAGGGTGCTGCCTGCCTTCCTTTCTGTCCATGGCAGGAAGGTAGAGGTGGTGAGGCTAAAGGGAGGTTCTGGGGGTGGGGAGGCATCTCCACTGAACTCTATGCTGAGCACTGGGCTTTCCTGCTGCTGTTTTTGCAGACAGAGAGGCTGGGCAAATTTGAGGGCTAGACTGGAGTGTCTGTAGGCGGTGAAGGTAGGAAACAAGGGCTAACATGAGTTTCTAAACCATCGGGTGCTAAGGGTCAACCATGGACACAACCTGGTTCAACATCTAGCATGCACTGGGCCGGCTACTCACCCAGCACACATTAACTTTGGCGTCTCTGCACTCTGCTGCTCATCCAATGAGCTTGTCTACTTCTCCAATAGCCCTTTGAAGAAGTTGATGGGTACAGAAGACCTGGGAGCCAGCTCGTGGGGAGTTCTTTATAAGTTTGATTTCTAAGGTGTCAGGAAGTTCAGAATCACCAGACAGGCAGTCTTGATGAGAGAGGCCTCTGGAGTAAACAGTAGCGTGGACAGGGCTGCAGCCCTCTACCTAGGCTGGCTCTGCAATAGAGTGCCCTGCCTTCTAGGGGTAGCCAGGCCCTGACTATGGGTGAGATTATTGCTCCAAAGAAGCAGAGCCAGGCCCCCAGCCCAACGGTTTGCTCCAGAGCTTTGCTCCTGGCCCAGTGCACATTTTCTTCTGCTTCCTTTTGACATGGGAAAAACCCTTCAGCCACTGACTTGGGTACTCAGGCTGGGAGGCATGTGAAGTCTGTCTTCAATACCTGCTCAGGCATAGATGGGGACTCTGATGATGTGAGAGTGAACACTATTTTGCCTAGGATGCAGCTGGAGAAAATGGTCCCAGTGGAGAGGCTGCAGGTGCTGAAGGCCAGCTCTGGCCATTCTCCCCACATCTCAGGGCCTCTCATGGCAGTCAGGGGCTGGTGTGTTACCGTGGGCACTGCCATAGTAGCATCTGTGAAGCTTCCTTCTAGAGGTTGTGGACAGCAGACATCACAAGGTGATGCCATTGTAGGAAGAGAAAAGACATGACTAATATAAAAGCTGTTTATTTGGAACAAGTTACTCAGCTTCTTTGAGCCTCACATTTCCAACCAAGGAGAATAATTGCACTTGCTGGTATATTGTTTAAGCAAATGAACTAGCAGCAGGCACATCATCTTGGGGGCACAAAAGGGATGTCTATTTAAGAACCCAATGAATGACTGGCTAGAGAGACCTCTGGGTCATCGAATCTGGAGCCTCAAGGTAAATGGGTTGCTTGTCTCCAAGGTGGGTAAAGCCTGAGTCACAGCAGGGGCACTTCAGAAATTCCATGGGCAGGGTGAGTTGTCAATTACACCCTGACCTTGAGCCTACAAGGGCAAGACCAGTCTTTAAATCAGTCTGTCTGCAGACATGGCGATCACATGCAGAGACTGAGTGGACTGAGAACAAGAATTCTCAATGAAATCCTGAGGTTTCAGGCACAGCATGGGCTGGCTAGGCCTTGGCTTTCAGCTAAATGACCCTGAATGCCTGCAACAACCATATGCAAGTTAAATAACTCCAGGGAGCATAGTTTTCTCAACCACTTTTTGAAGCCAGACAAAATGGAACCATTTCTAACTTGTAAAAATCCCATCTCTGGTTGGGCTGCAGAACTCATGCTACTAGCTCCAAAAGGGAACCTCATGCCCCACATATTCTGTTGGACACCTCCAATACCTGCCTTACTACTGTCTTCTCACAGCCCGGGGGAAACCTGTCCAGCTGGGCTACGTAGAGGACAGCCTGCTCAAGTTATTCCCTCTCCCCTTTCCCCTGGTACCAGTGGTCACTCAGTTCTGGGTCCATCCCTGCTCTTCCCTCCTGTCAGTCCCTAGGGGCAGGGGCTTTTGTGCAGTTTATCTAAAGAAACCTATATACAGGTGAGGAAAGCAATTTGATTTAATCACTCTCCATCCTTTTCTCCATAGAGAATGGGGAAAATTGAGGTCAAGAGAGGTCAAGAAATGCCCCAGGCTCAATAGCCAAAAGATGAGAACAATCTAAGTGTGTACTAGGAGGTGGCTGGGTAAGCAAAGCATGGTGTAGTCACACTGGCATATTATTCAGTCTTAAAAAAGAAAGAGAATTCTGACACATGCTCCAATATGGATGAAGCACAAGATGGTTACACTAAGTGATATGTCAGATGTAAAAGACAAACACTTGTGTGAGTCCCCATATAGGTGGCACCTAGAGTAAGCAAATTCATAGGACAGGGGTTGCCAGAGGCTTGGGGCAGGGGAAAGAGACAATTGTTTAATAAGTATAATTTCCATTTTTCAAGATAGAAAAGCTGTGGGGGTGGATGGTGTATGATGGTTTCATGATGATGTGGATGAACTTAAAGCCCCTGAACGTACACTTAAGAATGGTCAAAATGGAAAATTGTCACTTAGGTAGATGTTGCCATAATTGAGAAAGAAAGAAAGAAAGGAAGGAAGGAAGGAAGGAAGGAAGGAAGGAAGGAAGGAAGGAAGGAAGGAAGAAAGAAAGAAAGAAAGAAAGAAAGAAAGAAAGAAAGAAAGAAAGAAAGAAAGAAAGAAAGAAAGAAAGAAAGAAAGAAGATAAATAATTCCAAGGTGCCAGTTGCCAAGACCAGAGTGAGGCTGAGCATAAGGGAGCCTGGTGGAGACCACAGTGATATAGCTGGAGTCTGCTGGGATCCTGGTTTGGTGTGGTCACAGGAACAGTGGTGGCCAGGGTCACAGGGTCAGGGGATGGCAGAACCAGGACTTGCATCCAGGTCTGGTGACCCCATGACCCTCCTCTGGAGTCCATGGGCACTGTACCCAAGGCCAAGCCATTGTCAAAGTCCCAGATGTGTTCACAGCCTTCTATGGCCCTCAGACCTGGTACTGCTAAGTGTTGGTGGTCCCTGAATCTGACCCTTCTTCCAGATGTTGGGAAGAGAGTGTGGGTAACATGGTTTGAACCTTCCCAGACCTTCAGCCTGGAGCTTCCCAAGGTTGTCCTTATTCCCAGGGTCACGCGGAGGTACACCTTGAGTGAGAAGGCAGGAGAGGTGCTTGAACTTGAACTTCTAAGACTAGATCATTAAAACATCTTCCCAGATCATTTTAGGTTTACAAGTTTGGGGATGGAGAATGCCTCCAAGGCAGGGCAGCACTCTTCCCACTTGCCTCCAGTCTGGCCTAATAAAACCCTCTGTTCCTCGGAGAATGGGGAGTAGGTATGTCTGCGTGGGTGCCTCTGGGAGGGCCTAGGGAAGTGAAGCTCTTGGAAGGACACTTGCTGTGTGGAGGGGTTGGCCAGCTGGCAGGTTGCTTGGGTCCAGTCAGCATTGTGGGCTACACTGTCTCCAGGAGTCAGAATCAGTCTCTTGCTTAGCAAATGTAACTCATTCCAAAGGAGTTTATATCCCACAGGCTTGTCCTCACCACCCCTGTGCTGCAGGGCACCCTACAGCACTGAGCCCCATTGCTTGTTGGAAGGTACTGAAGTGCCTTGGAAAATCAAAGTCACAAACAAGCTGCCGGTGCTGTGGGGGAAACGTTTGGAACTGAGCTTGTCGTCCAGGCTGGTGACGGTCCCTGACTGCCCCAATGCCTAGAAACAGAAAGCTGCTTTGACATCATGCTTTCAGTAGCCAAATGACAGGGTCGATCTCAGGGGGATGTGGGCTGGACCAGTGGGTGGCCCCAAGTCAGTCACAAAGAGAGGGTCTCAAGTGTGGACACTAGCCTTTTCTCCAAAGGTGCTAACAGTACTGGACAGTCATGGCTACCCCTGACAGTGCTAAATAAAAACAAGTCATTTATTCAGTGTTTACTGATGCTTGGCACTAGTCTGGTTCCACAGTATTCATATGTCACAGCAAATCTTTGAGGAGGGCTACTGCTAATATATCTCCATTTTGTTGATGGAGAGACTGAGGCAGGTGGATGAACTGAGCCTGTTGGTCCTGTGACTGGCAGTGGGCAGAGCTGTACTCTTGGGTGGGGCCAAGCTGAACATAAAAGCAGCCCATGAGTTTTATCACTGTGTCCTGGCATTTGTTATTCCTTTTAATATACTGAGAATCATGCAAAATGGAAGAGACCCAGGATGGCTGCCAGTGGTCTTGGAGTTCAGTGTTGAACTGAAAGGCCACATGTCACTGTGTGCTGGGCCTCTTTGCATGCCCTGCTCACGCCATCCCAAATGTCTGCCATCAGGCCAGTCCTTCCCATTGTGGCCTTAATAAAGCATCTAAAACGAGACTCATTAACCATGCCAGACATGAAGCTCAGAGCTTCTCCCAAGGATTATGGAGTGAGGGGCTGGCTCAAGCCAGAAGTGTCCTTTGAGCCCTGTGGGTTTCATTCATCCCTGAGTCTGTGCAGGCCACATTCTGGGTGTTTCTGGTATCTTTCTACTCTTGGTTTGGAACCCTGACATGTGGCTATAGTTGGCTTCATTAATATAAAGAGACTGAGGTTCAAAGGTGGGGTGACCTGTCTAGGTTGAAGGAGCCAGGAAAGGGGTCAGGTCTAGTGGGGCCTGCTTGCCCCAATGCTGTCCTCATTCCTGCTTCCTTTTGGGGAAACTGACTGTGGTTTTGGCACTAGAATTCAAAGATGGTATGCCTTATCCAGAGTTGACCTGGATGGAGCATAATGGGGGTGGGGTGGGGACCTGGACCTGGGGGTTGGATGGTTTCTGGACCTGAGTGACTGGGCTCATGGAGGAGCTTCTGGTCAAGGGCATATGAGGGCTTGCCCAGGACCCTGAGTCTCAGTGTAGAGCCCTCTAGGGGTTATTAAAAGGGTCTCTTTTGAATACGTTGATAGGTATAAGGTATATGGGTATTCCATGTTGGGGCACCAAGTAACAGGCCATTTCTTGAATTGGGTAGTCCTCTCCCCACAGCTCAGCTGCTAGGGGGGAGGCTGGGCATGAAGAGCAATGGGAAAGTGGGGACATACCATGAGAACATCCCTGGAGGGTTGACAAGGCTCTGAGTGGCTAGGTGACCTGAACTGGGAGGGGACACTGGGACAGGATTAGAGAAAGAGGAGAAGGACATTGCTGGGTTCTGGTTCTCAGAAGGTAGAGGCAGAGTCTCCTGAATCTGGAAAGAATGGTGCCCAAGCAGGGAAAGTTACTGCAGTTAGAATGTGGTGCTGGCAGCAGCCCTGCTACCCTAGGCTGTATGGTTAGTGGGGGCTCCAAGTAGCCCTCAAGGGCTCTGTCAGATCCACACTTGTGCTAGAGCTAGTGAGGTAAATGCAAATAAGCTCCTCCCCAGAGCCCATGTTCTCCTGGGAATTTGTTGGAAGTTGAACAACAGGCTCCCAAGAGGCACAGAGAAACCAGCACACCCCCCAAATACCAAATGCTTCAACTCTCCATTCACCTCTGAGCCCGAATCACTGACACATGGGCCAATGTGTCTCTTGGAACTTAATGGGGGTGAGCTGTATTGCTCTTAGAGAATGAAAAGCTTATTATTTTTTTCAACTTTAATGTCACCTATGAGAGCTTTGTCTTTCATAAGCGTTCCTTTTAACCTGTATAAGTTCTGCCTGCCCCACTCAGAAGGTCCTAGAGAAGAGCAGGTAAGGCTTTCAGACATGTGAGTGGCATGTACTTAGGAAGTCCTTGTCCTAATGTCCTAAAGCTGTTGACTCAGCATGTACCACCCATTCTGAATGGGTCTGGGCCTACAGGCCCTGGACCTGGAACTCTTGGGGCAGGAGAACAGAGCTCTCCTGGAGAGAGGGCATGCCAGCCCCTAGCAGGGGCTAGGATGTTTAGAATCTACCTCCAGGAAATATGGGAAGTGGCGGGGGCCGCAGGTTGTCCAAGTACCAGTGGGAAGTTTCTTAAGACTTTCAGGGCTAAAACCAGGATAGTTTCATGCAAACTGAGATCGATGGCCACCCAGAGGGCAACCCATAAAGGAGACTATTGACACTATCTCATCTCCTAACCACTTCCCCTCACCTGCCAGGTCACACACAGAGGGTCCCCCTTTGCTCCTCATGCTAGGCCTCATCCTACCCCAGGATCTTTGCACTAGCTGCCCCTCTGCCTGGGCATATACTTCTATATGGCTGACTCTGCTATATCTGTGGACTATCTTTCCTGACCACTGTCTAAAGTCCCCTGCCTTTCTGGACTCTTTCTCACCTTGTCCTGTACTATTTTCCCCTAGCCACTTCTATCAAAAAATACCAACTTTTTATTTATTTTATTCTTAATATTTGTGGTTTCTCTCTTGTCAAAAGATGTCAGCTTTCTGAAGAGGGGTCTCTGGACTGCTGGCTTATGGCTATAGGCCCCTGACATCAGCCTGATACACAAGTTGGTACTAAACACATGATCAGAGCATGTGTCTGGGCAGGAGAGAGCATTGAGGTGCGGGGACCCCAAGGGTGGGCTACAGGAAGTGCATAGAACCTTTCTGAATTGGGGAGAGGGAGAAGGAAGAAGAAAGTTAGCACTGATGAAGCACTGCTAGTTATAGGTGTGGGGCTGGATACATGTTTATGGCACTTCACAAATCTCACTGAATTGTCACAGGCAGGGATACCAGTGTTCTCTGGGACAGAGAGGGGGAGGTGCTGCCAAGGCCAAGTGGACCCACAGCTGGCTCCTTCTGCTGCTCAGCAGACAGGACTCTGAGACCTGAGGAAGTCGCTCCAGCTCTGCAGAATATGTGCCTCAAAGGAGTTGGGGGGTGAAGGGGGGAGGGAAGTAAGGTAGGGGATTGCGAGGGGCGAAGGGCTGTTCCCAGGCCTTCCCAGTTCCCCTGCACTATTGACTCATACTCCCAAGGGCCATGAGTGATTCACCATTTGTTTTACTTGACCCCCAAGGCCAAGGTTGAGGACCACAGCTCCTGCTGGCTAGCATCAGCTGTCAGGAGCAAGATCCAGATTGTCTCAGCCCTCAACTCTTAGCGTTTACTCTGCTGTCTCCCTGCTCCTCTTTCCTCATAAAGCAGTAGCTCCCACCCTTTAGCGAGGCTGGGCCTTCACAGGCCTGGAGGTCACAGGTACCCAAAGCTAGGCCTGCCGCTGTGAGCTCTCCAGCAGTCTGGGATTGGCAGGCCCATGACTTCTTTACTTGTTCTCTGGGTGGGCCAGCCACTGCTGGGGGGCAGTACTATTTCCAAGTAATTATATCAAAATATGATTCACAGATCATTCAAGTCCAAACCCAGTGGGTTTGGAATCATTAGGTTTTTAAATCACTAAATAACTTTTTAAGAGGCATAGTAAATATGCCACCATTTACCATCTCCAGCATCTTCAAGTGCACAGGCAGGCGGACCAAGATTGTCCTTGCTGCTGCAGCGACCCCCGCACCCAGCTGTGGAGCTCTTCCCATCTGCAGGACGAGCTCTCTCCCCACCAGATAGGAAGTCCCCACCCTTGACCCTAGCCCTGGCCCCACCATTCTCCTTTCTTTCTATTTTTTGCCTGTAGGAACCTCATATGAGTAGAATCAAAAATATCCACTTTTTGTAACAGGCTTATTTCACTCACCATAATGTCCTTTAAGGTCATATGTACTGTAAGATGTGTCAGAATTGCCTTTCCTTTTAAGGCTAAATAATATTTCATTGTATGTATATATTATTATTATTGTATTATTTTTAAAATGCTGGTAATAAATATAAAACAACTATGCATAATTTTTTAAAATGCTGGCAAAATATATAAGACCCAAGATATGCAATTTGAACCACTTGCCAGTATACAGTTCAGCAGAATTAAGTACACTTACAATATTGTACAATCTTCACCACTAGCTAGTTCCAAAACTTTTCTATTCATCCCCAAAGGAAATGGTCCCATTACGCATTCATTATTCATTCTCCCTCCCTTCCACCTTTTGTAATCTCTAATCTACTTTCTATCTATGACTCACCTGGTCTAGATATTTCACAAAAGTGGAATCAGTAACTACCCGTTTGTAACTGACTTATTTCACTTAGCACAGTGTCCTTGAGGTTCATCCATGTTGTACTTTTGCTATGGCTTGAATGTTTATATCTCTACCTCCCCAAATTCATCTATCAAAATTCCCCCTCTTATGATGGTATTAGGAGGTAGGCTTTTGGCAGGTGATTAGATCATGAAGTTGGTGTCCTCATGAATGTGATTAGTGCCTTTACACAGCAGATCCCAGACAGCTATCTGCCACTTCCACCTGTCATGTGAAGACACAGGGAGAAGACAGCTGTTTGTAAACCAGGAATGGGCTCTCACAAGATACCAGGTCTACCAGAGCCTTCATCTTGGACTTCCCAGCCCCTACAAATGTAAGAAACAAATATTTGTTGTTTATGCCATCCAGTCTATGGTACTTTTGTTCCAGCAGCCCAAAGAGACTAAACCAAGCAGGTTCCTTATTCTTAATAGTGGCTGAAATGTGTTCCATCATAGATGCATTTTGCTTATCCAAAGAGCCTATCACTTGAACTGTTTCTATCTTTGCTAATGCTTCAGAAAACACCATAGTACAAATATATCTCTTTGAGTCTCCTCTTTTTTTCCCCCCTCTTGCAATTCTTTTGGGTAGTTTCCTAGGAGTGAAATTGCTGGTCAGAGGCTAACTGTTCAGTTAGGCAGCATTTTTAATTTTTAAAATTTATTATTATTTTTTATTATAGCAAAAAAGCAGCTCATACTGTGCCTTGTGTTCCTCTCCTGGGTCCCTTGGGATAAACTGGTTTTCCTTTATCCCTCTCAGTCTTTCTGGGATCATGGGTCCCCAGTAATTCTTCCCGAGTGTTTGTGGAAGGGCATAATATTCAAAAGATTATTTTCATGAGTTCCTTTATGAACAGTACAGACAGAATCTTTACTGTCACAAAGCCTGTTTTCTAAAGAGGAAAGATGGATAGTGTTTGTGTACTAAAAATACTGTTTTCCCCAAGCATGGGCCTGGATAAGCAGTCTCTTGTCTTAGAGCTTCTGTCTCCTTCTCACAGAATGGAGATATTGATCCCAGATCTGGGAGATATTGACTCTAGATCTCAATGTTGTTGAAAAGAGCCAACACATGATATTGAACTCACAACCTCAGTTTCCTGGGTCTTAAGTGGAATGTGAATACCCAACTCTGGGTCTATCATTCATGCAGTCATTCCAGAAACATTCACAGGAGACCCTGCAGGCACTGGGGACCCCTTGATGGACCTGGCATGAGTCCTATGAAGGTAGGAGTCCTATGAAGGAGTCCTTCATACAACTCCAGGTCAGGTTTCTGCAATGGGACATCATGGTTCACTCCAGCCATCCCTAGGGTTCTGGGGTGAGGCTTGAGTTTACTAAGTGCAGGAACCCCAGTTCTGGGTTCACGAACCACCAGCATGTATTTCTACCATCGCCATGCTGTTATGGACAAGCACTGCATGAAGGTACTGTGCTAGACTCGGTCGTGTCAATCCTCAGGCATTCTCAGTCACTTGCTGTCTCATTCTATCAGGAGAGGCACAAGGCTGTTGCCCAGGTGAGTGATGGCATGACAGCTCTCTAGGCATTTAATGGATACAACTTTGAACCTCATGGCAGCTCCATGAGGCAGGCATGATTATTACCTTCATTTTGTCGAGGTGGAATTGCAATGCCAAGGGTTTAGTAAATCACTCCAAGTCACAAAGCTAGAAGAGAAAGAACCTCTCTGTTTGTAGAGATGGGTTCATGGGTTGATGGTCACAGACTCCTCCTTGGCTTCTGTGTCTCCTCATCCTCTACCCTATGGTAGGGCACTTCATCTAAAGCACAAATCCATCATGCCACTTCCCTTTAAAATCACCCACCGGCTCCCCACTGTCCTCAGGACACAGTTCCTTGGCCAAGGCCAAGACCCTTCCAGGCTGAGCAAGACTTCCCTCTCAGGCCTGTTCTGCCCATCTCTACATCACTCCTAGTGCATCTTTTGCCAGGACACCTGCCTGTAACATACCACGGCACCTGAGTGCTGCTGCTTATATTGCCAGGATGCTCAATTCTTGCCAGGAAACTCCCTTCATCCTTTCATGGGTGGCAAAGACAGGAACCCAATCGTAGGAAGACTTCCTGGCTGCCCACTCTCAGATCAGGGATATTGACCTGCAATGGATGCAGTTGTCTGCTCATCTGTCTCCTAGGTAGATCATTAGCCCCACAACAGAGGGATCATATCTGACCTGCCTTGGTTCCCCAACAGCCTGGCCCAGGTTCAGGCTGAGTTCAGCTAAAATGAACTAAGGTGGGGGCCACCCATGACCATGCAACAAGGCGCTCAACTGCAGGTGCCATTCGTACTGAGTCTGGGGTCATTCTTTGCTGGACACTGGGAAGGAGAAGATAAGACCATTCTACTTTTTTGTTTGTTTGTTTCACACCTGTGCCCACCCCACTGTGACCATAGGGGTGGGAAAATGAACCAAAAGCAAGTCGAATGGTCTTTCTAGCTGGGGCTGGTGGAATCCATTTGGGGCGGATCTAGTCTCAGTAAACTGCTCTTAACCACTCTCTAGGGAGACCCCTGAGCCCCCAGATAATTAGCTACATGTGTGTGGGAGACAGGCCTGCTTTTTCCTCCAAGGATTTATGAGAAGGGAGAGAATTCTCATTGACCCCCATCGCAGGAAAGGCCTCTTTCTGGAACACTTGCTGAAGATTCCATCAACAGTAAAAGCACACATGCTCACAGTAAGCCTGTTTGACATTGTCGTGCTGGCATATGTTTCTTGTCTCATGCGCATTTTAGCACTCGCTTGGGGAGTGCACGCATTGCTGAAGGTCCCCAAACACAGCTCTGAATGAAGCACTTATAATTTACTCTTCATGAAAGCCGGCACTGCTCTTTCCAAACATACTTGGAAGTGGATCCAAAGTTTATTTAGAAAAAAAAAATTTTTTAATAGCCCAAAAGAGAGTGTTTGTGAATTCCTTCTCCCAGCCCTGCCTCCTTGGGACCTTGGGAACATCTCAGTTCACAAACACAGAGGCCTGACAGGAGAGCATGAAGGTGAGAATGCTGTCGGCTGTCTGCTCAGGCATTTCTCCAGTTCCTCCTGCTTCTTCACCTGTTATGTGCTTTCTCCCTCTGTCCACCTTCTCTTCTCTTCCTTCTATGGATGTGCTCTCACCTGATCATTACTCACCCAGCCACTCACCCACCACAAAAAACCTACTTGATGCATAGTTCTGGGTGAATGATGAATGAGTATTCATCCAGGCAACTAAATATACCTCTGCGTACTTGCTAGTGCATTCATCCATCTATTCAGTTATCATTTTTGTTCACTCATCCTTTTGATAACCTACCTTTCTGTCTGTCCATCTGTCCAGTGTTAACCCATTCTATTCCAGGCACTGGGGAGACTAAAAATCTGTTTCTGGCTTCTGCCCTTGAGCAGCTCACAAGGAGACGGGAGATGATGCAAACAGCCTCAACACAGCTCAGGGAAGTGTGCCTAAAGTCCTGTACAGGCACTGTGGGGGCTGAGGAGGGAGTGTGGGGACAAATGTTTGGGAACAGTTCCAGCACAGAAGGGGAGATTTTGCCACCCACCTGTGCAAAGCCTGCCCATCTTGCTGTATCCCAGAACCAAAGCCGCAGTGTGGGGCTAAGCAGGGTCAACTTTGACTTCAAGACCTACCATTCCACTTGTGCCTTGGGGGCATTTTCTGTGAGAAATAACACTCTTAACTGGGTCTGCTCAGATTTGTCATTAAGAGTGATCCTTATAGCAACCTGGGGAGGTCTGTAATATCAGCTCCTTCCTGCAAGGGAGGACCCAGGGCTCAAGAGGATGGGGGAACAGATAAGAAGTGGCAGAGCACTCAGATCAAGATGTGAGGATCTGTATCTGATGCAGCTGCCACTGTCTAGTGGGTGGCTCTCAGGACAACACCAGTCACTGGCCCACCTTCTCCCACTCTGAAGGCCCCACAATGTTTGGGACCCAGGCTTGATTGCTTGGGGTCAGGGTTCTCCCTGTACCCTGCACTTCCTAGAACTAACTGGATACCCCAGAGACAGTTTCCAATTCCTCTGTGGGGACCTCTGCATCTCAAAGGACCCCTTCTGGCCCCAGATCAAGGGACTGAGAAGGACCCTGCCAGCAGAGCAGGGACCAGGTGCCAAAGTTCCAGCCTCTGGCTAGGCTCTGGGCTCCTGACCCTGAGTGAGCAGTCCTGGTTCAAGAATTATCCTGCAAGCTGGCCTGGTCTGGATGAGAATGACCGATGGCCCCTAGACCCCCTCTGGCAGAGGGGCCTTCCTTTGTCATAGGGTGGGGCTGGATCCCTCTTTCTTGCTTCCTTTTCCCACATATCCCCAGTCAATGACAAATCCTGTTCATGGTCTCTGAAATTCCTGTCCAACAGGCCCTCCTCAGTCTATTGCCTTTGATTATTGGCATCAGCTTCCTGGAGGGCTTTCCTTGTCCTAGAATCTGTTCCTCCCTTGCAACCTCTCCCAAGCCGCTCCACGTACTTTTCTAAATCTGGCCAGGTTACTCTCTCCTAAAAGAAAAGAATTCAAGGGCACGGTTACCTCATCAGCCCAGAAGCAGGATAATAAAGAGTTCTCGGTTCTGTTTTCTCACACCCTATTGCATATAGGAACTAAGGACTCTCATGGCTCTCAGCTTTCCCCATCTAAAAATATGGTTGATATAAAGCAAAGCTTTGCTCCAAATCTATGCTTCAGAAAGTAAAGGAGGAGTCATCTTACATTCGTTTTTTTCAGAAGTCTTTCCTCTTTTGTGGTACCTGTTCAATGACTTTATTAAAAAGAACTGTTTGGCAAGAAATACACAGTGAGCCACCCCCAAGCAATGACCTGGATGCTTATAAAGGTGACTCAAGGGATCTGGCAAAGAAACAGAAGGAGCCTGATAGTTAAGGAGATTGAAAGTATGTATTTATCTCTACTACTTCTACAAACCTGAGCTCCAAAGGCAAAGAGGAGTGGAAGAAACATTAGCAATAACATTCAGAAAGCTGAAAAGTGGACAAATGAGGGATAACTACCTACACATAAATGTGACAGTCATAATTTTAAGCCAGCAATAGAAAGCTTAAGATCAGTCCAATGTACAATGCAGAACATGCAAAGCTCAGGAATTGGCAACACCAGGCATCTGATACACTAGAATCTAATCCAGAGGCTTCAGACTATGGTCCATGGGCGACATTTGGCCCACCAGCAACTTCTACAAAAAAAGTTTATTAGGACACAACCATATCCATTCATTTATAAACTTGCTGTGGTAGTACAGAGATGGTATTGGTCCCTCAGCAAAAGCTGCTCTTTCTGTGCAGAAATCTAGTGGTTTCTTTTCTGGAGGGAGGAACTAGAGAGTCTTTAATCTGCAGGATACTCAGTTGAGGGAATAACAAGTGAAAGTTAACACATGGAATGTAGACACCCTTCTTCAATGTGTTTCCCAGGGAATGGGCAGTTGAGTCATTCCTGCCAGGCAGGAGATGGGAAGGCTCTTTCTGGTGAATATGAAAAGTCCAGAAGACAAGACCCTATCAGCTCACATTTCTACAAAGTCAGAGCAAGCAGCTCCAATTGTGGCTATAGAGTCGACAGAGGACTTTAAAGGTTTTCACTCTGAAAAACCAATCAAAGGTACCAGATATTTGAAAGAATTTGTTACATGAAAGATACACAGCAAACAAATCCTGTCTCAGAGAAGACAGGATTTTGAAAACATAAAACTTTAAAAAGCCCATATGAACATGTTCTGAGATAAATGGTAGACTATGCTTGAAACAAGATGCTATTAAAAAGAACCTTCAGAGAACATTTGTACAAAATTTCTTGAAAATTAAAAACATAATAACAAAGATTATAATTTCATTACAGGGGAGCGCAAGATGGGGGGGGCCGCCGCATGCCAGGTGGCAGGGAGCGGCTGGGGGTGCCCCCCTAGCCACTGTACCACAAGGTGGCCTGGGGAGGTGGGGGTAACCCTGCCCACATGCCTGGTTCAGCCATGCTGCTGGGCCCTGAGCACCCCCTGCCAGACATGCGGGTTGGCGGGGAGGGGGCAGGAGGAAGGATTGGCGGAGGATTGTGGGTGGTAGAGGTCATTCCCTCTGGTCTTCTCCAAATCCAGTCAACCCTCACCAGAAGCAACTAAATCAGTGACTCAACAGCAGTTGCACATGAATACAGAGGTGAAAAACAAGTATTCTGGAACAATGAACATGTCAGATCCATGGGACATAGGACTATAAGACTGACTATAGAGACAAACTACCTCAGAAATACAACCACTGAGCTCTACAAACGATGGGAATGGAATTTCCTGTTTAGAGATGTCTTCAGCATGATCAAAGGACCCTCCCACTTTAGGGGGTGAGGAAAGCCACAGAGACGGACAGTGGCCCCACAACGAACTGGACCAAGCATCTGCCAAGGCCTATCTGAATCAAAAAAAATGGGTGCACAAATTTTGACCAGGAGAAACGCTCCCAACACCAGCAACCAGAACTACAAAACAAAGAAGGAGCAAAATATGACAGAAGATGGGTTGGAACAGCCAATCAGAAAGAAAGAGGAGGCACTGAAAGAACATAATCATGTGTGAAGTGGTGGCCAGCAGCAAAAAGACACGTGGAAAACTAAGCACAGGCCACTGTGTCCCAGGAAACCATGTCCACACTGGACAAAAGGACATTGCTACAGGAAAGAAGAGGAAGAACCCAAGGGACTAAAAATTAAACAATAAATGGCAGTGAAAGAAGAGATGAAGAGACCACAGAGGTGGGAGGGGGAGGAGAAAGGAACACCCAAAAGGCAAATGTAAACAAAACTTATTCAATAGAAATGTATATTATTAAAAAAAATTTTCATTACAAATAAGAATTATGAGGAAATGGTTAGGGAAAGTCTCCCTAGGACAGTAGAACAATATGAGAAACAGACAAAGATTATTGGGAAGACAAGATAAGGGATTCAGGATCAGCCTAGGGAGCGCCCCTCCTTGCCTACCCAATAGTAAAAGCTTCAGAAAGAAAGAACTGAGAAAATTGGAGGGAAATCATTAAAGAAAAAGTCAAAAGACTTGGTTTTTCTAGAACCCAGCTCTGAAAGAAAACAGACTTTGCGAAGACACTTCATCTTGAAATTTCAGAACACTGGGAAGATCCCAAAAGCTTCCAGAGAGAAAAGAGAATGTTTCATGTTACAAGGAGCATAAAAAAAGAAGGGCCTTGGATGTTTAGTAGAGAATGCTTAACACTTGAAAATCAGGAAGTTCTAGGATATTCATGTTTTGTAGAGGAAGGTGATGGGTACCAGCAGAACTCCCACTATTTTTCAGTGCTGTGCCAGAGACCAGGCATAAAATGGGAGAAAGTATACTAAAGCAGCATAAAGGCCAGGGGTCTTACCTGCATACTCACAATCGCAAGAGATCACTCAGGCTCAGAGTGCAACAATGGGGCTTACTAATAAAAGGGAGGTTGGGAAAAAGGAAAGAGTTTCTAGGGTCACAGATTTCCAAGACCAGATAGTGCTTGTAGTGTCCAGTAGTCCAAAACAAAGGTGGTTTGTACTAGATGGCACTGTCCCTTTGATGAGAGTTTGGAGTTGGTGGCATACCAGTAAGTGGTGGACCAGGATCCAACCCACAGCTTCGGAGGTGATCACAGATGGTGCTGCTGATGTGGCACCACAGGAGCCAGAAGAATCACCTACCTGAAGACAAGGCTCACCAGTGCCAGATGTCAGACCAGACAGTGCCAGAGGCAACAGCAGCACCAGAAGACTGTGCCAGAGGATGAGAATGGATGGAGGATGGAGGAGAGCTCTGAGGCAGCTGGGCAAAGGTCAGCAGTGGAAGATGCCAAATCTTAAACAGGCACCTTTAAGAAATGTTGGCATAAGCCAACAGCAGATAATCCTTTTAGAGACCCTGGTACAGGCTGATAGTACCATTCTATAGGCCATGCCAGAGGCAGGGCTAGAGGCAGGAGCAGTGGTCAGGTTGGGGAATGGGGTAGAGATCGGGTGCCAAGGTCCATGAAGGTATGAGTCCTGACTAATCTTTCTATGAAGGTCTTTTCAGAGACGGTCCCAGTGAGTCTGATGAATGGTCCCAGGACCTCCAAAGTCTTGGTTTATATTCCTTTCAGGGTACCTGCCCCTCAAGCTTGACTGGCCTGTTTACAGCTCCACCTATTTGATTAGTGCTGGTCAAACTCAAGCCTCACTGGTCCTCTTATAATCCTGAGGCAGCATATAAAAGTGGAACCCTGGCCAGCAGGCAATTACCGCTGCTGCTCCTGATGGAGCCCTCCAGGCTGGCCTAGGCTGAGGCAGGTGAGGCTTGGGGATGGCCTGCAGACTGCAAGCTCTGTGGGCCTCTGTCTTTCCATGGTTCCTGGCAGGGTCTGCCACTAGCCCAGTATAGGTCCCCCATCATTGCCATCAAGTTAGGGAGACAGGCCTTCACCCAATGAAGTAAAGCATTACAAATGCAAGTGGTGAAGAATGATAGGCGAACATAATTTTTTCTGGAGGGTTGGGGTTTTCCTGTAAAACGTATGCTTGAGATGATGCCAGATGCCTGGAGCTAACTGGGCCAATAGATGAGGGGGTGTTATTCCAAGAAAGAGGAATGGCAGGTGCAGAGGCTCTCCAGTAAGAGGGAGTAAACCTCACCTTTGCACCTCATCAGAATCATCAGAAGAGACCAAAGAACAGTTGGCTGGGTCTTACTCCCAAAGCCTCTGATTTATTAAGTTTGGGGGTTCAGAATTTGAGATTTTAGTAGTTTCCAGATGAAGCTCAAGTTGCTGGTCTAGAACCACAGTTTGAGCACGGACCTAAAGGTCTTCAGAGCCCAATGCCAAGAACTTTGTGTCGTGTCCTTCAGACCACTGCCTCTCAAACAGGAGGATCAGAATCTGGGTGCTGATTGAACATGCACATTTCCAGACCATCCCAGATTTTCTGCATCCTTGGGCTGGCTAGAGCCTGACAATGTGTGCTGCCTGGGATGTCCCTGGCCTGCTCCAGGGCCTGGGGTGCAGGGATGGGCAGGCACTTCTTACACAGTAATGTAGGAGGAAGATGAAGGGGCCTCGGTAGTCAGGCAAGGGGCTGGGATGGCAGGGACAGGACCAGAGGTAACTTGAGAATAATGATATCAAAATGTGAAGGATCATGGCCACCCCAGCAACTCTGGGTTGGGGGTTTTGGATCAGACTTCAGGCTCCCTAGTCAACACATACTCTCAGCTCCGGTGCCTGAAACACCCCTCTGTCAGGCAGCAGGTCCTTCTCCAGGTGGCCCATTTCATGTTTCAAGCATCAGCTTAATTTTCTGCTCACAACCTTCTTGAACCTGACTAAAAATCTGCTGCCAAACTGACTTCCAAATTTTGTGAAACAAATTAATTCCCAGGTGAAAACAACTGTATCTAATTTCTTTCGTAGATGACCCAGCCAAGAGAGAAACCCATTTATCTGACTTTAGAATCTACTACAGTTAGCTTCTGTTTCTAAAACAACTTGATGAAGTGTGAATTCTGACCGTGTCCCATCAGACGGAGCAGCAAGACCCTGGGCCCCACCTATCAGCCCTGGCCTCTCTGGGCCAGGCCCCAGGCTCCTCTGCCACAATAAAGGAGTCAACCACAGAGCCTGCCTGGCACACCACACACCCCCAGCAGGAGATACCTCCTGTTTATTGGCCAGAACAAGAAACAACAAAAATCCAAAACAATCCTATATCAGAAGGCCTTATCAAACTGGGGCTGTGCTAGTGGCCTCAGGAGCTTCCCAGGGCAATCCCAGTCTACCCACATTTCAACACAGGATGAAAGGCTCAAAGGAAAGGGTATTGACAACTGCCCCATGGGGACCTCTGTGACATGGAGCCCGTGTGACATGGAGCCATCAGTAGAAAGTTCTAGAAATAAAAGGCCTGTGCAACTTCCCTGGCTGGTGGGATCCAGGAGGGCAAATGTTCAATGGGACAGGCAGTTCCTACAGATTTTTTTGGGACCCCTAAATTGCTGCTGCCTGCCTTCCTGCCATTCTCAAATCCCACCCCTCCCACCACCATTTATGAAGTTCGTCCCATCCCATACAGTATTTCTATGGGTTTGATCTAATGTTTCTTCTGACCTCAGTGTTTACAGCAACCTGTGCAGCATAACTGGCTCCTTTCTCCACCCCTCAGGCCTGTCTTCTTGCTCAAGCCCTCCAAGACTTTGTGAACACGCAGGTAGACCTGCCACCTGACCAAGGGCTCCCCTTGCCCACATTATCATGTCATGTGGTACTGTGTGTCTTCATCCTGCTAGGATATCAGTTTCCTAATGGGACAGTTCTTGGCCATATAACTTCCAAATTCTTGGCAGTCAGGAGGAGCTTAGATATATTTGTGGAAGAGATGAAGAGAGGAAATGAAAGCCTGGGGATGAGGGCTTGCCTTGAATCCCAAGCCAGGCCTGCTCCCTGACCCCTGTCATAGTACCAGGCAGCTCTTTATGACTTATGGTCACAGGACCTTTCTGGGTGGCAAGAATGCTGCTTCTGGATTTTTCTTACAGAGATGGCTGGGGAGACTGCAAAACTAGGTAACAAAGTATGACAGCTGTGAGCAGAGGCTTTGAAGCCCACCTCACCCAGGCTAACCCTTAGTCCTTGTGCACTTGTGTGACCTGCAGCCCTGGGTAATCCCCGAATTCCCCTGAGCCTCGGGTGCCCAGCTGTAACTAGGCTCACTCAATGGCTAGTGGCCTAATCTGGGGTTGCTGGAAGACCAGACCTTCAAGCATGGAGGGCAGGCTTGGCATTTGCTAACAAGGTTAGCAAAATCAAAGTTCTGCCTCTGTTTGCCATGGGTTGAGGCTCAGAGCTTGCAATCCACATGAATCCCCTGCTCAGATGTGGGTTCCTGGGCCCAGGACCCCAGGGTTCTGTAATGCTCCCAGGTGATTCAGCAGCCCTTGGCGTGGGTGACTATGGGGACTTAGGGTGATGGAATTCTGAGTACAGAGGCAGCCACCATCATGAGGGTGGGCAGGCACAATGCCACAGGGCATAGAATTTGGACAGGACACTTGGCTTCACATGCTTTCTCATCTTTTAATCCCAACTGTTATCAGTTTCTGGGAAATAGCTGAGCCCAGTTTCCAAGCTGGCAGAGACTGCCTCTGAATTCCATGAAGAGAACAAAGAGTTCCGAAATAGGGACACAGCTGCCCAGACTGGCAGCCTGGCCAGGAGGAAGGCATGTGCAAGCCCAGCAAAGATGCATGGCCAAGAGGGTGGGCACAGCTGCCAGAGTTTGCCTAGACCTGGCTGCCTGTTGTCAGGGACCAACCTAGGCCTATGGGTATGGGGGTGGTGACTTGGGTTTGTGGTATTTTCTTTTTGAGCAGGGCACCTCCTGGTGGTGAGAAGTTACTGGTCCAAGGCTAGCCCAGTAGGCAAGGGCTTGGCTAGGTCTCTGCTGGGTGACCTGCCTCCCTTCTCTAGCAGTCAAGGTGACCTGTGGTTGCCCCAAACCTTTGGTCACCCTCTGCACAGCTGGATGTTTTCCCACAGCACAAACTAACCTGCCAACACTGACAATTTCATTGCTTTCTTGGCCTGGGGTGTAGGTGTGGTTTCTAGCCTTCCTTATCAGACATATCGGGTAAAGAGCTGAGTTAGGTGGCAAAAGAGGTGGGGCTCAGGGTTTCCATTTTGCAGGTAGAGACAGCATGATTCTGAGTCAGCAAGCAGCATGGTGAAGCATCCTGATCTGGCAGTGTGCTCCTGGCCAGCTGGCCCACAGGTGTGGTGCAAAAGCCATGGCTAGAGGCTCCGACCGCCTAAGCTTTATACCTCCGACTGAGTGGTTTTTCTTTTCCTTAAACTAACTTGAGTATATTCTATTGCTTCAATTATGAATATTGACAAATTCTTCGAGTGATTCACTCAAAGTGTTTCAAACTCTACCATATACAGGCATAAGTAGGCTACACAGATAAAGAAAACAAATGTATTCAATAAACCACAAGGTCTTTATTTGATCTATATTTGGCTTTTGTCAGAATGTGGCTCAAAGAAGTCTTCACCAGGAGAAAAGAGAGCATGAGCCCTGGAATAATGGTGACTGACACCCAATTTCCAGGCTAAAGAGACAATAAGGAATAGCGGTGACTGGCAAGCCAAAGATAGTACATAATATTAACTCTAAAGGGGCAGTTACTATATAGTTACAATGGACTATTTCCAGATCCATTTTTTAAGCGAAACCAGAAATCAGGACTTTTATGTGAAATGTTCATACTAATTACTAACTCGTGTTTTAAAAACATGACGCAGACCAAAAAAAACAAAACAAAACAAAAAAACAACCAAAACAAACCCAGAAGTTCAGTACCTTCAAGTCTGGTTTGCCCCATGGTTTCTCCTTTGTAACCACAGCCTCCAGGATCAAGTTTCAGCTCTTTATTGTGACATTTAAAGCCCTTGGCATACATCCAGCCTTGTTTCCTCCCACCCTTAGCCTTAGCCCTGCATGCACAGACTCTTATCCCCTGCCCCCTATGCTGGCTGCTCCCCTGCCTAGCTGCATACTTTCCTGTTTCCCTGCCTGGCAAAATGTCTACACACTGTCAAGATACACAAGATCAAGTCCTATGTCAAATGTGTCCCCATCTTCTGAATCTGAGCCATTCAGCCTTGGGCTCTTAAAGTCCCTTATACATGTCCTTTCATCTTGGAGTTCTCATCCTGTGTGGTGGCCATCTCAGCCTAGGGGCAGGAGGACATCTTTAGAGGAGGTCTAGGTGGTGGGCTAGATCTCTAAGGAGACGGTTCCTTCTAGGAGGCATCCATTTAGTGGAATGGGGGGTGGTGCAGGAAACCTAGCAACGGGGCAGACAGACCATTCTTTTCTTGCTTCCCACTTCGGTGACACGGGGACTCCCAAATCTGGAAAGCGGTGGTGTGCATAGCCACAAGGCAGTGGGACTGTCCCATGAGACAGTCCAGGCAGCCCTCTTCCGGGAGGTTAGGCCATAAAGGTGGAGGATTAGGCCATGGAGGTAGAGGTGGAGTCATTATCAAACTGCAGGAAGAAGTATCCTCCTTTTTAGAGAAATAGAAGGACAAGCTGTACCCTTGTCCCACATCCTCCATCCCACACCCTGGGGGGAGGGAGAGGCCTCAGGCTGCAGACTCACATGCCTGGCCAGCTTCCACATGTAACTGTCCATCCCCTTCCTCCTGTTTGCCAGAGTGGAGCAGTGACACATTTTAGTTCTGCCAACTTCAATCAGGTTCCCTCCCATTCATGAAGCATCCACTGTTTACCTGGCAGAGATATGGGTGTGTGCCTGTCCCAGGGAGGCTCACACTAGTTCTCTGACATTGCTCTCATGCTCGTTTTATAGATAGAGAGACCAAGGCTCAGAACAGTGAAGCGATATGTCCACTGTACCTGCCTAAAATGAAAATACTGTCCCTGATGCCAATCCTACCCTCTTCCCCAAAGGGATGATTCTTCAGGAAGTCACAGAGGCACTGACCACCTCTCCATGTCTCTGCCCCAAAACTTCACCAAGCTAATGGGAACATGCCTTGTTAGTGACTCAGCATGACCAGCAGTTGCAGTTGCACATGTGACAGCACTCCTGCTTTCCTTTCTTTTTTTTTTTGGAGACTAGGTCTCGCTATTTTTGCCTGTGGATATCGGCTGTGGTATCTCCTTGCCCGGGATACCACAGATCCAAGCAATCCCCAGCCTCAGTTTCCCAGGTAGCTGGGATTACAGGCGCATGCCACCATGCCCAGATTGCTTTCCTTTCTCACACAGCAAATGTGAAGGGAGAAATGCTTCCCTAGAAGTCACTAGTGGTATAGGCGTTTACCTTCCTCTGCACTGAGGTAATGGGAAGCTAGGTGAGGACACCGGCCAAGTCCCCGTACAGTCAGGGTGTTTTCAGTCAGTTGTCCAGGCTGTCCTTCCAGAGCTAACACACTTTCTTCAAGGCAGGAAGAGCTCCCAAAATAGATGAAGATGACCCCAGCATCTCCATGGGAGAGGTCTCTCAAGCCCAGAGCCACTCACACTAAAGACTCCCAGGGTCTGCCATCTATCCTCCAGCAGGGATTTTCAGAAACAGAAAGGTTTTTAAATGCAGGAAAGGTGGGATGTCACAGGAGCACCAAGTCTGCCTGTTCTACCTACTCGTACCTTTGAATGAAATGTTCATAATTATTTGGGAGTAGACGATATCATGGCCAAATCAGAACTATTTTGTGATTTAAAGTGATGGGAGAATCTTCTGTTATCTCTGGGCAACTTTTCAAGGAGCTTAATGGACTTTTCATACAGAGCTGTGGGAGGTCCACCTCACACCCCCAAGCAAGTGAAGGAACATGGAAGAAAGTAAGATGGCAATTCTTAGGATGAACAACTCCCATTCACTCCAAGAATGGGACACCTGGGCACACATACTACAACACCCTCAGGCGCTGCACTTTGGTCTATGCATAGAGATGTACCTTGTTTTATTGTATTTTGTTTTAATGTTGCTTTGCAGATACTGAATTGTTCATACACTGAAGGTAGGTGGGAGCCCCTGTGCATCCAACAAGTCAATGGGTATCATTTTGCCAACAGCCTGTGCTCACTGCATGTCTATGTAATTTAATTATTTAAAAAAACACAATGCTATTGCACAGTTAGTAGACTATTGTACAGTGTAAACAATTTTTATATGCATCATTTTTTAAAAACCAAGAACCCTGAGTAGCTTGCTTTATTGTGATAGTCACTTCACTGCAGTAGCCAGAACCAGATTTGCAATATTGCTCAGGTGTGCCTGTGATATCTAAAGACCCGCAGATGGAAAATGCCAGCCCTCCTAGCCATCTATGAGACAGTGACATCACTACCTTTCTAGATAAAAGGAGGGTGAAAAGGAGTTTCTGCCTAGACTGTTGTCAATACAGACTGATACATGGGGGATAAGAGCTATCTGCAAGAGCAACAGTTAGACATTTGTGATAGTTTGCAATGTTATTATAAAATGTATTTGCTCACATATTTGAACCTCATTTTTGCAAAGAATTCCAAATAGTATGCAAGTAACTGCTTCTATTACCAGCTGTTTAGGGGCTGTGTTTGGTGTCCAGTTCTGAGTTTTGTCTTGCCCCTCCACAAAGGGGCAGGCCAAAAGGAATAAAGAAGCCCTCTGTGATAAGAGCAGAAAAAGCCAAGAAGTATGAAATTTTGGGACCTTAGAATGAAGTGAAGTCAAGTTCTGATAAGGCTGTGCCTCATCCTACTGAGCTACTATAATTATATAAATAACTTATTTATATATGTATTGTAATCCCCTGGGGTCACCCACCACCTCCCCTCCCTGGCTGCTCCCACTGGCCCCCCTCCCTGTTGTGTACTTTTGTTTGGTTGTCCATATATTAGTGAAACAATTTGGTTTCTGTCTTTTTCTTTCTGATTTGTTTATGCTAATATGATTTCTTCTAGGTACATTCATGTTATAAAATCATCAAATTTGTCATGTTTAATTGATGAATAATATTCATATATATATATACTGCATACTCACAATTGCAATTTGCAATATTGCAAATCTGGTTCTGACTACTGCAGTGAAGTGACTATCACAATAAAGCAAGCAACTCAGGGTTCTTGGTTTTTAAAAAATGATGCATATAAAAATTGTTTACACTGTACAATAGTCTACTAAGTGTGCAATAGCATTGTGTTTTTTAAAATTATTAAATTACATCTTTTTCATCCATTCGTCTGTTTTGGGACATTTGGGTTGTTTCCATGTCCTTGCAATTATAAATAGTGCTGCAATAAACATCTGGGCACAGGTGTCCTCCCTTTGTACCCACATTGAGGTCTCCTTTGGGTAGATTCCCAGAGGAGCAATTGCTGGGTCGGATGGTAGTTCCATTTTCATTACTTTGAGGGTCTTCCACACTGCTTTCCATAGTGTCTGAACCAGTTTACATTTCCACCAGCAGTGTTCCTTTCTCTCCACAACCTCGCCATCAATTCTTGTTACCCGCTCTTTGGATGTGGGCCGTTCTTACTGGTGTAAGGTGGTATCTCATTGTGGTTTTGATTTGCATTTCCCTGATTGCTAGTGACGTTGAACAATTTTTCATGTGCCTATTGGCCATTTGTGTTTCTTCCTTGGAGAGGTATCTTTTTAGTTCTTCTCCCCATTTTTTGATTGGGCTTCTTGTTTTGTTTTTGTTTAGTTGTGCGAGTTTCTTGTGGATCTTCGTTATTAAACCTTATCACTCTTGTGGAGGGCAAATTTTTTTCCCATTCAGTTGGACTTCTTTTAGTTTTTTCTGTTGTCTCTTTTGCTGTACAGAAGCTTTTTAGTTTGATGTAGTCCCATCTGTTTATGTTTTCCTTCTTTTTTTTTTTTGCCATCTACAGATGTTTCCAGAAAGGGATTTCTGAATTGTATTTCATGGAGGGTTTTGCCCAAGTTTTCCTCTATGTATGTTGTGGTTTCAGGTATGACATCTAAGTCTTTTGAATTGGTTTTTGTACATGGTGTGAGGGAGTTGTCATGGTCCAAATTTTTGCATGACTTAGTCCAACTTTCCCAGCACCATTTATTGAAGAGGCTATCTTTGTTCCAATGTAAGTTTTTCACTCCTTTTTCAAAGATTAGTTGACTATATATGGGTGGTTTTATTTCTGGGCACTCAATTTTGTTCCATTGATCTGATTTTCTATTGTACCAGTACCACGCTGTTTTAATTACTATGGCTTTGTAGTATAACTTGAAGTCTGGAATAGTTAAGCCTCCATTCTCTCTTTTTTTGGCCAGGAGGCGTTTTGATATTCGAGGTCTTTTGTTATTCCATATGAATTTCTGTAATTTTTGCTCTATCTCTTTAAAGAATGTCATTGGAATTTTTATAGGGATTGCATTGAGTCTTTTGGAAGGATGGCCATTTTGATGATGTTAATTCTTCCAATCTATGAGCAGGTAATGTCTTTTCATTTCCTTATGTCATCTTCTATCTCTTTTAGCAGCGTTTTAAAGTTTTCTTTGTATAATTCTTTTACATGTTTTGTTAGGTTTATTCCCAGGTATTTAATTGTTTTTGGTGTGATGGTAAATGGGGTGGTTTTTTAAATTTCTTCTTCTTCAGCTTGGCTTTTTACGTGTAGGAAGGCTATTGACTTCTGTGTGTTGATTTTGTAACCAGCTACCTTGCTGAACTGGTTTATTGTTTTGAGAAGTTTATTTGCAGATTTTTTTGGGTTCTCTATATAAAGAATCATATCATAGCTTCATACTGAGCTACTATAATAGGAACACCATACACTGGGTGGCTTATGAACAAAAGTGTGTATTTCTCAGAGTCCGGAGGCTGGAGAGTTTAAGAATATGTCACCAGACTGAGTGTGTGGTGAGGTCCTGCTTCCTGGTTCATGAAACAGCTGTCTCTATATAGTGCACTCCCTCACAGATGGAAGGGGTGGGGAGCCCAGTTGGGTTCTTTTCAGTAGGGCACTAATCCTATTCATGAGGGCACCATCTGCATGACCTAATCACCTCCTAATACCATCACATGGGATTGGGATTTCAACATTTATGTAGGGAGGTGGGGACAAAAACATTTAGTCTGCAGCAAGTCAGCCCATACACTTGATATTCAATGACATCTAAAGGAGTCCAGCTGTTCCACAAGAAGAAACAGTTACCATAAGACCCAGTGATTCCACTCCTAACTATAGACCCAACAATGGAAAAAAAAGGTATTCAAACTACCTGCACACCAATGGTCATGGCAACACCATTTACAACAGCCAAAACATGGTAACAACCCAAACAAATGGAACTACAGAAGACAGATGGATCCAAGAGCTTAGCCATACAATGGGGCATTATTCAGCTATAAAAAGGAACAAAGTGGTGATGCCTACTACGACACAGATGAATTCTGAAGATGTGATAGCAAGTGCTATTTATATGAAATCCCAAAATAGGTGATCCACAGTCAGAAAGGAGATTATTGGTTGCCAGGGGTTGGAGATGGGGTGGACTGTTAATGGGTATGGGGTTTCCTTATGGGGTGCTCAAATGTCTTTGAACTTGAAAAGGGTGAAGGTTGCCCAATACCTATCTTACTTCCCTTGACTTGTTCACTTCAACTAGTTGATTTTGTGTTCTGTGAATTTGTCTCAAGAATTAAAAAGAGGGGCTGGGCACGGTGGCTCATGCCTGTAAGCTTCAGCCTATGAAGCGGCTGGGGCTAGGGATCGCGGTTCGAGTCCCGCCAGCGGCCTGTAGCGAGACCTAGTTCCAAAAAAATATCTGGGCGTGGTGGCACACACCTGTAATCCCAGCTACCTGGGAAGCTGAGGCTGGGGATTGCTTGAGTCTGTGGTACCCCAGGCAATGTGAGCCTGCGGTTCCGTGGGCAAAAATAGTGAGACCTAGTCTCAAAAAAAAAAAAAAAAAAAAAGAATTAAAAAGAGAACTCAGATCACAGTTGATATTTCTTTTGATAGTAAGGCCTGTTTCATCTCTGACTTTATGATGCTTCCAAAAATAAAAATTAAAATGGGAGATTCGCCATTGTAAAAGGGTGGAAAGATGAGAAAAGCAAAGAAGAAACAAGTACATCTTTGATGCAGCTGATTTTTTAAGCACTCTGTTTCAAGGGGGGGATGGTTTTGACTTGTAAAGAATAAAAATAATTCTCCAGCAAAGCCAGGGGTTTAGCACACAGAGACAGGAATCATGCGGATCTGCCCCTCTGCCCTCCTCCCAGCAAAACTTAATTTTTCTTGGGCGGTGGTGATGGTGGTAGTGGTGGAGTAGACCCAGAGGATGTCAGGAAATTGGCAGCCTAGAGAGAGCAGCCAGTGGGGGTTGCTCTTATCTGAGAGGGCAGAGTGTGGATAAGGGGAGTGTGGGGAGGAGGGCTGTCCTGGACAAGGCAGACTCACTCAGCCTAGTCAGGGGTTGGTGTATTTTGCACCCGACCAGGTCTTGTCTACTCTTTAGCCCTGGAGGCAGGCACTAAAGGCAAAGTCCAGACATTACCTCTCCCTCGTTTTTAAATTAGTTCCATAAAATGGAATGCATTCAAACACATGAGTCCCTTCCACAATTTGGGCATGCTGCCAGGCTCTTCAGAGATCCAGAGCTGGAGGGACCTGGAGGGGCTGAGCTGTGGAGGCTTCTTGAGTGGGAGGACTGCAGGGGCAGGGGAGGTTCCTGAGATGGAGAGCACCGCAGGGGTTGGGTGGAGGAAGCTGCCAGGGGGCACTGGCAGAATTGGAGGGGTACTTTTACCTCTCCTTGGCACCTAGAATTAGAGGACCCTTCTCTACCCATAGAATTGGAGTGTTCTCCACTCCACACACACCGTTGTTCTGGACACAAAAGCACCACTCACTGTTCCTCATAAGTGTCTGGTGATGAAATGGGCTCATGGGCTTACCATAATAATGATGAAACCAGTGTGCTAAGGACTGGCGTGGCTCATCACATGTAAGCAAGCCATGACCTATTTTGTGAAGCACATTATCACTGAGGAAATCGAGGTTTGGGGAGGCTAAGTAATGTATAGAAGCCCATATGGGGAACAGGGGCATGTGTGTGTCGTTTTATCTGGATCCTCATGCTGGAGCCCTGCTTTTCACTATGGATTTCTAAACTCAGGACCCTCCCTCGCTGTCTGGGTCAGCTTTGCACCCTATCTGGCAGAGATCACAGGCAGGTAAGTGAGACACACCTCAGAACCAGCCTACCCCCAAGGGACAGGCAACCTGTCAGCTAGTTGGAGCAACCACCGGGCTGACAAAGGGGAAGGGCAGAGGTCACTTAAGTATCCAGAACAGGCACCAGGTACAGAGGGGCTGTTCCCTCCCCAGCCCATGTGAAGGAGACCAAGGAGAACTTTCCTGAAAGTGTGAGCAGTAGTTTCCGTTCAAAGTTGGTGTGTTGCCTGTACTCAGATGTTTATAATATTTACAATAGCTAGGATATGGAAACAACCTGAATGCTCCCAAACTGATGGATGGTTGAAAAAGATGTCGCATATTTACATAACTGAATATTATTCTGCAATCAAAACCAAAACTATATGGTCTCACCTGTAGATGGAATGTAAAAATAACAAACAAAAGGCCAAGAAAAAGTCAAAATAAGCTAACAGTAGAACTGGGGCAAGCAGTTAGGGAAGGAGAAGAGGGAGGGAGAAATCAGGGAAGGGAGGAACACAAGAAGATCAAGATGATCATAGGTTCATATATATATATATATGTTACACATGTATAGTATATATACACATATATACATAAATATGTAAACAAAAATAATTAATTTTTAAAAAGGTGGTGTTCTGGCAAAGTCACACATGGCTAAGACTCCCGGAAGGGCAGGAGGAAAGTATGTGAGCAGCACTCAGCCCCTCAATGAAACCAGGGCCAAAGGCACTGCTCCCAGAGCTGGTCACACCCAGCCTGTGCCAGGTGAAGCAGTTCCTGTCTGGTGGAAACCATGCATTTAAACCCTAGACACTTTCCTGGAAGCACACATTCTCATGGAGGCTCCTGAGGAATGGGCAGCCCTGATTCCTAGCAGCATCCCTGTGATATGTGTTCTCCAACCTTCTGCCATCTGGGAAGTCTCCTCTCACCTCGCCCCATTCTATACATCTGTTCCCTCTATAGTTTGGCTCCCAGATTGAGTCATCAAGGAAAGTCATCAAACCTCCAAGCAAAGCAGAGTATCACCTCCTTTGTTAAAGATGTCACACTCCTGTTAGTGCAGCCTCAGAGACTCTACTTACACATAGGCAGTGTAAGCGATATTATTTTCTCACCCAAGTAGGCTGCCCTTCTCTGGATCTCAAACCTCCACATGTAAAGGGTGCACAGGCAGAGGTCTGATCTGTTTCTGGTATGAATGGGAAGGTTCAGGGTGTGGGAGCAAGTCCCTAGGCATCCTTTGGAGATGGAGAGGAGAGACATTCTCACTGTCTCCTAGCCAACTATACTTATTTGGGGAAAACAAGAGCTAAACGATTTAACTGTCCACTTGTGTGCTGGAGTAAACATGACATGGGTCTGTGAGTCCTATGGCTTTGGTTCCCAAGGGCTTGTGTGGGGTGATAGCCTCCAGCTGAGCTTGAAGAGCCTGGTGGCTTAGAAGTTTCTGGTACTGAAGGACTCCTGATGTAAGCCCAGTTGTATGCCCCTCTATCACTGGAGCAAACACCAAAAGGGCTTCAGACAGATGGCATATCCCTACATTTCAGGGATTTTCAGGAATAGTTTAGCTCAGGCAAGATTTTTGCCCAGTGTAATTACACCTCAACTGTGACTTTATAATCACTTCATTTGCATTTTCCTGCCATCTCTCAGAAGGCAGGGGTCATACCTTTAATTAAGTCATTGAATTGGGTTGGGTAACCATCCTATCTTCATCGCCAATTGTAAAGTCACTAATCCTCATAATCAGTTGTAGGGCAACTGGCATGTCTGTGATGCCCACTGTCAAGCAAGAATCTGGCTCACCAATATGTACAGATTCTATACTGGTTCTAGAAATGACACAGACACATCAGGTAGGGTAGGGCATGGTCAGGACTAGGGTAGGGGGAGGTAGGTGAGACACCCCCCCCAGTCCCCTAGGAATCTTCATGCTCTTTCTCTGGGTTCTCTCACTCTCTGGCATTCTCTCATGCTTGGGTGCCACCTCTCTCATGCTCTCTGTGCCCCTCTACACCCTCTCTCCTATATCCAGGTGTGCACATTCATACACATGCAAACACACTGGGCCACACAATCATGAAGAAGATGCAATATCCTTGGCTCTGGTTGTACAGGCTAATGGGGGGAGGGAGCCTGACCCTACACACACATCTCCACAATGCATAGCATCTTCATGGAAATATCCCAGGAGAAGGGCAAAGTCACTGGTGGGGGACATGTGATGAGGAGATGGTGGGCAAATGAGCAGCAGAGGGTGGCCAGGTAGAGGGAAGCTGGGGTGGGAGATAGATGAATGATGGTGAGCAGGGATAATGGAATTCTGGTGTTGCCTGTCATTATTTGTTTGACCTTGGACATATTATTTTGGCTGCAAAGTGGAGATTCCATTCCTACCTTGTGGGGTGGTTGTGAGCAGTAAACACATGAAAGTTTCTAAGTATGGGGCATGAGGTAAGGATGGGAGTGGCTGAGAACCTCGGCATCTCTCTGACTAGCATCATCACAAAATGTACTCACAGAGTAATAAAAGCTGGGGGTCTCAGCGGTAAACTTCCACTCTTGCCTTTGCCTCAGAGGCAGCAAGTGCCCCCTTAAGTTGACTTTTAAGGCCACTGTCGAGTTGCTCTTCCTCTCCTTCTTCATCCTCTAGGTCAGGGTTTTTTAAACCAGCACATGACAATTGACAGATCTGTCTAAAATACTGGGCCGGGAGCCCTGTATTCTAAAATACAGGGTCTTATTTCTCTCAAGAGGAGCTGATGCTGTGACCCATAGGCATGTGTGGACTATCGACCAAGGTTTATGTGTGTTTTCTGAGGGCAGGCTGAATACCAGTGCTGCATTTTCCCATAATGCATAAGCCAGGTCTCCAGAATACAGGTGGCTGAAGTAGGGGCCAGCTCTTCTTAAAGGAGGCTCCCACCTTCTTTGCAGAAAAATTATACCATCATTGTTATTTGTTTTTTGGAGTAGGACTGTAAGATAATGCACCTGATACTAGGCAAAACCCAAGAGGTGCCCAGGGACTCCAAACTGTTAAGGGAAAAACCCACATCGCCCATTCTATGGCTTCCAGCCCACCCATGAGCATAAAAGCAGTTAAACTCCACTGCTCAAAGATTTTTAATCTGTGAGAGTCTCAAAGGGAATAGAGAAGAGTATAGGAGAGAAGGATTTCATAATGCAGACTCCACATCAACTCTGAAATTAACTTCCCCATGTGAGCACACATTCAGCCAAGTAAGCCAGGCACAGAAGGGAGCAGCCAAGGTCCAAGAGCAGAGCAACCAGGAGAAGGCACCCAAGGTACCTCCTCACAGAAACACAAGTGAGAAGCTACGCCCGAACCAAAACCTGGGAGAGGAGCGACCAGAGAGCAAAAGCGCCACTCCAGCTGACTCTCCCACAAGGTCCAAAGGGCTATGGCCAGTCTTTCAGAAGAGTGGGCCATCCTGGCTGGTGAACACAGGACCTGGCAAAGTGAAGAAAGACCAGAAGTATGTAACCATATATGGCTTCAGTACTTCCCCCATTCAACACGGCCGCCCAGCTCCTTCTGACATGGAGTCACTTGGCTGGAACCACAACCAAGGCCTTGGGTAGTGATGCAGTTGAAAATTGTATTGGATGCCATACTGTCCTGGTGGGTGGGGTCTGAGAGAAAGACCTGTGAGAAGAAGAGAGAAAAGCGAAAGGAGGAGCCAGAGATAGGAGGGGAGAGATGAGAATGGCAGGTTGATAGAGCAGGCCCACATGGCCTGGCTGGGTGAAAGCCCCCTGGAAGAGTGGAGTCGGATGTCAGAATGACAGACCAGGGGTGACCAGAGGTTGCTGAGGGCAGGCCTGATGACTTTGGCCAGATGCTGCCAAAGGCAGGCC
Source organism: Uropsilus gracilis (assembly GCA_004024945.1). NCBI lineage: Eukaryota > Metazoa > Chordata > Mammalia > Eulipotyphla > Talpidae > Uropsilus > Uropsilus gracilis. Next base: position 199,136 of record PVHY01000209.1, read on the forward strand.
TGGTAAAGGAAGTGCATGCATGGTGCTGCAGCAAGGTGGCATGGCTGGTATCTGGAGAGAGCCAGGAATTTGGAAAGCTGATTTTGCATCAATATTTGTTGGAAAAGTTTGAAGAGCCTTGGAGAAACAGAGCAGTTCAGAATGCTGGAGAGAGAAGAAACAAAGAGAAGATGCTGGAGAAAGACTGGACTTCACAGAGTTCCTGCCTCAGGTTTGGAGGGGCAAAGGGGCACCACTTTGGACATGTGTCTTTGGGACCTTTGGGACTAAAATGGTGACTGGGGTAAAACAACTGACCACTTGTGGCATTAAGTACTCCTTGTTTTCCTGGTTAATTTTCCTTGTTAATAAAAACTTTAGCAACTGCTATGTGCAGGTGGTAAGAATCTGGGCAGCAGTAGCTGCATTTTCTTTTTTTCTTTTGCACGATGAAGTAGCCGCATTTAAAAAGTGCTGCTTTAAAATTAAAAAAGTGCTGCCTTTTTCCCTGTGGCTTGTTGGTGAGAGGCTTCTGTCCCATTCACACCTGATTTCACTTCCCCTTTCCCAGCAGACAGCAGACTTGCCCCCAGCTCCGTACCCTCACCTCCCCCCCTAGGAATTTGGTCCTTGGCATGAGGGCAGTTGCAAAAGAAAGGCCTGAGATGCCAGTGGCCTGGGGAAGGTGTTGCTCATTCTCGGATCCTTGGTGGGTCCTTTTCCCACCTGCCATGACACAGCAATTTTTCTGACACACGCATGGCAGCAGCACACAGGTTGGGGCCAAAAATAAGTAAGTCTAAACTCAAAGAGTGCAATCAACCATGATTGTATTGTAAGGCAGGCTGCCTGTTTTTGACCTCCTACTGGCCAGGCCCACTGGCTTTGGAGGAAACGAATCCCATGAGCTGAGATGCCAGTGCTGATTCCCTAGCCACTGACTGTAAGCAGAGTCTGCTCCCACCACTCTCTTGTGCCCTCCCTGCTAGGTCTTTACAGAAGAATGAAAACCTTAGTTGGGAACTGAAGACAATTTCTGCTTCTTCCAGAAAATGGCCCTGAACCACCCTGAGAAGAGACCTCCTGGTCGGAGGTCAGCCATGGCTCAGCCTCAGGGTTGGGATCCTTCTCTCAGACTCCTGTTCAGATCGGCGCCACAGAACACTTCCTCCTTGAGTGACAGGGTCCACATTTTGTTTTCAAAGTCTACAAGTAAACATGGGCAGCTGGTAAGGACAAGGATGGGGAAACATATTTTCTCCATGTAGGGCTGTGTTTTGGGTTTCACACTGGGCCTTGGAGGGTGCAGGTCGAGGGAAACCAGAAGTGCAGGCGCCAGGCCTGTCTGGCCCCACACAGTCCCTCTTTCTGAGCCCCAGAGTGAGCTGGGCCTGTTATCCCTTGACCCTATCTGCCACCCCTGCCGCCCTCCAGCCACTCAGTTCTGTGAAACTCCACAAGGCATCCTTTCTGCCTTAGGGCTTTTGTACTGACTATTCCATTGCCTCTTCCAGTGGGCCACCTGATAAACTCCCTCAATTTCTCCATTCTTTGTTTGAACGTCCTTCAAACGCCCTGCTACCTACACTCACACACCCCAGGTTGCCCTCACTTGCTTCTTTCGCATACAAACTTTCGAATACATTGAAACCATATTTATTGCCTATCTTCCCTAGCCAGAATATTAGTCCCATGAGGGTGGGGAGAGCTGTTTTGTTACTCTCTCTGTGAGCACCTGCCCATATTGAGCATACTATAGTTTCAATGTTAAAAAAATAAAATCTGCAATCTCATTACATTTATGTCTTCACTTATTGAAGCCTAGATGATTGAAGTTGCCAAATCCTATAGGGAGCTCCAGTGCTCCTGCCAGTGGGAGACAGGAAGTGGGGCATCAACCTAGAACAAAGTCCTGTGTCTCTGTCCATAACATCTGCAGACCTGGAGGGAGACTCTGAGCCACGGCTTGGGCTTCCCCTGCAGGGTTGGATGAAACCGGGCAGGTAAATAAGGTTTCTGTACCCAATTCCAAAATAACTTGTGTGGAAGTTCCCCTATACCAACAATCAATTCTCAGATACCAGCAGGGTGTCTAAAAATCCAACTCAACTCAATTCAGTTCTAGTAGTATCTACATGGAGATAGTGTCAGATTTCACAGGTAAAGGGCTCAGTCTTCTGAGACAGTCCTCCATCTCAGGTGCCAATTGCAAGACCAGACTGTTACCTGTGCTTCTGACCAAGCAGCTACAAATTACAGGACCCCCTTTTCAGGTCCTGAAACTATGGGACTAGAGCAGCTACCCGAACTCAGAAACCTAATAACTCACCAGGTCACTGGTTTGTTACAAAGGATGTTATTCAGGAACAGTCAGGAAGAAGTAGTGATAGGATAAGGTCTGGGCAAGGAGTATGGAGCTTTGATGATCTCTCCAGGCATGCCACTCTGCCCAAATCTTCTTAATGCCCACCACCCTCCTTCTCTGTTTTATGGTGACTTCATCAGTTAGGCATGATTAACTCATGAACCATTTGTTAACTTATAACTTCTCTGGCCTCCCTGGAGGTCTGAGAACGGGATTAGTACTTCTAGTCCTCTAATTACATGATTGGTGCACTTGTAAACTAGGCCCCATCCTTGAGTACTTCCAACAGTCACTTCATTCACACAATGAGAGTCACCTTTATCATTCTCAATACTTAGGAAATTCCAAGTTTTTGGGGATCTGTGAACCATGTACTGTGATAAAGACCAAATTTGACCCAATATATCATTCTCATAAATCATAATACTGCAAGACTAGGTATGTGGCAGTGAGACCACCTCCATACCAGTGGGGGCCAGGATAAGTAAAACAAAGATAAATAAGTGAAAGTGACAAAGTGGTCCAAGGAGAAAGATGTAAAAGAATCAGCTTGCTGTTGCAAATTCCACAAAAGGAACTGTGACCTGGCCAGGGATAATCCTCATCCCGATCCTCCTGTAGCTCCAGTGAGGGATACCATTCTCAGTGCAAACGTCCTTGCCTTGGCACCTGGAGGAACCAGAGCAACACCCAGCAGCCCTCAGTAGAATAGCTGGGCAAAGAAATCCGAGAACTTCCACCCACCAGTCCCCTGCCAAAGAAAGAGCTTTGCTGACAAAGTCAAACGGACAGGGGTGCAACCCCAGCACAGCCCACGTCCAGCTGTGCAGCCATGACTAAGCGCTTTGCTTCCTGTGCGACAGCCTCCTCATCTGTAAGGTAGGTCCATCACAAAGGGCTAATGTGCATGAGAAAACTCATACATGAGCCAGCACAGGACAAGGACAGAGCTCTTGGGAATATTTATTTATTAAAAAAAAAAAAAAAAGATGATGTAGTATACAATACAGGATTTGCCACTCTTCAAATGTTTGTATTACATTACTTCATCCTTACAACATACCTATATCAGTACCTGTTTTTTGATACTCAAAAGAAATCAAAAGAGGAATTTAACTTTTGCAAGAAAAAAATGAAAGTGGAAATAACATTCAGTCTTGGCTTTGCAGCAGTCCTGCTAGAGGCAGTGGCAGCCCAAGCAGTGAGAGTGGCACTTCCAAGTGTAATTATTAATACACGTTGTGAATTTGTCACAGCATGCCTGCTTTTACTCTATGTCAATGTGGGTTTAGCCTTATATGCTTAGTATGACTTGGCGGATTATTTCTGGAGTTTGGGAATACTCAAAAACATTTCTTATATGCTTTACACCATCAGCTTACAAAATTTTTCATAGGAACATACTGCTTTTGGATATTAGGGGAACCCTATAATTTCCAACCCTTTCTTTCATGACACCAGGTATTCTATGTATTCTTATTATGTCAGAAATCAGGCCCTATTAATATTTATGTGCAAGCAGACAATAATATCTGTAGAAGAAAATGATAAAATGAGGGGAAATCTTAGATATAGATTTCTGGAATTAAAAAAAGATGAAAGTTCTCAGATTACAATGGTCCAAAGACCATCGAATGGAGTCAAAAAAGAACCCACCCTGAAACATGTTTGAGTGAAATTTAAGTTTATTGAGATAGAGGTCTGAAAGTCTCCAGAGACAGCAAATCACATGACCTAGAAGAAAATTTATGCTTTCCAGTGGTAGTGTCAACTGTAGGATGACAAGTAAATCATGTTTTGAGAACCAATGTGAGTACTGACGTTTGAATACTCAACTCTGACTCCTGAAGTTTACAGGATTCCCACTATCAATCAAGTGTGAGAGAATGACAGATCCCTTAAACACAGAAGGGCTTAGGTTTGCCATGCACAGACCCATGCAGGAAACAGTCAGATGGGAGGAGAAGCAGACCCAGAAGATGCCCCAAGACACACAGGGGATGGCCAGATTCCCAAGACAGTCCTTGCCCCCAAAACAGCTGACCAAGACAGGAAACAGAAGGAGCATATCTACAATAACATGCTGGGGACTGGTGGGGACACTGGGGCCCTGAGGGCACATAAAGCTCTTGACTTGACAGAGGGACATACGGATAACAGCTTTGTTTATAAAAAGAAAGGATTAACAGAGAACACAGGGGAAAAGGGGACAAGTTGGAACTATAAACTCAGTAAAAAGGCTGAGATTGTTGATTGGATAAAACCCAAACCAAGCCATAGGCTTCTTACAAGAAAGACAACTGAGCTATAAATCAAAGTAATGAAGGGAAGGAGGGGGTATGGACTGGGTAGAGCAGAAATTTGTTGAAGCTGGATGTGAATTCATTGTGATACTCTGTCTACTTTTGCAGATGTCTGGATTCTCCCACTATTAAATGCTTTTTTAAAATAGCATGGTTTTGATCAAGATCTCTCTCTTCTCGAAAAGTCCAACACACTGTAAATTACTAATTTTTATACTGTCCCCATCACTTGAACTTTTAAAAATGACCAAGTAGGCATGAGCCTGTGGGAATTGGTTTTATTGGGTAGTGACAGAAGTGTGGCCACTGCTTCTTGGAATGACCCCAAATCTCTCTTTAGAGAAGACCTCTTTCCAAAACTGATGATTGGTTGAAAAAGATGTGGTATATTTACACAATGGAATATTATTCTGCAATCAAGACCAACAAATATCATGCATTTGTGATAACGTGGATGGGCCTAGAGGGAATCATTAGCAGAAATAAGAAAGAAAAAAAGACAGAAACCACATGGTCTCACCAAGAGATGGCATATAGGAATAACAAACAAAAGGCCAAGAAAAAGTCAAAACAAGTTAACAACAGAACTGGGCAAGCAGCTAAGAGAAGTGGAGGGGGGAGGGAGAAATCAGGGAAGAGAGAAGCACAAGACCAAAATGAAGGTTCACACATGGTAAGGTGGAGGCAAAACCCTGGGGAATGCCACTGCATTGTGATATAATTATATATATATGTAAATAATAAATATACACAGAGACATAAATATACATAAATTTGTAAACAACAAAATGATTAATAATAATAATAAGACCTCTTTGAAATGATCAATGTAAAATTTCAGGAATCAAATTTGTGAGTGAAAACTGATATTTTAAAATGAGACCCAAATATAGACACACATTTAAATATTACATATATGCATATAAGTCTACTTGTGTACCTTCAACACTCCCCAAAATCTTAATCTTGAGGATGTAAACAGAATGATAGTCATGACTGCTTCTAGATGGTGAAATCGCACAAGGATCCTTTTTAGTACTTTCCATCCTTCCTGGGAAGATCATGTGTTCCAAGTTGCATTTATGTAGTAATAGCTAACTTGTTTTCCTATCATTATTAATCTGAGTCATATGCAGTGACTGTCTCTGCAGTCACATACAGGCGTCTGTCAGCTGTAGACAGGCAGCAAGCCCACACCCCTGAGCTGACAAAACCACTGAAAGCAAAGAACCCAGTGCTGCTTTGGCCTGCAGGGGTAATCCCCCTGGCCAGGCATGATTTTTATCAGAGTTTTTGAAGTAGCAAAAATTATTGGTGGATCCCATTTCCACCTTAGGGACTCTGAGGAGACCATGAGTCCACAACCACCTGGTGGGCAAGAATGGGTCCTAGTTGGGTGCTCTGCACCTCTTTCTCCTTGCAGGTGAAAGGAACTCTGGGGCAGTGCTGCCCCAGAGTGATAAAATGGTCATGGAGACAGCTGTCCCACGAGAGGTGGAAGCTGAATGTTATGAGAACACTGAGCACCTAAAACGTGACCAATGCAGCTGAAGGACTGAATTTTAAATTTCATTGAATTTTAATTTAAATATCCATGAATCCAAATGCCTCCAAACAAATGAATGGATCAAGAAGATATGGTGCAGTATAATGAAATACTACTGAGCAGTCAAAGAAGATAAACTCATGTCATTTGCGGCAACATTGACGGAGCTAGGAGGAATTCTTTTAAGTAAAAAAAGTCAGAAGAAAAAAGATAAATATCAGATGATTTCACTTATATGTGGAATACACAGAAACTGAACAGCAGGTCAGGAAAAAGATAGCGCTTGCAAGCTACCACAGACATGAAGAACATAGGAGGGTAGGGGGAGAAAGGGTGAGAACATGGGAGAGAAGAGCACAAGGGACTGTGGTGATGGCTCATGGGTGTTACTGTGGTGGGAGAACGCGAGGGATATCTGAAGGGGGAAATCAAATACTGTCCAAAAATTAAAAGTAATGTATAAAAATAAATAAATTTAATACAATGGATAAAATCAATTAATTAAAAGTTTAAAAATAAATAAATTTAAATAGCTGTTGATGAACCCTGAAAAGTTTATGAAGAAGTCAGGTGCAAAGGCCAAGTATTAAATGACTCTCTTTACAATGTCCACAGCAGGCATACCCAGAGAGACAGAAAGTAGACTGGAGGTTGCCGGGGGAGTGAGGAAGAGGCTTGTAAGCGACTGCTAAGCAGTGGGGATGGTGTGCAGCACTGAAAATAGACTGAAAGCCACTGGATGTGAATTTCCTGTTGTGTGAATTATCTCTCCATTTAAAAACTACCCCAAAATGTTAAACAGCCACATGGGCTAGTCATCACCAGAGTGGGCAGCACAGTTGTAGAAGCTTCTGTGGAGGGAGTCTAGATTTTTGATCCTTCCCTGCCCCACACTCATGCCTCTCAAACCCATCCTAGCAGTTGCCCTTGAGGGTCTTTCCTGCCTTCCATGGGCTCCCCACTGCTTCTTATTCCCCAGGCCTTCCTGTCCTCCGCTCAGCTCGAGCTGCTCTGGCTTCTACCTACCATCATTCCCTTGCATTCCTCACCTGCTGCCCTGGGTCTGGGAAGGCTCACCTCACCTTCAAATTCTACTTCAAACTCTATCTGCTGTGCTTCTACCACACTGGTTCATTAACTTTTAGGTACCACACCCTTCTTATTATTTTGCTCAGAACACCCCCACCCAGTTCAGTTTCCCTTTGAGCTTTATGAGAAGGGGAGATGAAAGCTAGGAAGTCTTCCTAATCTGCATCTGGCTGGGTCAAGGCTTATTCTGACTTTTCCACTTCATTGTACCCTAGTTGGCCCTGCAGACCTGGCCCAGGACCCCACCATCAAGAAGAGCTGAATAGATGGGTGCTGGCACAGGTTGCTGAATGGACAGTGGACAGCAGTGGACACACTTAATGGGCACCTTCATGCCCATTTATGACTCTGCTTCAACTTCCCCGCCTGTCACTGCACAGTCGACCTTGTGGGTGGGGCAGGAAGGTCTGCAAGCTAGCTGCTTCCTAAGACTAGCTCCCCACATGTGCCTGAGGGGTGGGGCTTCAAAGAGGTCTGGGGTCCTGCTCACCAGCTGTTCCAACTCGGGTGTTTTTCAGCTAAGGCCTCCAGCCCTGCCTTGCACTCAGTCCTGGGGGCCACAGGGACTCGCTGACTCCTGGCAGGAGAAAGGCCGAGTCAGGGCCACAGCTTGCCCATCATGGGAAGTGGCTTTCCCTTCCACCAGCACCAGCAGGAGAGTCCCACAGGAGTCCTTCCCAAATCCATGTGGGTGAGCATGCTTCTCTAAATGCACAGAAGGCGGCATTGTTTCCCTGCTGCTACTCAGTAAGAGTCTGGAAGGGATTCTTGGTAGGAGCACTGAGGAAGGCTTACCAAATTCTCAGCACAGCAAGAACCCGAGTGATTGATGCGGAGAAAAACATTTTCACCAGCCCCCTCATCTGGTTTGTATTAAGAGATTTCCATGCCTTGATTTTTTTCCCCAAGGTAAAAGTTGGGAGAGGAGAAACAGCAGTTTGGAGAGAATCAGGCAGCTGGATAGGGAGAGGGGGTTGGGGGAGCCTGGCTGAAAGATGTGAGCGAGGTAGAAGAAGCCCCTCACCCTTTCAGGCTAGTGGGGGGCTGGTAACCCAGTGGTGAAGAAGGTACCATGAGTGGTCTCCTTGCGCACTTTATTAAAGTCATAATGGACTTGGCTGCAGCAAAGGCGGTGTCCAGCAGCCCGTGCCCTGTGGCAGGGCCACCATACCCCCATAGCCCCACAGTTGGTCTGCTACTCCCTCTCCCCTTCCTGCCTTTTCTTTCTCCCCAACACTCTTACTTCTTAGTATGTCTTCGGTCTCCCCCTGGAGCAGGGAAGCCCCAAAGGGAGGCGGATGAATTTCTGATTCCTGCCTTTCCCAGCCCCCACAGGACCCCAGGTTCTTCCTCATCTGGATGATGTAGCTGTGGGAGTGGCGCTGATGGGGGTGAACTTCTGGTTTCCTCCTGGATTCATTTTCCCCTCCCAGGCCTGCAGAGGGACTGAAGGAAGCCAGTGCACACCCACAGAGAGACTGGGTACTATCTGGTTTCTAGATCCTCAGGCTCTCTGACTGCACATGCCCCCGCCACTCCCCCTTGCCCTGGCCCATCTAGATAGCCTTTGATCAGGTTACAAAGCCGAGCTGGCTGAACCCACAGACACAGAATCTGAGATACATTGCTTCCTTGACACTATGACCTGGAGCACTTTCCCATTTAACTAGCTTCTCCTCATGCCTCAGAGCTGAGTGTTCAAATCACCTCTTCCAGGAAGCCTTCCTGATCCTCCTCCTCTGCTCTTCCTTGTTCCCCGTCCCACCTTATTCTGCAGCTTGATCTAATTCTCCATTACAGTCCTTGGTACTTGGCTATCATGAGCTCATTCAGTGAGACATCTGTTAGGGTGTCAGCAACCATCACAGCACACATTATAAGTGCTCACTGGGGTTTTGCTGGGTGGATGCATGAAGCCAGGGAGAGCCAGCACCCAGCATGGGGTATACAGAGTGAGCTGAATGAATGGAGGGAGGAATAGGGCTGGGAACCTGGAAGAATCTGATAAAGGCAGTTCCTGGCTACTCCAGGGACTCCACATCAAGAGGGGACACAGCCCACACCAGACAATGACAATGCAGGGAGCATGAGGAAGTGTGGACACGCTGCAATGGTCATGCTGAAGATGGCATGATTACTTCTACCAGAAGGTCAATTGTTATGGAATGTGTTGAGAACTGGAGCAGTCAGGTCAAATGTCTCCGATTCCCCTCTATCCTCACACTCCCCTGCCCCCTGCCCTCCCCTGTCCCTATGCACAGCCTGCCTGGCCCTGCTTCCCTGACTTTGACTGAAGACTACCCTCTTCGCATTCATGGATACCTGCCCAGGGCTGGGGTCTTTTCCCCATGCTCAAACATCCCACCCTGACTATGGGCTAGGTTGTATCAAACCCCTCTTTTAACAAACTCAGATCCAGAAGCATAGCTGCAGCAACTTCCACAGTCATTCTGCAGGGCCAGGGCACTTCTGATTGCAGTTGGGACTAATTCCCGACTGGCACCGAGGAGTACACAGCTAGATGGGATCTTCTCCTGGGGTACCAGACGATTCTGCCCACCCTAAGAATAAAGTTGGCAGGAGGCTGTTCACCCAGGCCCCACTGCCTGCCCCTGAGGCTCAGTGTAGGACTGGCTCAGGTCAAGGGAATGCTTGGTAATTGGCTATGCAGTACAGGTTTGCTCACCAAGAACGGAAGGTGGGGCAAGGAGGAGAGGGAGAGCGAGATAAGGACTGAGGGAACTTGTTTTTTTGACCCTGGTGCCAGCAGTTAAGAGCCTGTTGAGATGAGGAGGGGAAAACTACATTTTCTGAGATCCTGGAAGCAGACCTTTGAATGAACGAGAGTGTGTGTGCATCGCCTGTGTATCAGTCAGTCAGCATGGCCTGATCACCCAACTTGCGCCAGTCCATGTGGGTGCAAGGAACACATCAGTGGGCCTCTGCCCAGGGCACCTGTAGAGTCCAGCAGAAAAACATCCCAAGTGGGACAGGGCGTGCTCAGGAGGAAGTGCATGGGGTGAGAGGGCAATTGACCAGGATCTTACCTTGTCTGGGGATGGGTGGGTCAGAAAGAGAGGCTAGGCATGGGGATAAGGGGAGGGCATGCTGATTCAGGGATATATTGGGGGGGGCAAGGCAGAGAGGGTATGACCTAAGATCTGAAAGATATGGGTGCATCTAGAGTATGGGAGGCACGTGCTTAGCAGACAGTCAGGGGTCAGGCTTGGAGTGATAACAGGGATTGTGGGTTTTCCCTTCCTGGGGGCAGTACTGAATTCACAGTGCTCAGTTACGGGCTGCATTCTGCGTCCCCAGCTGTCAGAGACAGAATGGTTTGCCCCCTTCCCAGTCTACCCTAATCCACAGGTTGAAGCTGTAACCCCTAGTGGAACTGGGGATTAGTATTTGGAGACAGAACTTTTAGGGAGATAGTGTGAAATGAGTTCATAAGGATGAGGTTCTAACCTTAGGGGGTCAATGTTCTTATGAGAAGAGGAAGATAGCCCTCCCTCTCTACTGTGTAAGAGGATAGGTGTCAACAGACCAGGAAGAGGGGCTTCATCAGAGCCATGCTGGCATCTAGATTATGTACTTCCAGGCTCCAAATTGGTGAGAAAATAATGCTCTGTTGTTAAAGCCTCCCAGTCTGTGGTACCATGCGATGGCAGACTGAGCAGACAGAAACACAGTCCTACACTAGACATGGCCACCAAACCTTTTCCACTCAATTCCTAAGCAGCCCTGGAAGGTGGGGCGGCATCTCATCCATCATCCTTGTCCCAGGTAAAAGGGTCTCCTTTTAAATGAACCAGATGGAAAGACTATCAAATAAAAAATTCACAAATAAGATAGATGATAGCTAACAAGGCAAGAACTTCTGATAAGGAACATGAAGATAGGAGAGGAGGGAAATGAGAGAGAAAACTCAATGTCTTAGGTGTTTAGCATGGTTACCCTCAAAATGTTTATGAAGAGCACTATAAAGAAGAGATTAGTTGATAAAACAGGAAAGCACAGATCTTTCAAATGTCTGCTTTTTTATTGACCATCATGTAGATAAACCCCTTTACCTTCTCCTTGAAAAAGAGGACTATAATATCCCAGCTAAGAGAGAAGGGTGATGAGTTCCTTGTTACCTTGTTACTCATGCTGAAATCTCCTAGATATGGTATAGATATATACTTTTGAGGCAGAGGCAGTCACTCTGAGGGCAGAGATGGCATGTTCAGCAACTGCCAGGATGAGATAAACACAATTACTGGTTCAGTCTGTTGAGGGGGAGGAGGGTCCCGCTCCTGAACATTCTGGCATGTTTGCTCGTCTGTCCTCCCCACCCTGAATATTTTGAAAATAAAGTAAAGGAAGATGTTTTCCATTTGGATAAGAAGGAACTAGCAAGGTGTTCTCATATTCCATGGAAAGGAGGACAAGCTCTTTGGAAAGTAATTTGGCAATATATTTCAAAATCTAAGATGAGCATATTCTTTGATCTAGCAATTCCAGTTTCAGGAATTCATCCTCAGATATTCTTCCACATGTGCACAAAAGCACTATCTATGAAAAGATTCACCAACAACATCACGTTTAATAGAAAAAGTCTAGAAATAACCTAAATATCTACTAATGGAAGACTGGCCAAGTAAATTATGACATATGCATGCAATGAAATTCTACGCAGAACTTAAAAGAATGAGGCAAAAAAGCCATAAATGCACTAAAAGGAGCCATAAATTTTCCTTACAATCTCTGATATGAGAAAACCCTTATATATATGACACAAACTACAGAAGTTGTAAAATGGAAGACTACATTTTTCAAAAATCTGGGTTTTTTTGCATGACACCAAATAAAAACAAAGAAACACCAAAATAGTCAAAGGAAGCATTTAAAACGGTGAGAAAATATTTCCAGCTCATCTGACAATTTCCAGAAAGCAAACCAACAAGAAAAAGATGAGCCCAATGGAAGAATGGATATGACTGAGCTGTTCACAGGAAAGGAAATAGTAGATTTCTCTGAAACATTGAAAACAATGCTCAGTGAATCACAATTCAACTGCATGGGGAAGGTATCAAGGAGAGACTGCTTGAGTCAGGGCTTCAGGGAGAGTAGCAAGGAAGCCAGGGGTCCCAGGCAGATGAACCTTCACTGTCTTTGAGCTTGACCACCCACCAATCCTGGAAGTGGGTCCCTCTACTCACCCACCCACTGATCTGTCCACCCGCCCATCCATAGTGTCTACCATGATGTCAAGCAGTAGGCCTGGGTCAGAGAGTGAAAGGATTCATACTCAGCCCCCAAGAGGCCAGTTCAGTGGGGCTCAATTTCACGTCTTTCCATAAAGAAATTTTAGTCTTTTTTTTTTGCCTACTTCTCAAGCTTGGAAACTCAACACCCAACAAAAAATATCTCATTCTATCTCCTGGAATGCTTGTACTAGTCACCTTCTTCATTTTCTAATGGAGGAGAAAGAGGCACAGAGTAGGGAGGACATCAGCCTAGAAAAGACTAAGTCCATTCCAAGTCCAAAGTCAGACAAAATGAACTTTTTTTATTTTTTAAGAGACTAGGTCTTGCTATGTTGCCTGGGTTGTCTCAACTCAAACCCACAGACTCAAGTGATCCCTAGCCTCAGCCTCCCAGGTAGCTGGATTACAGGTGCATGCCACCACACACAGCCAAAATTAATTTCTCAGTGTGTTGTTTTTTATTAACTAGTTTATTTCTATATAAATTTCACATGTTTGTAGTTCCCAGGGTTCACCCCCCCACCCTCCCTGAACATTCCCACCCTCTCTCCCCTGCCCCAAGTTGTGTACTTCAGTTTGGTTGTGACTCTTCCTCATGGCTTTGGTTTATTTTTTTCCCTATATCCCATATATTAGTGAAATCATTTGGGTTCTGTCTTTTTCTTTTTGACTTGTTTCTGCTAATATGATTTCTTCTAAGTCCATCCATGCTATCATAAAATCATGAAATTTGTTGTTTTTAATTGATGAGTAATATTCCATTATGTATATATACCACATCTTTTTCATCCAGTCATCTGTTTGGGGGCATTTAGGTTGCTGCCATGTCCTTGCAATTATAAATTGTGCTGCAGTAAACATCTGAGCACAGGTATCCCTTTGTACCCACATTGAGGTCTCTTTTGGATAGATTCCCAAAAGAGCAATTGCTGGGTCAAATGGTAGTTCCAATTTCATTAATTTGAGGGTCCTCCACACAGCTTTCCATAGTGGCTGGACCAGTTTACATTCCCACCAGCAGTGTAGGAGTGTTCCTTTCTCTCCACATCCCCGCCAGCACTTGTTGCCTGTTTTTTGGATGTGGGCCACTTACTGGTGTAAGGTGGTATCTCACTGTGGTTTTGATTTGCATTTCCCTGATTGCTAGTGACATTGAACAGTTTTTCATGTGCCTGTTGGCCATTTGTATTTCCTCTTTGGAGAGGTGTCTTTTTAGTTCTCCCCATTTTTTGATTGGGCTTCTTGTTTTGTTTTTGTTTAGTTGCATGATTCATTGTGTCTTAACGGTTTTTTAAAAGATAGCTTCTTCTGACCCCCACCTCTTACAGGGTAAAGCACACTAAACCATGAGCCCTCCTCCCTCACCTGGGCATGAGAGACTCAAATGCAGAGCTTGCAGTAACATTGGTCCCCCAGAGACCTGTCATCTTAGCCTGTTTCCAAACTAGGCCACCTCTCAGATGATCTGAGACACTGCGTAAAAAAGATTTACCATAGAGCCTGAAAGAGTCATTTTTGCAAAGTCAGTTGGGTTTTTCGAAAAAGTGCATTCAAAGTACTGCCTAAACTTTTCAGAAGGGGACAGTGAAGGAAGCTACAGATTTCATTCCCCTTACAGGATGCTGACAATTCCCTATTCCCTTCTGCTCTTTTAACTCCTAATTGCATTAAGCTCACAGTTCTCTCCCTGATGACCCCAGGCTGCCCAGCAGGAAGTGACCTTGAGGCCTGCCCGCCCAGAGAGCTGCTCTCTGAAGTCCTGGGGGATGTGAACCCTCAGATGTGACCCCCCCCTTCTCATGGGCTTCCTGGTTGGCTGGGGTGCATTGAAGAATGCCTTTGCTGTGCTTTTATAAAAGACCCACCTCTTCTGAGTTTGGAGGGACAGAGACAGGCCAGTGGCCCCAGAGCAAGCCAGTGTGGTTGCAGGAATGGGGCAGGGTAGGGCAGCCTTGATGAGCATTTATAGTCAGATGAGGTCAGGCAGGGTCAGGCCAGAGAGGTTGGGTCCTGCTGGGAACAACGCACACTGGGGAACTATGTGCCTTTGAGGTTTTAACTGTCCACTGGGGAAACTCTACTGAGTTCTTTAAAGGAAAACATATTTTGGAATTTGGTTTGAATGATACCACAAGTGCGAGCAGCCTTCAGAAGTCAGCTCTTTGCTCCAGGCTAGAGTTGTACTAATGATGACTATCCTCAATTTCAAAATGCCCCAAACATAAAGGAATTTATATGTCAAATGAATTTTCAGTTGTTATTTTGCTTAATGTCACATTAAATTTAAAAGATGTCAATGTGTATGAGTATGTTTAAACATAATATACCCATGTAAAACTTAATAAATGAGTATAAAAACCCAGACATATAATATATTATATTATACATATACAATATATTATATATATGATATTTTAAAATGTTTCTGTATATATGTTTCAATGGAAAAAACTTTAAAACAATGGGAGGAAAAGATCCAAGCTTTCTTACTCTGCACATGTTGATGGTTGGAATTTAATGCATCTTCTTCCAGGTCAGATGTCACCTCACTCTATGTGCAGATGGTAGCCTGTCCAGAGGGCCAGTGGGGAGCATACAGCTGTGTGCATGGTGGAGAGGTATGGATTTCCAGGAGGTCTGACTTGGCTTTGAAGCCAGCACTGTGGGAATAACTAGTATGACTCAGAGCTAGTCATGTAACCTCTGTGAGCCTCAGTTTCCAACAGGAACCCAGCTGGGAAAAGATGGAGCAGGGCTGTGGTGGTTTCCAGAAACAACTTCTTCTTCAATGAGCAGAGAGAGGCGGCAGGGGTGCTAGATGAAGAGAAGTGGGGCTACGAGAACAGAGAGGGGCCTGGTATATGGAAACAGGGATAACGGGGATAAAGGGAGAGGTTAGGCAAGTAGAAAATCTCTTCCTGAGGCCAAGGCCTCTTGTGAGGCATTGAGCCATGCCCTTCCTCCCCCTGCCCCAAGTCCCAGGACTTTGGTTCCTGCTCCACAATTTTCTTCTGTGGTCCCCATAAACTATCCCAATGTCCTGGGATGCTGGCCCTGATATGCAAACCACATCTCTCAGAGACAACTCCTCCTTCCCAGAAATGGCCCCAAATTTTTTGTCAGAACAAGAGGAGGTATTTCTAGTTGGAAAGATATAGTCATTGAATGTCAAGGAAGCAGAACAATAGAAACTGCTGAAAAATTTTCAAGGAAAAGCATGTCTCTTGATCAGATCACAGACTCTTCACTGGGGACAGGCTAATTTAACAGCATCAGGATTCTCTCACCTGTGGAGATGACACACTCCTGGAAAGCCTGACTGGACCTCAGGTTGGAGGGGTGGGGTCCTGCCTGGGACCTAACCTCCTGCTCAGGCAGAGCCATTGGGATGGTGAAAATGAATGGCAGTCTGGGATCAAATCCCTTACACAGAGGGCTAGTAGTGTGATTCTTGGCAAACACCTCTCTGAGCCTCAGATAACTTAACAATAGGCATCAAATTACCTACTAGACCCAAAGAGAGGCTCATGTGCAATGCCTGGCTCATGGAAGTGTCCAGGAAGGGGTGTTCTGTCATTCTCAGGGCTGGTGTTTCTACCTGGGCTGAGTTTCTGCAGTGAAATCCTCTGGGAAACCAGCAACCTCAAAGAACTTCAGATGTTCTAGGTCTCGGGGCTAGAAAGTGACCACCAGAGCAAATGCGATGGGTGAATGTGAATGTGCTGTGCGTTTGAGGACTTAAACAAGGTATTTTATTAGGTTTATTAGGTCAATAGGATGGTGAAAGATGGTGGATGGAGGGCGCTTTGGTGCTCAGCTTCAGAGTCAGAGAGCCAGGGCTTGGTCAGATCTCTTTCCACATAGGTGCCATCTTTGCCCCATCCAAGCAAACTGCCAGGAGCCTGTGTGAGTCTGCCTCTAAATCTTTAGTCATTCTTTTGCCATCTGCACCATTTCTAAATATTAATTTTTTAAAAATACTTTATATATGAATTTCATATCTCTGTGATCTCTGAGGTTCACCCCCCCCGACTGTTCCCACCCTGTCCCATCCCCCCACCCCCAGGTTGTATACTCAATTTGGTTGTTGGCTTGTTTTGACTTTTCTTCATGTATTTTTGTTTCTCTTTCCCATGTCCCATATAGTAGTGAAACCATTTGGTTTCTGTTTTTTTTTTCTTTTTGACTTGTTTCTGCTAATATGAATTCTTCTAAGTTCATCCATGTTATCATAAAATTATCTAATTTGTCATTTTTAATTGATGGGTAATATTCCATTGTGTATATATATATACTACATCTTTTTCATCCAGTCATCTTTTTTGGGACATTTAGGTTGCTTCCATGTCCTTGCAATTATAAATAGTGCTGCAATAAACATTCGAGTACAGGTGTCCCTTTGTACCCACATTGAGGTCTCTTTTGGATAGATTCCAAAAGAGCAATTGCTGGGTCAAATGGTAGGTCCAATTTCATTAATTTGAGGGTCCTCCACACAGCTTTCCATAGAGGTTGGACCAGTTTACATTCCCACCAGCAGTGTAAGAGTGTCCCCTTTTCTCCACATCCTGGCCAGCACCTGTTGTTGCCCGTTCTTTGGATGTGGGCCATTCTTACTGGTGTAAGGTGGTATCTCATTGTGGTTTTGATTTGCATTTCCCGTATTGCTAGTGACGTTGAGCAGTTCTTCATGTGCCTGTTGGCCATTTGTATTTCCTCTTTGGAGAAGTTTCTTTTTAACTAGCCTTTCTTAGTTATATAAGTAAATAAGTTTGGAAATGAAACTTCTACCACTATAGCGAAGAAAACCATCTTCCAGTGTGGAGATGGTTATAGTTAAAATAACACACAGTGAAAGCCAGGACAAGGCAACAAGGCTCAGAACCTTGTCTGAGAGCACCATGCTGAAGGGTGGATCTCTGTGGGAAAAGGGGATTAGCAAGTATTAGCAAGGAGCATCAAAGACACAGTAGGACCAAACTGAGAGGCTCTCTGGACCAACTGGAAGGACTGGAAGAAATCTGAAAATCTTTCCAATTGGAGTCAATGTCTTCTGATGTTGAATTCATGCTCTAATGTGCTCACTCTGAGAATCTGCCCTGGGCATAAGTGTGGGTACACATGGAGTTCTCATTCATCCCACCACTTCCTTGTTACTTCCCTGCAGGATCCACCTCCACCCCTCACTGTAAACCTGGGACCCTCCTCTTGCCCCTACACATCTGTCCACAGAGCTCAGTCCTTCTGAACTCCCACTGAACATCCCCTTTCCCCTTATGTCTCCAACCCTGAAGCTCCCTACTCTACTTCAACACCCACCTTGTGTTGAACCCCCATCTACTTCAGGGACCACAGCCATTTCAGGCAGGTGCTTTCACAATATGTGTTCATCCCCTTGCTTACTGTCACTTTCTATAGATGAGAAAGATGAGTTCCATTAAGATTAGGTGACTGGCACATTGTGGTTGGTAACCAGGGGGCTTGAAATCCTGGCTCCTGCCTTCCCTCTGGGGTCTTCTCACCACCTGGATCTGGAACTCTTTGCAGATTACAAGTTGAAATAATACAGGGAGTCATAGGCACTGCCTGGGACATACTGAGCTAGAGGTAAATGAGTCTGGATATTTATACAAAAGTTTCCATCTTCTTCCCTTGAGGATACAGGGCCATTATCACTAACAGCAAGGAAACTTCCTAGATCTAGCATCTTTGAGTGACGCAGTTGAAAACTGTATTGGTGCCAAAATACCCTGGTGGGTGGGGTCTGAGAGACAGATGTGTGAGAAGAAGTGAGAAGCACCAAAAGGCAGATAAAAGGAAGGAGCAAGGAGAGGAAGAAAAAAAAAAGGAAAGGAAGGAGAAGAGAATGGTGGACTGAGAGGAGAGGCCCACATGGCCTGCCAGGAGAAGCCCGCTGAAGAGTGAGCTAGAGGTGACAAGGAGCCATGGTGACCAGCAGAAGAGTGGTTGGTGTAGAGAGTGTGGTACTGCAGCAAGGTGGCAGAGTGAGCTGGTACCTGGAGATGGCCAGGGATTTGGAAAGTTGATTTGTGCATCAGTAATTGTGGAAGAAATTTGAAGAGCTTTAGAGAAGTGGAGCAGTGTGGAACACTGGAGAGAGAAGCAAAGAGAAGATGCCGGAGAAGGACTGGACATTGCAGGGCGCCATGTTGGACATGTGTTTGGGACTTTAGGACTAAATGATACTTGGGGTGAAAAAATTGGTCACTTGTGGCTTTGAGGACTTTTCATTTTTCTGGTTAATTTCCCTTGTTAATAAAACCCTTGTTAAATTGCATTTGTCTGACAACTGCAATGCATGGGTGATGCAAACCTGTGGCTTGTTGGTTAGAGGCTTCTGCCCCTTTTGTAACTGATATCAACAGGAGCCTGGAGAAAGGTAAGTTAGGGCATCTCCTTCTCCAGTGTACCACCAGCTGGCTCAGGGCAAGTCTTCAGGGCCGCTCTCCTGTACCAGCCTGGAGACACCAGCCCCTCAATGGATGGAAGGAGTTCGACTTTGGAGGCAGCTGAGTGAAGGTTAAAACCCAGTTTTACTATCTACTCTAGAATGGAGTCCCCATGAGATGGAGAACATGACTCACTAAATCCTGGACTGTGCACCTCTGGGGCTCACACAGAATCCAGGCTGAGACGCTACCAACATCACATAGAGGTGTCTGTGGGTGCCTCTTCCTTTACCATCAGCTCTGCCATTTTCCTTTGGAGAACGATCCCTCTACTTTCAGTTCAAACCATTTGGTTAAGTCTGGACCATCACATCCACCTGGGCTTTGTCATGTGACTTTGACCTGACTGTGGAACACTCTTGTTTTTTTCAGTGACTGGCTAAGAGATGGATGGCCTCCCAGACACTTCAGGCATAGAATTCTGCTAGAACTATTAGGAAAAAGAGGCTCTCTTGGCTGAGTGACAAGAAAGGTATGAAGACAGTGCTTTACTGGCCCTTCCTCCTGAAGACATAACCTGCACAGAGGAAAGCAGACACAAGTGCTGGGAACAAATGCTGATGCCTCCAGAGGGGCACTACATCTGTCCCCTGAAGTTAAAGAAATGACCGATGTTCTCTTTTTCTTTAAATTTTTTTAAAAAATCATTAATCATTCATTTATTTTTATCTGAGGTCACACTGTGAGGGGTACTCCCATCAGCTATTACCAATACAGTGTGCCCTCCACCAACTCCACCCCACTCCATCCCCAAAGAACACTATGTCTCCCTGCCTTTACCTTTTCTATTGGCTTCAGCCAGCTGAGATTATGTTTCTTGTGACAGGCAAAAGTTTGTATCCTAACAGATACAAATAGCAACTTGGGGGGCCATTATGAATAGCAGTCTCACATTAAGCATCAGTCCACTACCTAGAGTTAGAGGTCAAGGTCAAGGTTTGATTATATTTTGATTCTGCCCTCTATTACAGTCTTCTGCAAGTGTGATCACCAATACATTTGATGTCTTTAAGTTGTTACAAGTAATTCATGGGGCAGATACACCTATAAAACCTATAGTCTAAAAGAAGAGAGGGACCTCCTGGTTGACAGCTGCTCATTCATGAATTTATCACCCATTAATCCATTCAAGGTTTTTTGTATCCAACCCTGGGTCTGTCAGTGTTCTGACTGGGCTGCTATGACTAGCCAGCTACACATCTCTCAAGATTGGTGCACACGCCTCCTTCTCAGACAAAACAGCTGGGACCTTTTGTTCACCCACCTGAAATCCACTAGGATTAGACACTCCCTTGACCCATGGCCAGGCAGGAGCCTGACTGACAGACTGCTTGCCAATTGGTCATAAGTGCCTGGCCATGGTCCTAGACAGGACTACAGTCCCATGCAGTTCATGCACCTGGAGGTTCTATAACCTATGCTTTTGAAAACAGGGCCCACTATGATGTTATGTCCCATGCTCTAGTCTTCCTCAGAGACACAGCACATTTGTGTGTCTACAACCCATGAAAACTTCTTTTCACATCCGGAGACAATTCACTTAGGCTTAGAGACTCCAGTGTGTGAAACGGAGTTCATGAAGTGCCCTTTGAGCTTCCCTGTGAATGACTTGCTTAGCCTCCTCACACCTCTTCATGGCTATCCTCACTGCTCTCTGCCTAGAGCAGAGACAGGAACAAGGACCCAGTCATCACCTGTCCTCGCTGCTGCCTATTAATCCCATGTCTCAGGCCCCCCGGCCACAGATCTGTCTTTTCCCTCTTCTCCTTGTACCAAATAAACTTTGAAAAGCCCTTCAGGTCCCTGGGAGAGGACCTGAGAGTATAGTGAGCCCATGGGTGGGAGGCCCACATATGTGAAGGGGGCACAATTTGGGCCTGAGGTGCCTATTCACCTGGCAGCCCATCCTCACAGGTTATGAAGGCTCCTGACCTTGCCCTGCCCATCTAATGCCCAGTAACACTTGATAACGCTTCTAGGAGGGGTAGGAGTCCATCCCTCCCCACTGCAAGCTTGTGGTGCGCAGTTGCACCTCCATTTAACAGAATCACCCAGAGTGGATTTTCCTGATTTCACTCCAGAGACTGAGTCTAAGGTCTGGGGTGGGCTCAGACACTTGGATCTATAAAAGCATAAAGTCCCTATGACACTGCTGATGAGTCTTGTTGGGAGCCACCTCACCTTGTGTTAGGCAACACCTAGTGCGTATGTTGACAGGGCTTGGGTTAAGTTAAGTTGACAGAGGCTGCTCAGCCTCTGTCCCAGCCTCTGACCCAGGCTCCCCAGCCCCATATTCCCATTACCTCATGCTGACCAGGGGCTTGGAAGGCTAGGCTGGAAGCTGCTGACTTCCACAACCTCATAAATACAGTCTGTGCTTATAAAGCTAAGGGGACCCTCCAGTCAGAACAATAAACAGATGTACAAACAGATAACTCCATGAAGCAATAAACTGTTGGGGCCCTAACAATCTATTTGCAATTTCTCTTTGGGGGTGGGCTTTGCAATGTTGCTCTCTTTCTCTCTGTGTGTGTGTGTGTGTGTGTGTGTGTGTGTGTGTGTGTGTGTGTGTGTGTGTGTTTAAAATAAGCAGAATTGTTTTCTTGGGACCTTGTCCAAGAGCATTAGATAAATAATTGTGATCCAGCTCCAGCTGCTCACAGGAAAACCAGTTCAGGCAGACAATGTGGGAAAGAGAAGTCGAGCTTTGATGTGTGGGGAAGGGGTGCCCTAGGGGCTCCAAGGCCTTTGTCATTTCTGGCTAAGCTTCCCCAGAGGACTCCTCCTTCTCCCCAGTGTTCCTCCTTCCCTCCACACTTGCTCACACATACCCCTTTGGGTCCTCTTGATGCCCAAGGGTCAGGTCCAAGGCTCCTGGTGGCATCAAGGTCCGCATAGGTTCATTTCGTTGCTTCTGGTCTTTGTTGTGTGGACTGGGCTCTGCTCACCTGGGCGTATGGTGTCCCTTTTTCTTCCTCAAGAGCTTGTGTTCTCTACCTTTTTGGGGCAGACCTCTGGGTTTCCTGTTTTCTACCTGGAAACCCATGGCCCTCATTCTTCCAGCTTAACTCTGATATCACTAACCCCCATCCACAAACCCTTCCTGATCTGAGGCCCCAGGGGCCAGGCTCTTCTGGGGTCTGCTCCCCTACTCAGAGTGCTTGGCACTGCCTAACACTGACACCTCCCACACTGGAAGCTCATGTAGGGCAGAGCTTGAGTCCTCTCAGCCTGAGGCAGGAAGGACATGGTCAGGGTGCCAGGGCCTTTGGAGGCAGATCCCTTCCAGGGTCATTCCTTACAACCTACCAGCTCCAATTTCTGAGATCAGAAGACCTTTCCATGTGCTGTCTTGTAACCTCTGCACCCCTCTCTCACTCAATCAGGACAGGTTTCCCATCTTTAAAGTTCCAGCCCCCTATCAACCTGTGAATCTCCACAGCAGGCCTTATTCATCTCGCTTCTCAGCACCCAGCACCAACAGGGGTCGGAAGTTCACTCAGGAACTCTTCATTGGTTGCAGGCCCTGCTTTCAGCCCAGCTCTGCTATCCAGAACAGAGGTGAGTTGCTGTCTGTGCTCGGGGCTCCCACTGTATCCTCAGACATACACTTCCTCCTATATTGTCTCTGGTATGAAGTCACCTTTACCCTGGACCCCTGCTAGTCAGTGCCATCCAGTTGCCTCAGTCTACCTTCCCATTACCTCTTCTGCCCTCCTCGCCATCCTGAACCTGCCCCAGTCAATCTCATCCTCTTAGTCCCCTTTGCACCCATACCATTTCTGACCCTCTCACCCTGCCTTCGGCCCATGAGAGTGCTTTCAGACTACCTCTTCCTCAAAAATCCAGCGAGAACAAGTCCTATGTCTATCTCTGACACCAACCCACTTCCAGCTTCATCTAGAACTGAAACATCACCTACTGAATTGTCAAACCTTCCCCCTTTCTTGCCTGTCCCCATACTTATCACCATCACACCTATCACTGAGGTCTAGAACTTATGCCTCTCTTTACATCAAAACTTTCTCCATTTCCTCCCACACTCAAGGAGAGGGTCTTGCCTTCCTTTCAGGGCCTTGTCTCATTCTGCATTAGTAGATGGTGTGCCAGTCTTACAGGCATTCCAGTTGGGCTGTGCTTCCTTCACCTGGAGCTCCAGGCATCTCTGGGAATTAGGTGGGCTTCCAGTGGCTGTTCATTGGAATTGAATCTTGCATTGTATGCATTTTAGACCCTTCTCTGGAAGGACTCTGGTCCGACTGTTCAGTAGTCCATTTACTATCATACAAAATTCAGTTGTGGTGAGGTCAAAATTTTTCTTCTGGCCAAATCATTATCTGAGGGTATAGCTAGAATATAAATCAGCCCTGTCTTGATCGACTTGGAACGATGATGGCATTTGCTCCAAGTTGTCTGATGATGTCCAGATGCATGCTGCTTGCTCCAGCATACATTCTGTCACTGAGCTGACAGGGGCTCTGAGTCAAGGCTCAGCCTCCAGCATGTTGCCCACTCTGTGTGCCTCCTTTGCTCCTCTGTGGCAGGGGTGGGGGAACGCCAGAGTGCTTAGTGGCAAGTTTACATGAAAAGTCGAATGATCCCTTACTTTTCTGAAGCAGTCTGAGATCAAGTACTCTGCGTGCTTATGTAGCTCCCAAGCCCACGTACACTGGTGGGTTAATCACCTCACCTGACATAAAGGGAGGAGACTCAGAGACTGGGGATAGAGCTGCTATACAAGGCAGGAGCTGTGGCATGTAAGAGAGGTTAGGGGCCAAACCCAAGGCTGAGTAAGCTCCAGAGGACTTGTCTTACTTCCTGAACAAATGCAGGCTGCCCTCCTACAACTGTGTTGCTGTCTTCTCTTACTAGGTTACTACCCTAATGCACTACCATCCCACTTTGGGATGAGAGTCTTGCTTCCAAATGTACAAATTGTCAGGGGTCACCTGCAATCCCAGGCTCCACAGGGGTACATGGCCACCTTCCAGGTCCTTTCCCCTCTGGATACTGCCAGAAGTGGAGCATGAAAGAAAAAGCTGCCATCCCTGGAAGTTCACCGTTAGGCCAGGCATCAGGAGAGCCTCTCTAAGGAACATCTGCAGTACTCTATACAGAACCTCATGGTAGTAGGGGCTGTTTACACATATGGGGGATCAGGGAAGGCTTTACAAGGAAGGTGGTATCTGAATAGGGTCTTGAGGGTGAGAAGGATTTAGACATGTTGAGAGGGCAGGTAAGGAATAGCTACAGCATAATCTGGGACAACGTATGGAAGCAAGTAAGTCTGGACAAACTGGTGCCAGTCTAGAACTGTATGTGTGGCAGCATGATAGGAAATAAGGCACCACGGCCAGGACAGCAGGTTAGGGGAGGGAAGTCCCTTGTCTAGGTGGAGAGGCCCCACTACGGGCATGGAGCTGCGGGGACGGCAGGCTCAGGTGGGACATCAGAGGTCACAATTCAGCACAGCACAGCCAGCGCTTTGCAGCAGCTCTCCTCAGGAAGGCCTGGAATGCTGGTGTCACTCCAAGCCAAGTATGGCTGCTCATTTGGGACACCAAGTTCTTTTTTATTGTTTCTGGCCTGTAAGGCCACAGAGTTTTCCTGAGAGGGAGAGTGGGAACAGAGATGGAGGTGGGGGTAGAGGGAAGGAGAATGAGAAACAAAGAGCTTCTCACTTGTGAGTGAACCTTCAGGTATAGGCATCTATTCAATGCGACCACTTTGTCAAGTCTAGCTGCAATGACTATGAGTTTCATACAGGTACCTGGTGCCCCATTCACCCCTAGCCCCAGGGTAGGATTGCCAGGCTAGGGGAGAAAGCACAGACCACATAAGCTGGTACAACCAGACAGGGCTCAAAGAAGCTGGCTAGGGATATGTGTACCTGGTTCTGTCCATTGTTACGTGGCAGGTCTGGGGCCCTGAGTACTCTGATTGTTGGAGAGATAAAGCAAACCTCCCCCTGCTCCCTGCAACACTGTCCTCCCCATCTTGTGCAGACACCTGGTTCCCCAATTTCAGTTCCCTGGCAACAGGACACCAGGGAAGAAGTACTACCGAGGTGAGGCCAATGTGCACCAGAAACTGGAAGGGTCCCCCATCTGAGGTCAGAAGAGAAGCTTCATCTTAATTTCTTTTCCATTGTCCAGAAATGCTTTTAGGCAAATGACAAAAATGCATTAGTTCAACAGAGAGGAACTAAAAGATGAATCCAAAATGGGAGAGGAAACTACAGGAACAAATAACTATTTGGGAAGGAAGCACTGGTTCCCTGCCTTTTCAGACATGGGAGCCAAATTTACTGAGTGAAGTTCACATGGAAACCCAGCTCAACATGTGTAGTATAAAAGTCAATGAGCAGCTCAAAAAAATCAGAGCTAGTTCCAGAACTAAGACCAGACCCAAGTTGGCACAAATGTCCCCAAGGCAGGACCCTAAACCAGCATCCCTGTGGTAAACACTGCAGCTCTTTCATGTGATCCTCATGAGTTGCATGGTGCCAAGTGAAAGGAATTGCAGCTCTGAAGGCCTCCTAGGAGGAGTATGCCAAGCCAGGTTCCTGACCCAAAGACCCAAGCAGGCTTTTCTCCTATCTGCAAAGTGTAAAAGAAAACACTCTGCAGAACTAATGAACCAGAATCTGAAATTCACATTCAACTACCTGTACTTCCTTATGCTAAGTGGGTTTAAATAGCATCACCCATGGCTCCTGAACTGAGAGAGGTGCCCATACCCCCACCGTTTAAAGCCAAGAGTGGTGAAGAGATGTGTTGGGTTCACATACCACACCATTTTGCTCTAAAATCTTTGTATGAAGAATTGCCAGAGCAAGGAGGACAGGGAAAGGGGGGGGGGCGGGGGCGGGTCAGCAGGGAGCCTTGTTTTTCTAACTGTAGGCTCTGGGGATTAAGCTTCAACTGATAATCCCCCCCCATTCTCGCCCCAAAGTTCCCTACTTTCCTTGACTTCAGGTGACCAGTACTTTTGAAGCCTGCCTTGCTCTGGCACAGTATCATTGACTCCCTGGGCAGGCCAGCCCCAACCCACCACGTCCCAACTCACAGTTCTCCTATCCCATATAGAAGAGCCCTGATTAAGTGGTTCCATCTGGAAGATGGGTTTCCCACTAATTAAAACTCTTCCCCTCATATCTATGAAACCACTATCTCCTGGTCCCCAAGTCAGCCTCTGGTACCCTCTATACAATGCCACCCTCACCCTACTCCACCTTGCCACACCAGGGGGTTCCAATAAGTCTGACAATCTGAGGCTGGAATCATTTCCAAGCATGTAATTTACACTATTACTAACCACAGTTAAATCCTTTGAGTTTAGCCTGGACTCCAGACACACAGTTCTGAAGGTCTAATAAGTTGGTTAAGAATAATTTTAGAGGAAAAAAAATCAAAACAGACCAACTCAATACTAGGAAATCAGTATAATTTTTAGATTAGCTAGCACAGTGATAGCCTGGGGCAGAGCTGACACAGGTATGTTCGGTCTGGCCTCCAGTGCGTTTTTAAAAATGTGAATGAATCAATTGCCCAGAGTGAAAAGTCAGGTGATGTTACACACAGCTCCAGATTTCTGGTTCTACTTTAAGAAATGGGGTAAGGTGGCTGCAGAGCCTATTCCTTCAAAAATGAGCTGGGGTTGGTGAGTGCAGAGAAGTGGGTGGTGGGGTAGCACTGCACTGTCACAAGACCTCAAGGGAGAGCTTTGCTCAGGAAAGAAGTGCCGCTAAGCAGCCCCAGGCCCATGCAGACCTGGCTTGGTGGCGAGCCCTAGTGAAATTTACGGACTTGGCAGGAGAGTCTTTTCCGCCAGGTTTTCTGTTTCTCATTAAAGCTTTTAGGCAAAGGGCTGGGTTGCTGATGCTGGTGCTGGAGTTAGTCCGGGTCTTATTAAACTGATATATACAGCTGAGAGGAAATGAAGGAAGAAGGGCAAATGGTGCCAAAGGGGGAAAATGGAATAAAAAACAGAGCGGCATCTCTGAGAGTGAAATCCTGGAGGATAGGATGGGAGGGGAGAAAAGTGGATGAGGAGGGGGAGCTAAAATAATTGCAAGGGGTGAGGGATTAATACAGCTTCAGATGTCTTAGAACTGACAGGTACAGGGGAGCAAGGAGTCAGCTTTGTTGTCAAAAAACAAAGTTTGAAAAACTCTCCTAAGTTTCTGGCTGGAGTTCAAGGATCAGGGTGGCCACCCACCAGCTGCTTTGTATCCTCAAATTGTGGTGGGTTCAACATCTCTCTATCTTGGTTTCCTCAGTCACAGGATGGTCATAGCATGATAAGATGAGGTTGCTGTGGCGGTAAGATGAGGTCGAGGGGGAAGCCTGCAAGCAGGTGAGTGGGGGTGGGGGTGATAAGGGGCCGTTTCTCAGGGCTGGGAAGCCCGTCATGTCATGCTTAGTCATGGCTGACCAATCTGGACAAAGCTGATTTGCAGGTATCATTCCAAATATTCCCCCCACACACACCTAGTCCTGCTGGCACTGCCTCTCATATAAGGGTTGATGCCCAAGTACTCCCTGAGCTCAAAGCACAGCCACTGGGGTACCTTTAAACACCTGGGCAGGACAGGTGGGAGTTAGGGCTGAGCCTAAATCCTCTCCTCCTGTGGGAAGGTGGAATGCCAGTGCTAAATAAATCCTTTCAGTTGCATATGGAAGAATCTGCATAGATTATATATGTGGTGAGTCCATCATCTGCCGGATGTCTCCAAAGAACTCATTCACTTGGCTCTGATTCTCAGTACATAGGCTTCTACTGGCATTGAGATACTTGATGTAAAAATAACCTTTGGAAGTAAGCAACAATTAGTAAGTACTTGAATAAGGAGTTTATAAGGGTATGGCCACCTCTACGATGACCTGCTGGACCAGTCTCCTGCCCTTCCCAACCTCTACACACCCTCCACCTGAAGTGACCTTCATTCACCTCCCTCTCAGCTTTTGACATACTCTATCCAGCCCAGTTCTGCATACCCCACCTCCCTTGACACCTCAGAGTTGCCATAGCTACTTTGCATGACCTACTTGTAGTTCCTATTGAGTTATATGGTAGACAGTAGTCATGGGCCTGTCCCCTGCTCCTCTATAAGGTTTTTGAGCACAACATCATGGATTCAGGAACCAGACTATCTGGGTTTGCATGCCAACGCAGCCACCTGCCACTCTCTATGCCTCAGTTTTCTCATCTGTAAAGTGAGGATAAAAGAGGCAATTACCCTGCAGGGTGGCTGTAAAAACAAGAGGTTTTCATGTATGTGAAGGTGTTGACTAGAACTGCAGCCCCTTCAGTTGGAAACACAATGGGATACCACCTCACACACTTGATGGCTAGAATAAAAAAGTCAGACAACACCAAATGTTGGTAAGATGTGGAGAAATTAGAAACAACACACTGCTGTGGGGGTTGGTACAGCTCCTGTGGAAAAGTGTGTGGCAACTCTTCAAATGGCTAAACAGAATTATCCCATGACTTATCAAATGGCTAAACAGAATTATCTTCCTCTTGGAGACTCCAAGAGGAATTAGGGGTGACATAACCTGATAACACAAAAAACTAAGAGACCACAGTCAAATAACCAAACAGAAATGAAAACATATTCATACCAAAATGTATACATATATGAGATAGCAAAGTAGTAGAAACAATCCAAATGTTCATCAACAGATGGATAAAGAAACTCTCCATCTAGACAGTGAAATATTATTCAGTCATAAAAGTAATGAGTGCTGACACTGCTAAATCATGGACAAATCTTCTATATATTAATGCTACATGAAAGCCAGGTGTGGTGGTGCATGCTTGTAAGTGACAGCCTACAGAGTCCAGGCTGGGACTGGGGATCTCACTTCGAGTCTCACCCAGGGCAATATAGTGAGACCTAGTCCCCCAAAAGACAACTGGGTGTGGTGGCACATGCCTGTAATCCCAGCTACCTGGGCAGCTGAGGCTGGGGACTGCTTAAGTCTGTGGTACCACGAGCAATGTGACCTTCAGTTCCACAGGTAAAAAATAGCGAGACCTAGTCTCCAAAAAAAAAAAAAAAAAAACCTACGTGAAAGAAGTCAGGCCCCAAAGGCCATATGTTATATGGCTCCAGTAATATGAAACATGCAAAACAGGCAAATCTATAGTCAAAAAGTAGATTAGATGTTGCTTAGGACTGAGGAAAGCAGTGGCAGTGAAAGGATTTCTTGATAAAAATATTCTAAAATTCACCATGGTGATGGGTGCACATATTTGTATATATATTAAAACCAACAAATTGTATACACTATCGATGGGTCAATTTTTTAAAATTTAATAAGATATCATTGCTGTACATCCTTGTTCACATTTGACAATATTAACAAGGTGTGGCCAGTATTGTTCTTCCACCACCAAAGCACCCACAGTCCTCCACGCTAGTTCATTGTGCTCCCTCCTCCATCTTTACCCCTCCCTCCCCATTGGGTGTTTCAGATCTATGGTCAGCTTTCCAGGGTTGGTTTTATTGCTTACTTTTTTTTTCCCACTCAATGGGTCAATCAATTTTATGTGGTATGTGATTTATGTCTCAATAAAGCTTTTTTTTAATTAAAAAAAATCGCTAACAGGAAAACAAAAAGCTGCTATGTTCAAGATGTTTTTTTGCATAGGATCCAGACCAGAGCAGATCCTTGGTAAAGCCTGGGAAAAGAATTGTGTTCAATCAAAGAATCAGTACCAATTATGTGATCACCGGATGTTTTCATAAAGTTTTTCTTTGAGTCTTGGATGTGCTTGGAGTCATTCTCAATTCATTCTTATTTCTCTTACTGCCTGAAGCCAATATGTTTACAAATCCTGTAGACTTTACTTTCGAAATACATCCAGAATCTGATCTTGTCTCACCACTGCCACTGCTACTATTTCATTCAAGCCACCCTCGTCTTTCCCAGCGTTGGCTAGTAGCTAACTAATCAGCTAGCTGCCTCCAGCTTTCAGCTCACACCCCCTCCAGTCCCACTTCAGCACAGGACCTTTAAGTACTGTGGGCCTCTAAGACCCGGTCAGAATTTGCCTTTCTCTTGGGACCCTATAGTGACTACCCATCTGCCTCAGCATAAAAGTCCAAGTTCTTTCATCAGTAAAGGTCCTGCCTAACGGTCTTTGCTGTGGTGGCCTCTCTGCCTGGACCACAAGTTACCCAGAAATCTGCTTTGACTTACTGCCTTTTCTATGTTAAGTCTTGCACTCCATGTCCACCCTTCCCAGTGGGGACCGCCAGACTGCCCCACTTCTGAACACACTGTATCTCCACCACCTTCTGCTTTTTTTGATTTTCTATTGCACCTTCTAAAATACTATACAATTCACTAAGTATCATCATTATTTATTGTCTGTCTCCGCTGCTAAATGGCAAGCCCATCAGGTGATGGATTTTCATTTGTGTCATTGATTTATATATCCTCTTGTTTTGGGAGGTAAAACAAACATTTGTTGAGAGCTTTGTCTTCACAATATCTCTGAGAAATAGACTTTATCAGTTCCATTTCTCAGATGAGGAAATTAAGGCTCAGAGTGAAGTAACCTGTGGAGGGTCCCATAGCTGGGCGTGAAGCCCAGGCTGCCTGGTGCCAGACAACAACAGCATACTATTACTATGAGCCAGGCACTGCACTAGTTGCTTTACTACACTGTCTCTCCTTCTTCAGCAATCCTGCTATTTAGGCCTTTTATTTCCACTCTATGAAAGAAGATGCAGAAGCTCAGGTTCTGGGACTTCTCCAAGGCCAGGCAGCTGGTAGATGGATGACAGGGCTGATGCTTATTTGTAGCAATGGATTTCCAGTCTCCTAGCTGCAACTGAGCCCTTTTCCACCCCCAGTGTATAAGCCATGCCCTGTTTATTTCCATGAGATAAGAACCTTTGGATGAAAAAGGTGCTCAGGAAGCTAAATTAGACTTAGCAGGGCAGGGAGTAGAAGGGAAACATCAAGAGGGCACCTCTTGTGACATTCTCAAAGTAAACCCTGATGCTTTTATCTTCCTCTGCAGGGGCCAGCACCCTGCACCATAGGCCCTGGGGTCTCTGCACAGTAACATGACCCTAGAAGCCAACTCAAGGACAGTCCTGCAGTCTGTATGCCAGGAAACCATGCGAGAGCAATGGCAAGTGTTCACAGGGGGCCAGCCCAAGTCAGTGGTGGGGGTGGGAATAGCCACCTATCAGCCAGGTGGAGTCACTCTTAATGTAACTGAATAGGATCCTATACTGGGCTGACAGGATCCTATACTGCCAGACTTGAAACTGCCTGCCCCAGACATGGGATGCCTGTCTTCTCCCCATATCCCCTCCCCACCATGAGGAAAGAGGCATGGATTGTGTGGGGCTTAAGAAACAGATTTTGGCCCATCCATCTCCATCCCCACACTGCTGAAGAATAAACCCCAAAGCACTGAATTCTGAGACAGGTTTAACCAAACTTGCTCAAGTCAAGTCATATGGAGCCAGAAATCTCAGCTGTCTTGGATTCTGTTGTCTTCACACACCATGACCAGCCAGTTGGTCCTGTGGTTCTACTGCTTAGCTTCTCCCCATTTACTCTATCTCCATGGTGGCCTCAACTCCTGGGCCAGGCCACCAGTCTCCTGCCTGCAGAGTTCTCCAGCACCCCCATCTCTCACTGGAGCAGATTCCATTCTGTGGGTGGTGACAGTCTCTGGAGAGGTGCTATAAGTCACTGAGAGTTTCCAAAGGGGAATGCATGAGAGGTGCTTGGGTACATGTATTATATCATAATTCCAGTTCAGTGTAGTTCTAACAAGAGGTGCAGGGAGGGCAGACAGAGAGAGCTGAGCAGAGGAATCTATATGTGCAAAGGAAGAGATAAGAGGATGATTACAAGGGGTAAGGAGCCATGTTGAAAATGTGGCAGGATTACACCAGGACCAGGGCTAAGGGGGCTGAGAAGATGCTGGAGAAGCAGGCAGAGCTACCATGTTAACTGAGGAGCTCTTAGAAAGCACACATGTGCCCCAATACCTAGCCTGCTCTAATTTCCAGGTATTCCTATATGCATCCCCCATACTGCCCAAGCCGATTGTCCCTGCCCCATGGAAGTGGGTCTCAGAGAAGAGGAAAACACCACCATCATGGTGCCTGTGTCAGAAGACTGAATGGAAGGAGAGAACAAGAAGGAAGGGCCTAGAAAACAACCTTAAGTCTGCAAAGATCTTTGGTAAATTCAGTGAGAGCAAATGGTAAAAAACAGTGCCAAAGCAAGGGTTTGAGCTGGGGGAAAGGCAGCTTGGAGATAGTAGACATCCACCTGGGAAGATGACACCCCATCACCAGATCTCAAAGGGCAAGATGGTGAAGAGTGTGAGCTGTGGAAAGATCAGAGACTCAGAAGGATATCATCTCAACCATACTCACCCAAAAGGCCTAACTGTGACAGCTAACTTCTTCAGAGGTACACACCCTTGTCTTACTCCCAGCACCCAAAGCTCTAAGCAGCAATCTCCAGGTGCTGGGGAGTCATGGAGGGGCAAGTCTGACCTGAGGTGAAGCTGTTTGCAGAACATGATATGTTCCACTAGCAAGAGAGTCTAGTGGTTACACTGGCCTCAGACCCTAAAGTACAAGGGAGAGGAAACACCTACGTAACTCTCTGAGGCTGTGTGTGATACAGCCTGAGCAGGCAACAGGAACAAACCCTGACTGAGCCCCATGGTTGGCTGGAGACTGAGAATGCAGAGAAGGAGGGGGCTCCCCATAGAAGGGGGGGACCAACAGAAAGTTCACCCCCCAACTTCTTTATATTCCATGAACCCCAGAACTAAGCAATGAGCTTTAGCCAAGTTCACATTTTTGTCCCAACCTGCTCTTTAGCCAAGAAAATTTAACTCCTTTGTAATCAACCCCACTTCTCAAGCCCTATATAACCTCATTTCCTTTCTTAATTTGAGTAGACTTTTCTCCTACCACAGTTTGCAAATAAAGTTGATTTCTCTCCTCAAATACCCTATATCACTATCTGATTTGTGGGGGTAGACACCCTACTTGCCTGGTCATGGCAGTGGGAAAATTAATACGTCTCCCTGCAAATATGTCAGCATGTCTGGTTTGGGGGGCTGGTCTATATGTGTGATATGAAACAATATCAAATTTTGCGCAGTTCAAGCCCAAAAGGGTTGGATAACAGATCGTGAATCTGCACTAGGGAATGTCTAATTAAATTACTGCACATCTATGAAGCAGTTAAAAACAAAACAAAGACTTCCAAGACATAGGGTTAAGTTTTCAAAATTTATTAACTAAGTGACAAAAATTTTGCAAAATACCTACTGAGTTAGGTGCTGCTTCAGGAGTCTACATTAGCAAGCGAAAATATGAAATGATACTTTTGAGTGCACTGTACACACATGTACATGTAAATATGGAGAGAAAACCCTGGCTGGGCCCACATAATAATTATGGGACTTTGGGGGACAGATACCCTCTGGATGAAGGTAAACTTTAATGTCTTATTCTATCTACTTTGGTATTGTTTGTACTATGCAATAATAAGTTCTATAGACTGTTCCCCCCACCCTCAATTCAAATGTCAATGCCTAATCCCCAAGGTGATTATGTGATGAGGGTAGGGCAGAGCCCTCACCAATGGAATTGAGGTCCTCATAACAGGGACCCCAGATAACTCCCTTGTCCGTCCTGCCAGCTGAGTACACAGGGAGTATGTGAACCAGAAGGCAGGCTCTCATCAGACCCCAAGTCTGCCAGCACCTAAATTTTGGACTTCAAGCTTCCAGAACTGTGAGAGATAAATTTCTGTTGTTTATAAGTCCCTATGCTATGATATTCTGTTATAGTGGCTTGAGCCACTACATGACAATGAATCACACATCTATTATGCCTGTAATTAATGGAGGAAAAAAATAACTTAGAACAATAAAAAATAAAATAAAGAAAAAAGAAACCATCTCTGGAATCTAACTTGTTTATTTCACAGATGGGGAAACTGAAGCACAGGGTGGCCCCAGCCTCAGCAAGAGCAGGAGCCCAACCCACACCAGCAGTCTCTCAGCCAGGCTGCTCCTGATTCTGCACCGCCTCTCCATAACCCCCAAGCAATGCAATAGATGAAAAGTGCTTTGTGAATTGTGATGGACTATATAACACATGGCCTGCTTTTGTGGCTAGAAAATTCTATATTTGACCTTTTTTTTCTGGTCAAAGGACCCATTCTATTTTTTTTTTTTTAGCAGTCACAGAAAGCTGCCTTTCAAATCTGGGGAAGGTCTGCAACTCAGAAGCTGCCCAGAGCCAGAGAGGACGGCTACCTGCTGGTGGAACTGTGCTCGTGGGGGAGCAGACCATGGTATAGGCACCAGGGTCTGTCCTGCCATGGGAAGTGATACTCAGGGTATCGAAAGAACTCCCAAATCTTTGGGTTTCCAGTGCCTGCACAATTTCTGTGGGTTTCTTTACTCTGCTTACTTTTGTATATTTTTCCTATTTCCTTTCTTCCTCCTAAAGTGGAAAAAACATTGCCACCCACAGCAGCTGACCATAAGTTCCAAGTTTTTGATTTTGCAATTGCAGTTGATTTCATTCATTATTCATTTTTAAAATGTCATATATTAATTTTGTACATCAAAATTTTCCCCAAACAGTTTGAAAACCAGAAGAGGGAATGAGAAGGGCCATTTGAGCAAGTTTTTAAAGGAAGTGCCTGGAGAGGAGGGTGTAGGCCTTGGCGCAGGGACAGGCCAACAGCACACGTTCAGGGAGCAGACCTCATGGGAGGGAGGTACATGAAGGCAGAGTCCAAGGCTGCAGGCACAGAGTGGAAACTCCTTCTGTCCTTGAATGCCCTGCTGAGAATGTATACAAATGCTTGAGGCAGCGGAGCCCCTTCTAGGCCAAGGGCACCCTGAGAATGTTGGGCATGTCAGGCTAGGCCCACTCCAATCTGGGGTCAAAGCTACAAGATGGGGCAGTCTCTATATTATTGCTATAATTTCTCATGTGAAAATCAGAGGCCCTGGCCTCTCTGGGTTTGCAGTAACTAGTTACTGTCACTAAAGTGGACCAGGGTTCCTCCCAACCTTTCTGAACTGGATGTATTATTTTCAAGAGGAAGTGGCTTTTACCAGCCCTTCAGCTTGAGAATGGAGGGGACTCTGGATGTGGGGAAGTATGGCTTCTGTGTGAGCTGGGTCAGATCTGCCAGCTCACCCCATCCTTAGATCCTCTTTTGGAAAGGTGCAACAGGGCACAGAGTAGGCTCTCCCACTTGCCCCTCCAACTGAAAGATTAGGACCAAATGGTCACCTGAAGGAGTGCTGAGGTTAACAATGGCCTGGAAAGTCACTTACCTTGCCCAGGAAATGAAATGGCCACAGGTTGTGTGTGTCTTTGAGCCTAGCACTGACAATACATTGGCCTAGAGTTCTTTGATCAAATTGGCATATTCCCTCTCCTGCACTGGAGTACAGGAACTTACTAACAGCAGCATGGCCTTGACCATGAAATGGTCTGAGCAACACAATGGTGATTATTTTGGAGCTTGCTCTACTCTGGATTCTTCCTGGAGAACACGGTTCTGGCACACTCCCTCTGGGGCTACTGTTTCTAAGCAGAAAGGCTGAAGCCCAGAGATATTGGGTGATCTGCCCAAGGTCAAACAACTTCCAGGATTGGTTTATTTGAGAACCCTTTCTGGGAACCCACAAAATAAACCCACATTTATTCCCTCCTTGTGTGAAGGGGATGACTGGGGGGCTGAGTTGGGGAGGATGTGGCCTTGGGAAGGTGGGAATCTGAAGTGGGGCAAGGAAACTCCACAGTCAAGGTCCCTGTGGGGACCCAGCCCTGTTCAAAGTTGGAGAGGACCATGCCAGCTGGTTGTAGTCATCACAAAACCTCATGAGAACTGCCCCCCACCATACATTTTTAAATTTCTCCTCACTCCCGGGAAGCATGAGATGGTGCTTGGCCCCCAGAGTTATATGCCATGGAAAAACCCCAGACCCAGGACTCAGCTTGGATTGCAATGGAGAAGCTGGCTCTGTAGGTTTGGCCTCATCTCCACCACAGGAACTCTCCTCCCTTCCCCACCTCCTGGAGGCCTCTCTGGTGAAAGAGCCCCACCCCCAAGGTTAGAGTCATAAAACTGAATGTCAGCTGTGATTCAGGGCAGCCTGGCTCCTTGGCTGGAAGTAAATGAATCCAGCTGGTAACCAGGGCATGTGAGGAGGACAGGCAAGCACCAGTGTAGACCTGGATGTGAGAGTCCTCCCGACAGCTGGTCTCCTCCTCTAGCCTGGTCCCTGAGAAAATGATAGGAGCTGGGGTTCTCTGTGATGAGAGCTATTTGCCACCCATGCAGCAGTTCTCACAGCTAAGATGCATCAGAATTACCTGACAGAATTTGAAAACACACAGATCGCTGCTCCCTCAGGCCCTGACCTCCAAATTAGGTCTGGGTGAAGTTCGATAATTTGCATTTCTCCTTTTGGAAGCTTCCCAGGGACTGCTGCTGGGAAGGTGGTCTGGGGACCACCCCTTAAGAATCACTCTCTCACCCAAATGCTCCTATCCACAGAGGTGGTCCTGCCCCACCTGATCAGAATTCTGCAGACAAGAGTGCAGCCCTGACCCAACCTGTATCAGGAGAGTTAGGACAAAGTCCCTTGAAGGCCTCAAGTCTGGCTGGTTCCCGTTTCCCATCTCTTTGGGCTAGGACCTGGCCTGCTGCACCTGACCCTTCTGCCACTCTGTCAGCCACAGAAGAGGGTCCTATTGTTTTTTGGGGAAATAAGCTGAGGCTTGGT
Source organism: Uropsilus gracilis (assembly GCA_004024945.1). Classification (NCBI taxonomy): domain Eukaryota; kingdom Metazoa; phylum Chordata; class Mammalia; order Eulipotyphla; family Talpidae; genus Uropsilus; species Uropsilus gracilis. Next base: position 235,966 of record PVHY01000209.1, read on the forward strand.
GACATCACCTCCCAGGTGTCCCTTTGTTCTAGGACTTTTAGTGGAAACCTGGCCTTCAGCCTGGGGGCAGAGCATCACTTTCTCCTTAAAGTTTGATTGAGAGTGAGGGTGAGAGCACATGAGCCTCCCAGGCAGCTTCTTCAGGAAAAATCTGTTAGGGTCCTCCACATGCCCCCTTCCCACCTCCCCCCCACCACCCCCCACCCCCACCCCATGGGCTCTTCCCTGCCATGTCTGGGCAGACTACTTGCTGGGCACACATTCTCCTCCAGGCTCAGTCATGCTCTTAGCATGACTTGGAGGCAAACCACCTACTAGTTACATACTGAAGTCACAAACATGAGGCCCGGGTGGACTAACCTCACTGCAGTATGAACTTTGGCAAGATTGTGGACTCTTCTCATCAGCTGTGTGACCTTTGGCAACTTGATCTGTGTCTCAATTTCCTCATCTGTACCATGGAGATCACTATAGAATCCACCTGCATAGGGTTCCCTCACATAAAATCCATGTAGTACACAATAAAGATCAATATTTTAAAATAAGACAAATATAAAAATGCATGGAAGTAGAAATAGGAGCCAAGAACTTGAAACAACCTGAATATACCTCAGTAGATGAGGGGGTAAACCATGTCCAGTATCTATGGGTAGAGTCACGAATATCACCCTTCTAAATTCTCTAAAGAGACCATTACTCAGCCACAAGGAGGAATGAGGTGCTGATGCATGCTACCCTGTGGAGGGGTCTCCAGAATATATGCTCAGTGAAAGAAGATGAAATAAGGTCACATTTGTGTGGACCCATTTACATAAAAAGTAAAGAACAGGTTAAGTCCACAAAGCTAGAAGGCAGATTACCAGTTGCTGGGGTTGGAAGAGGGCGTGTAGGAAGTGACTGCTAATTGTTGCTGATTTTCCCTTTAAGGTGGTACGAAAGTCCTGAAACTAAGATGTGGTAATGGTTGTATATCACTATGAACATACAAATGCCACCAAATCACACACTTTAAAATGTCCCTGGGTGATCTCACCTCTCTGTAGAGACCCTGCATCTTTCAAATGAGAAAGTGACTGTAAAACAAGGCCGATGGGGACAGGACCGGAGGCAGGGTGGGAGCCAAGTGTTTTCCGAAATAATTTGTGATGAGAGTAGCATCAACCCAGACACATCAAACAGCAATGAGCTGGTGACTCCAGGTCTACAGAGTTAACTGGCCAGCATCACCGCAAATCCAGTTCTCTGCCCATCTCCACCTGGATGGGGTGTTTTCTCATATAACAATTTTCACAAGATGTCAGTTCTTTGGTCTTGACAAGAGAGGAAGCTGCAGAAAATCCTGGAGTTCATCTGGCCTGTAAACAGGGCAATAGCCTTGTAAAGCCCCCTCCCCTGCATGGCCCTGAGTCTTCTGTGTCATGGAGATGGCCTGGATGGCTCCAAAAGTAGTGGGTTGCTCTCAGCCAGGCTCTGTGGGGGCCCAGCACCCTGTCTCCTGAGCAGAGTCAAGGTTTGTAGAAGGAGAAAACAAACTCAGTGGGAAAGTGCCAACCAGATGGTGGAAGTAGAGCTGAGATTACCCTCCACTGTTCAGATTTCAGAGTTGGAAGCCTCACAGAAAGGCTGCTTGTCGGGGCTCACCATATATCCTGTGATGGGCCTGTCTCACAGCATTAGGGGAGCCCCTAACAGAAAACCTGGCAAATTTGGTTAGGAGGGTGAGACTGTTGAGAGAGACTTGTCTTCTCAAAGTATGTCCAACCTCCCCTGCCAGCCCCCATCAGTGCTAGGCTGATCGGGATGCCCCCCACACCTGCCCCCTCTGCCAGGGGATGATCCTTAGATTTTGACAGGGGTCAGTCTGTCAGTGACAGTCTCAGTGACAGTCTGCTGATGACTGGACTTGTGCCCACAGTACTTACCCAAGAACCTAGCCACCACCACCCATGCTCATAGAGCCCAGGCCTTTCTCCTAGTCCTCTCCTGAAGTGAATGTCCAAAAATGGAAACATCTGTACTAGTCCTCAATCAGTTTCCTGGTCCCTTATTCCTTTTGGAACATGGGCCCTGGGCCTCTGGATCTTGTCTACCTCCTTCCACAGGGTAGGGCTGAAAAGGGCAAAAGTCACCAACCAACAAGCCACATTTAAAAAGTGGCTTCTGCCTCCCATGTCCTCTCACCCGCGCATAGCAGTTGCCACTCAAATGCAGTTTAACAACAGGGTTTTATTCAAGGGGAATTAACCAGGAAAACAAAAAGTCCTCAAAGCCACAAGTAGCCTATTATCTTACCCCAGTCACCATTTTCTGATTCAAAGATCCCAAAGACACATGTCCAAGATGGAGCCCCTCCAAAACTGAGGCAGGCACTGCAAAGTCCAGTCCTTCTCCAGTGTCTTCTCTTTGCTTCTTCTCTCTCCAGCATTCTGAGCTGCTCCGCCTCTCCAAAGTGCTTCAAACTTTCCCCACAATTGCTGATGTACAAATCAGTTTTCCAAATCCCTGGCCATCTCCAGGTACCAGCTCACTATGCCAACTTGCTGCTGTACCACACTCTTCACACCAGCCATTCTTCTGCTGGCCAACATGCTCCTTGCCACCTCCAGCTCACTCTTCCAGGGGGCTTACCCTGGTCAGGCCACGTGGGCCTGTTCTCTCAGTCCGCCATTCTTGTCTCTCTCCTTCCTTTCCTTTTTTCTCACTCCTTCCTTTTATATACTCCCACTTTTCCTGCTTCTCATTTTCTCTCATGTGGGGTCTTTCTTGCAGACTCCACCCAACAGAGTGTTTTGGCACCAATACAATTTTTTAACTGTGTCACTACCCTGTATGAAGTGGTCATGGAGCTGAGATGGCCACTTTCTTCCTGCTTACCCGAGAGCAGCATGGGTCCAGCCTGCAATGTCCACATTGGTGGTTACTCTAGCACTCTTCCTCTGAAATGTTCCATAGATTGCTGGTTTGCTCTCTGTGGACTCTATCCAAATAACCAGGTGCAACTTCTTGGATGGATGTTGATTCACACCTGTGTTTATACAGGGAACTGATCTAGAAAGCAAAAAACCTAATGAGGATGCTCCCCGAGTCTAGAGCAAGCCTTGCCCACATGCACCTTCAAAGGTGTCCCATGATAAATCCAGAACTCTAGGTCAGAAAGTGACCACATCGGTTGCCAGGATTTTTATAAGAAGTGAACACTTTTTAGCCTGGGTTGCACAGTATTTTAATGATTTTCCTTACATTTATATTAAAGTTGATTTCTTTTTTGGAAATGAGAATCTTTGTGCCCTCTATCAAGACACATAATTTATAAGTTCATAACTGCATTAATGGCAGCTGGTAAAATGAAAGCCTGTGTGGCAGGCTACATAATGTTGCATTTGTATCCATCCAGGGGTTTCTGTGGGTGAGCAGTTTTCAGTATTATTATTAAAAAGGCAGTGTGACATTTCAGGAAATTTCAGGACTAAGACCTACCCACAATCCCACCAAACTAGCACAAATATTACCATTTTTGGACACTGACTCTAGGCCTGGTGACATGGAGGTGTGGGCATGTGTGGAGGGATAGTATTTAATAAATGGAGGTCTGTTTCCTTCCCTTAACTTCCTGCCCTAAAAGTGCCAGTGTGGTGTGAGGGGACCCCTATCTCCCACCTCTGCCCCATCAGAAGACCTAAGAGCAGGTGCAGAAGGGGCTGCAGCTCAACCTCTGGGGAGAAGGCACCCAGAAAATGATGAATCCCATGCTTCGTGTGGCTGTGGATGAGACCAACCTTTTGCTGTGACACTACTTAGCCAGGCTATCAAATCTCTATTCCTCACACACTGCCCTATACTTTACTTCCCTTATTATCAGGCATTTAAGTGACCTCCATTACTTCCTATTAAAATGGGTACCCACAATGATGTGAAATACATACATAAATAAATTTTTATATAATAAAAGAAAGAAAAACTAAAATAAATTTTAAAAAATGGGTGCCCACAATGTCCATATATGGACCTTAGTTTGGCCTTCTGACTTTGGTTCTGGTTCAATTCTTCCTTTCACCATCAAGGAACTGACCTTGCCCCAGTTCCTCTCTTTTCTTTTCTTTTTCTTTTTTCATCTTGGTACCGACAGTTCACAGAGACCCTTTCTAAGAACGTTCAATGTTTCCCCACCTACTGCCTCCTGAAAATCAAGCCCCCAGTCCCTGGGTCTGCACTCACTCCCCCTGTCCCATCTTCCACATTCCTTTCAAATTTCAAATTCTGGTTGTACCCAGCCACACAAAGTTGCCTAAGATACAGAGCTTAGGGTAGGTTCCCCTACCAGGAGCAACGTATCCTCAACCTGCCCACCCCAATTCCTACTTCTTGCATTATATCTCAGTTGGTGCCTAGGTTCTGTTCATGCCCTCTCCAGGGGAGATAAGCATCCTCTGCTACATACAGCATCTATGGATACCACACCGTCATGCTGCTTTGAACTCAGCTGTGTTTGGGGGTTTACTTATTAGCTTCTTTTCCTGGAGACCCAAGGCTGTTCTTCTTTTAAAGATCAGGTCAAATAATACATGATAAATGAATGAGGAGATGAATCAATGAATGAGGGAGAGTCCTAATCTTCCCCACAGACAGTTTGGGACCATCCTAACTCCATGCTGTCTCAGTTGTGTCCCACCTCTCTTCCTCTTCTGCTCCCTCTCCCCACTCTTTCACACCCAGGTGAGAATGTCCTTGTGGTAGCCCCAGGCAGCTTTATAGGAAACCACAAGCTGTAAGTCATCTCCAGCAGGCCTGCTCCTGAGGCTTGACAGCTAAAGCAGTAGCAGCAGGCAATGTTACCACAAAAACAGAAAACAGTAGGTAGGAGCAGAGCTGCCCTGGACCTCCTGTGCCTCAGGGATACCTCTCTTTGAGCGTTTCCACTCAGATGTGTTCTCTTCACAGTTTACTTGCACAAAACTTGCCTGGAGTCTGCATGCTCCAGCTGGATGTGTAGTACCCTGTTTTGGAGTTTCTGTGCCCTCTGGCCTGAAACACATTTCACACATAATTATTCTTAGACTCCTGAGAGGTAAGCCTCCTGCAACAAGAAGGCCATTCAAATGAAAGAAGAGCTCGGGGAGCTGGTTCTGAGAAGTCCCAGAAGACTCATTCTCTATTATGGTCGTGAAATAAGGGGCCAGTGTGGCATGGCATATATTGGAGTCAACTGTATGCTTTCCCTCTTCTGGAAAGGGGAAGAAAGGCAAGACATGGCCTGTTAGAGCTTTCAGGAAAACGGCAGGATGCAGGATCCACACTTACTGAATATGAACACAGGCTGGTGGAAGTGGCCCCTCAGGTGCTATTTCCAAGTCCTCAGAAGATCCTAGGGGACCATGGCTGCTGATAGTTGCACCAGGAGGAGGCTCTGGGATTGAGCATCCACAGAGCTCAGAGGTGGCCACAGTCTTCTCTCTGGTCTCTTCCATTTCCAGTGTCCACTCCTTCCCACTCTGTTGACTTTATCAGGTTCTTCCCAGACATCCAAGTAGCTGCTGAAATGGCCCCTCTGAGTGACCAGCCATCCACTGGTCTTCCTGCCCCCAGCATGGCCCAGCCATCCGGTCTGCCACTGAGGGTGACTGATCCCTCTGCTCTCTTACCCTCTTGTACTATCACCTGAAGTGACTCCCTTGCCTTATCTGGGTTTCCTGTAGAACACAGAAGCTATAGAACATTTAAGGGAAGTCTTGAGTAACCAATGAAAAGGGTGTTTGCATAGGACTTCTTGGGCCTTTAGAAAGATATCCCTCGCAACAGTCCAAGGTGAGGGGTGGGGTGGTTGAATGCTCGTATGTGAGATTTCCCAAACTTTTGTGATAGTGGAATCCTTAGTCCCAGGAACATCTCAGAGACAGGTGTACCAGGGCCACATGGGTCTGGGAATTACTGACTAAAGGTGGGACTCACATTCCTTACCAAGGCATCAGAACATTTACAGCCCAGCCTCACCTTATTGTCCTCATGCCCACTGTCCCAATGCTTACTTTACCAGGTTTTTGCTACCTAGAAACTCCCTCCCTCTTCCTCTGAACTGCAAAGCCCCACTCCTCCTCCCAATCCAGACCCTGTCTCCTCTCAGAGACCTCATTTGTCCTCTTCTGTACAGGGATTTGACTGTACTCACCTCAGCATGAGAGTCACAGAGAGTCAGTTACACACACTTCCCAGTCACTAACAGGAGTGATCCTCAGGGGCAGGGAGGCAGTGGGGTATCATTCTTCTCAGAGGGGACATGTTGGTATTTCTTAAAGGACTTTTTCCCTTTTTTTCCTCTATTCTACCTGCATTCTATTATAGCTCTTGTACCAGTTAAATGTCTCTGTAACATTATTCTGGAGATGGGGGACAGGGTAGAGCAAAATATTTGAAGTGGGTCAAAAGGCACAAATATCCAGTTATAAATACACATTGGGGGAGGTCATATCCAGTTAATCAGACTGTACTGTACACTAGGAGACTAGTTCTCATCAGAGGGAAAATATTTTTTGGTATCTATGAAGAGGGATGCTAAATAAACTTGTGGCAGTCATTTGGCAATATATGCATATATTGTGCCCTTACATTATTCATCAAAAGCTAACAGAGTATTACATGTCAATTGTATACCAATCTAAAAATACATTAAGAAACTGAAAAAATAAAATGAAAGAGCTGGTCCTGGTCAAGAAAAAACACAAGAACCATGACTCCCTGAATGTATATGGAAGCACCACCCTCTCTTGGCCCTGGATTCCTCCAGCGTAGTTCTCTCAGTATCACTCAGTAGTATCACTCACTGATAGGAATGTGGCGAGGACAAGAGCACACAGGTGGTGTAGGAAGGGAAAGCCACATCAGGCCCTTCTGACCTTTTCTGAAGTACAGTTGGGGTGCCCAACCAGGAAGCCCATAAGTTCCCCCTCTGTCTGATCTCAAAGTCTCACAGAGAATGTCTCATAGCTGTTGGACCTGAAGAGTCTTGCCAAACACTGTGCTCATGGGTGGATTTGTAGGATCCAGGCCACATCAGCTGGGGATTTGAGAACTTTGAATTCCAAGGTCAGTTATCCCTGTCACTGCAACTGAAGGGCACGAAGGCCTGCCTTAAATTCCAAGTATACAGTTTGGTGCCCATGGATATTCTCACCCAAGTCCTTGCTCTGTGACAAGGTGACTTATCATCCAAATTAAGATATTTTAAGAAAGGAAAGAACTGGTTAATATTATATGGGAAGAGTAGGCATAAACTGGGTCTGTCCCAGTATTACAGGACATACAGTCATTCTAGTTATGACCTTCTTGAGGAGGGCAGTGAGAAGCACTGAGGCATGCCACTCTATAGCAGGTCACCTGCTATGTACTTGACACAATTTTGGGGTCAGAGGAATTTCCTCCCAGGCACAAAGGTGTAAACATATAAACAAAGAGCTGATAACTCTCTCAAGGGTCTTCTAGCAAAGACCCTACTCTGCTCTCACACAAAAGTGTGCAGAGTGTCATGGGGGTAGAGGCAGCTCAACAAAGAACTCCACAAGGTCTCCTAGCACTACAGGCACACCAGGCCATCTCCGGGCCAAGTCATGGTGACTACTGACTACACTTAAAACCTGTGTGTCCTAATAAAGATGCCAAGACAAGTGAGTGGGGAAAGAATATTCTTTTCAACAAAAGAAACTGGGACAACTGAATATTCACATGAAAAGAATGAAATGGAATTCCTATCTCATTCTACCTCACAAAAAATTAATCAAAAATGAATCAAGGATTTAAATGTATGAACTAGGAATATAAAAAAAAATCTTAGAAGAAAATAGTTGTAAATCTTTGTGATCTTGGATTAGGCAATAATTCTTAGATATGACACCAAAAGCACAAGTAACCAAAAGGAAAAATGGATAAATTGGACTTAAAATTAGAAACCTAACTTTTGTGCTTGGCAAGATACTATCAAGAAAGTGAAAAACCACCCACAGAATAGGAGAAAATATTTGAAAATCATATATCTGATGAGGGACTTGAATTTAGTTATATAAAGGAATTTCACAACAACAGAACTACAAATAATTCAGTTAAAAAAAAGAGGATCTGCACAGATATTTCTCTAGAGAAGATACACACAGATCAGCAGTGAACACATAAAAAGATATTCAACATCGGTAGGAATTAAGGAAATGCAAATCAAAAGCCACAATGAGGTACCACGCCGTATCTACCAGGATGGCAAGAATGAAAATGACAAATGATAAAAAATGTAGGTGAGATGTGGAGAAATTAGAGCCCTCATCTACTGCTTGTGAGGCATAAAATGACGTAGCCGCTCTGGAAAACAATCTAGCCATTGCTCAAATGGTTCAGCTGAGAGCAGTCTATGACCGATTCCACTCCTGGGTATGTACCCTAAGAAAAATGAAACAAAAGTTCTCACTAATGTAGGGTACCCATACATCCAGTCCAATACTGTGAATGTTTCTCTACCTTATGATTTTTTAAAAAACATTTTGTTTCCCAGCTGACTTCAGAATATAGTATGTGTACATGTATCTGAAAACACATGCTAATACACTGCTTATGTTCTTATTAAGATTTCCCAGTCAACAGCACTATTGGTGATTAAGTTTTTTGGAGAGTCAGAAGTTATATCAGATTTTTTACTGTACAGGGGGCTGGTGTCCCAACCCTGAGGTGTTCAAGGGTGACTGTACCATCTCCAGGATGCTGAGGAGTGTGGGCGGGGGGACACCCAAGGGTGGCACTTAACCCTTTTGTCCCAAGGCAGTGGGAACAGTGTGGTTGCAGATGTCAACACTTGGAGTGGAAGACATGGGCAAGAGGGAGGAAGGGGTAAGCTGTGGGGGAGCCAAGAGGCTGTACCTGAAAGGCAAGAACAGGCAGGGAGGAGGCCTGGAGCCCTGACCAAACAGACCCATTTGTTCCTAGAGGCCTGGCCCCACGCAGGCTCACCCGGGGCTGCTCAGCCTGGGGCTGACGCAGATGGGCACCTAGCATCAGTTGCTGAGGGGTAGGGAGGCTGGGACAGTCTTCTCCAACCACCTATCCAGAGATCACTTCCAGAGATCTCCAACTAATCAAACTGTATTTATAAGACTGGTTACTATTCTATTCCAATGAGTTCATTTCAGAAGCCCTGGTGTTCTGGCCTCATTGTGTTCAGGTCAAATCTCCGGAGAAATAGGAAGAAAGCAGAATTGGTTTCTTCCTTAAACTTCAGCTGCTCCAGGGCTTCAGCCTGTCTTGCCAGGGGGAGAAGAATATTGGAAGCTTTACCCTCTCAGGCTATAAACTGAGACCTGGACAGATGGGAGTGATGTCCAAGGCACCACACTTGACAGTAGTGGGCTGCAATTACAAGGCCTCCAGTCTTGGACAAGTGAGAGGGAATCAGTTGAGCTGCACTGGGCTCCCAGCTCTGTCCATGTAGCTTTGATGTCCCCAAGAGGCTCAATCCCCTCACTGACTGCCACTCTGGGCTCCTGCTCAAGGCTGTTTGGCACAGACTTCAAAGGAGCAGGACAGCTGAGCACTGGGACTTCTCCGGTGTCCACTGAGCAAATGTCAAAGATATATCATTGAGGACCACCTGTTGCACAGGTGGAGGCTTTCTGTGTTGTCGCTTGCCTGGGAGTTGGTGTCAGCTAAATCACCCAGCCCTGTGCCAGGCTGTGCACACAGTTCCAGGATAGGGGAAGTCAGAGTTTCTTTCCCATTTGATAGATTATGCTTACTCAGTCAATGATAGCCACAGGTCCTGCAGCCTGGGGGCACCTCCCAAGTCCCAGTCCCTCTTCACCACACATTACAACATGCAAGCCACTGCTTCCAGACACAAGGCCTGTCCTACATTCGGTCTTTCTAAGCTAGTATCCTGGTGGTGTCTGAAGTGCAGAGTCCTGAGTGACCCTTCCATCTCTGCTCAGTCTTTGTTAATTTCATTTGTATTGTAGAGATCATATGACCACACAGTCCTATACTTGTTTACGGACTTATTAATTCATCTTTATTAGACTTTATCTGGGGGCAAGAGCTGTAATCAACACCACCACTACCAAGCATGGGGGCCAGGAGAGTACCCACTCTCTGGTGTTAATTACAAAATTTCCTCTTCCACACTCTACCTTATCAAAAGGCAGATTAATGTCTGTGTGGGAAAGAGAAGCAGGAAAAAAGAATCCCTGGGTTTACTTCCCAGAGATTCCCTTCTCGTCCAACCCAGCTAAGGTAGGTAGAACTCACAACCATGCTGGGAGGGAAAGGAAGATCCCCAGGGCCACCAGACACTGGTGGCCTCTGTGAGTGAGAGTCAGGTTTCTGGCAGCCAACATGTCAACAGGTTTCTGGCATATAACAACTCAGTGGCTTTGCCTCTGCTCCCAGCAAAGGAGAGAATAGGATATTGATGAGTCCATGCCTGTTTCTCAGTGAGAAGCCTGGATACTTGGATCAAGGCTCTGACTCTCCCAGGAAGGACAAAAAGTTCAGCCAATGATCCTGATACCTGCGTAGTACCAGTATATTTCCTAACTGCAATCCTCTATTTCCTAACTGCTGTCCTCATCAAATTGGTTACATGATATTGGGGAAGAGCCTGCCTCTTTGGCTATGGGACCATTGACACTGAGCCCACCATGCTGAGCTCACATTGGTTCCAAATTAGTCCCGTGTCTAAAAGTAACTGGTTGCAGGCTGAGTTGCTTCATTCCAGGGCCAGGCCCACTGAAGTGTTTCATTGGCTTGTGGTCAAGTTCCTGCTCTACTCAGATCTCAACTCTGGGAACACTCCTACTGGTGAACACCCCCTGCTGAATGCTCCAAGTGGGGAGGACACATACACACATCAGGTGGACTCACTCTTGCAGGTATATATGTGTTGCTAGCAGGGTTGTGATGACACTGCTGTTTGGAACCCTCTGTCTCCACAAAGAATATGGGGACCTGGTGGGTAGTTAGGGAGGTAGACATGAACAGACATGGCAATTCCTAGTCTGGAACTCCTGCAGGGCACTGGGGCACTGAGGAGAGAGGCCAGAGCTCTTCCCACAAAGAGCTCTCAAGCTAGCGGTGACAAAGTTGAGTAACTAGACTGTGAGCTCCTCAGGGGCACAGCCACAGCCATAAGAGGGGAAGGGCAGGCTGCAATGGGCAGGGTGACTCAGACCCAGCTCAGAGGATGGAAAGCATGGCTGGAGGATACCTCCGGGGAGGAGTTGTGGGAGCCGGACAAGACCAGAGGGAACTGTCAGGGCTGGGTAGGGCCAGAACCTGGTATGTGGAAATAGACATCCCATCTGTGTCCAGAAGAATGAGTGGGAGAAAGGGAAGCAAAACAGGGTTTACCATGGTTCTTCTAGCTACAGACTGGGGACAGAGGTTCAGATGTAAAAAACCAGGTCATAAAATTCTCAAACACCAGGTATCCAGATGTCATTCTCACTCAGCCCAAACCCTCCTGTTTACTAGGACCAGACCATCCTGCTTACTTATATTATATATACACACACACATATATACATACATACATACACACACATATCACATACAGGGACCAGATACAGAAAGGTGAATGAGCATCCTTATCCTTGAGAAAATTGTAATCTACAGGATGGGCAAAGAAACAGCCCCTCCACAGCTTCTGCCTCACTCAGGAAGCCCACAGGGTGCTGGAGAGCTGTGCCACAGGAGTGCAAGTGACTCGTTCCATCTGCTGACTAGCTACTGGTGACCGGCACCTATCTTTGTGCCTGGATCAGATCTGCCTCAGGGAGACCAGAGGGTGTAAATCTGAAAGCGAACTGCTCATTCCAGGAGTAGTTGCCTGGGCAAGGGTAATGAAGTTAGCTAAAGCAATAGGGGTAGGTTCCTTAATGTCTACAGGAAGTAAATTAACCATAATGATATAAATTTTTAAAGCTTTCACCTAATTCTCACCACTGATCCCAGTATCATTCACATTCGCAGATGAGAAAACTAAGACTCTGAGCGATTAAACAACTGGTTCAAAAATCACACAACTAAGTAGGTGATTAATGGAATTTGGCACGGGAGTTTTGAAGATGACCTGGATATGGGGACAGGCAGGGGCTGATTACTGAGGTAGGGAGCCCAGGGGGATAGGGGAGACTAGACCATCACACTCTGACCCAATCTCTGGCCTCATATCAACATCCTGCATCCCTGGTGGAGGTGTGCCTCCTGGCCATCAGAGTGGATCTTCCAGAGGGAGGGGGTTTTCTGTAGTCAGGAACTAGAACATAGTTTAACAAACAATGTTTGTTGAAAGAATCATGGCAAATACACTCCTAGCACCCTGCTGGGTGTTTGTATTTGATCCTGAAATGAGGTGTGTGCTTACTGGGATGTGGGGCAAGGCAGACACACACTTCCCTGACAGTGGCTCTTCTGGATGCACACACGTGCACATAGCCTGTGCACAAGATATATGCACACAGAAACACCCAAACACACAAAACCCGTGAACCAATAAACACACAAACATAAACAGATGTACACACATGTGCACCAAAACATCCACAGGTATGCTGTGCTTCAGAGGCTCAGTCCTGCTGACCTTTGCCTTTAGATTAATGCCAAGGAACCCTGTGCTCCTCGCTGTTCCTACCTTTTGGTATTGCCAATATTATAAAAGGTAAAGAATCTGTCCTCTGTCCAGTAGCAGAGCTGTGCTTCCAATCACTGCTCAAGGAGAGAAGTCAGACCTGTAATATTCTGGATTCTCTGTCTGGGAGAAAACCACAGCACTGCCTCCCTAGACATCCCACATTCCCCCAGTGAGATATCATTATACAGCAGAAAACCACAGGTTCTGTATCAGAAGGAAATCTGACCCTTGATGATAAAGGGACATTTGAAAGAATGCCCAGGAACACCAACATCTGATTAGATGGTTTTTATAGGTAGCTATATCCCAACCCTCTGAAAGCCCCCCCCATTCATCCAATTCAAGGAGACTGGGTTCATTAGCAGAACAGATGTGGCCTGTCTCTACCATTAGGATAAAGATCACAAAATACCCACAGAAATGAGGACATTCTGAACCAGGGCTGCAGCAATAACATCTGACTTGGCCTAAAGAAAATTGCATTTTTCCCTTCAAGTTCAATTAAAAAACATTTATTCAGGCCTATTATTTATTCAGCTTCATGTTTCAGTCCTGATCAGCCTGGAGGAAGCAGCTTCAGGTTGTAAGCAGGAAGTCAGTCCTGTGCAGAGGACCTGGTAAAAGCAGGGCCTTGCACCCATGTGCTCACTGGGATCACATCTTGCTTCTGCCACTTAGTTGCTCCATGACTTTGGGTAAGTTACTTAGCCTCTCTGTGTCTTGGTTCATATTTTGTAAACTGTGGACCATAACAGTCTTAACACAAGATTGGAATGATTAAATGAGATCATATGCACCAAGCAGGAGATGCAGGCACTCAATAAATGTTGGTTAAAATTATAACTACAACTACAAGGATAATTTTTATCCCATTAACTCAGCCTTCTTGTCTGAACTCCACCCTTGATTCTTGACCTCTTTGACTTAGACTGATAGTTTCTCCATGAAATGGAGCCTTTACCTAACTTTCAACCCCAAACCCTTTTAACAAGAAACTGGAGCCAGCCTCTGTGTATTGGTTTCAGTCAAGGGTCTCTGTCAGGTCTTCATACCTGCCCAAGCTTGAGGGTCTCTTGCCCCTAGTACCCAGTCTGGCCTGTTGCCCTTAGGCTGAGGCTCCCACTTCAACCCCACTTAGCTCCAGGTAGTCAGCCTTTCAGCCCACAGCGACCATGCTGCTGACTCTAACCTCATGTCACACTCAAGGACCTTGGAGGGTAGAGGCATAGTCAGAAGAAGAAAGTCTGGAAACATGCCTCAGGTACACACATGATCCTTTGTTTGCCTGGGCCTGGCACAAAATCCATGCCTAAGAGGTTTTATCAAGACTGCAGAGATCCAGGTATCATGCAGACTAGATCAAGTAATTACAGATTTAGTATCTACCCTCATGCTCCCACTAGAATATAAGTGGGTTCCTGCCTCATTCATCCCTTACTGCTCTGAGTGATGTTGGACCTAGAGTACAGGAAAGACCTGCAAACTGACTGAAAAATAGGTGCCTCACACTGCCTTCCCCCACCCCTTTTCATCCAGTTTTTAAGGAGAGTGGCATTGCCCACTGTGCCCAACTTGGCCATAGCCATGCCCTGGGTCACTGCCCTGTAACAAGGGGAGAAGAGCAGTGCTGAGGCAGCTTCTAACTCTTCACTGTCAAGCTGAAGTCATTAAGAATGATACTGCAATATTCACCTAAAATCTGTTCTGTGCCAGGTACTGGAATCACTTCCTTTAATCTGTATGATCCCACCAGGCTTGTGGTCACCTCCCTTCTGTAAAGAGCAGAAAGAAACCAAGATGGGTGGGATAAGAAACAGCCCCACCTCACAGCCTCAAAGCAGAAGAGTCAGGCTCATATCCAGGCAGTGGGATCCAGATTGGGTCTTTCTGGTGTCTGATGCGTAACCCCTCCCCCTGCCCCAATTCCAGTGTTGGAAGGCTTCAGTCTGTTCTCCCTGCCCTGCTTGCAACTTCAGGGTAGGGCTGAACAAAAAAGCTCTGTTGTCTTGTCATATTCCTCAGTTCCATGCTCTCTGAAATGGGAATAAATAGATGTCTCCAGGGCTCTCTAAAGATTTGCAGAATATAGACTAAGTCCTCCCTCCCTATTCTGAAACATGACTTCCCCTTTGGCTATGGCACAAGGGAAATGTGGGCTTTGAGCTGTGAAAGGGCAGAAAACATCCCAAACAATGGGAAACACCAAGTTCCAAAGTCCCAGGCTTGGGAGGCCATCACGCTGCCCTGGGGGAGGCTGACCTGGTGGTGGCTTTTACTGTTTCCTTTTGCAGAAGATGAAACAGAGTTCCATTTCTAAAGAAAACCCCCATGGAAGCAGAAATAAAGGTAGAGTGTCTCCCCTCCCCCAAAGGGAGCCACAGAAACCCAACCCAGTAGAGGATAGGTAGTATTCTCTGTTTACTGGAAACTTGAAACACTATTTGCTCTCTTTTCCATTTTCTCTTAACAAGTGGATTAGTCTGGGGTAAAAGTTTCCATACATGTAAAGAATTCCCACAGCGTAACCCAAGCCATTGTTGAAGTGTGTTACCAATATCAGCAGTCATGATGTCACTGCTGGAGCCAGAGGCTGACCTAAAGGGTCTGTTTTAGAAGAATAATGTTTTTCTACTAGAGAAGAACAAACATGCTGGTGGCGTGCAGAATGGACACTGGACTTTGTTGGAAGAGACTGAGTTTCCAGGCAGATTCTGCCCTTACTCACTGGGTAATCTTGTTTGAATCACCCTAACTCTCTGAGCTGTGCTGGCCTCATCCACAAAATGGAAAGTTATACCTGTGTTAGGAGCTGAGTTTGATGATGGATTAAAGTCTTAACACAACAGTCCACTTCCTCTCACATCACTTTCACCCTGCTGCCCTTTATCAGCAGGATCCAAGTTGCCCCATTAATAGGACAGGTCTATATTGGATTTCTGTGATTTCAACACATATTTTGAAAATTTGCTTTGGAGCAAGTTGCTTGAACTTGTAATGAGTAAATAACTTGTTTTGAAGTTGGGTATCAGTACATTCTTACTGAACTCTCAAGTTCATAAAAACGCACCTGAAGCAGAGAGATGTTACTGGCGGCATAGTGACGGTAGGGGTGTTGTACTTTTAAACTTTAAGAACCAAGAGGTTTCACCTGCAATCTGAGGGTATTCAGCTAAGGCTGCTCCGTGTTTACCCATTGTGGGTGTTGTGTCCTGTAAGTATCTATTAGGTCCATTTTGTCTTGGTCTTCTTTTAAGGCTTTTGTGTCCTTGTGTAGCTTTTGGTTTTTTTATCTGTCCTTTGTTGAGAGTGGGGTGTTAAAGACTCCTACTATATATGTATTTTCATCAATATTTGTTTTCAGTTCTCTTAGTAGCTGTCTTAAGAATCTTGGTGCACCCTAATGTGGTGAGTATATGTTGATAATTGTTATGTTTTTTTTGTTGGGTTGACCCTTGAACCATTAGGTAGTGACCTTCTTTATCCTTTGTCACTTTTTAAATTTTGAAATCTGCTTTGTCTGCTATAAGAATGGCTACCCCTGCCTTTTTGGGGGGCCCATCTGCTTGTAAAATTGTTTTCCATCCTTTTACCTTCAATCTGTGCTTATCTTTTGGGATCAGATGTGTTTCTTGCAGGCAGCAGAATGTTGGGTTCTGTCTTTTAATCCAGTCTGTAACTCTGTGTCTTTTGATTGATGAGTTTAGCCCATTGACATTTAGAGTAATTATTGATGTTTGAAGTTCTAACATTGGGGTCAGTTGGGGTTCTGTTTTAGTTTCTTCTTCTTAATTACTCACTCTTTTTTATTCTTCTGTGGATTTCAGCCTTAGGGCTTCTTGCAGAAGTTCTTGAAGCGGGGGCTTGGTGGTAGTAAATTTCTGGAGGCTTTGTTTGTCTGAGACAGCTCTAATTTTTCCTTCATAAAGAAAGGACAGTTTTGCTGGGTAAAGTATTCTTGGCTGGCACTTTTTGTCTTGGAGTGTTTTGAAGATTTGGCCCCATTCTCTCCTTGCTTGGAGTGTCTCTTCTGAGAAATCTGAAGTCAGTCTAATGGGTTTTCCTTTGTAGGTTATCTGTTTCCTATCTCTTGTTAATCTCATAATTTTTTCTTTATCTTTGGCTCTTGAGAGTTTTACTATGATGTGTCTTGCTGTGTTTTTTCTTTCATTAAAATAGTTTGGTGTCTTTTTTGCTTCCTGTATGTCTATTTTCGTTTCTTTCTTCAGATTTGGGAATTTCTCCTCCATTATTTCATTGAAAAGCTTTTCAGATCCTATGTCTTTCTCTTCTTCTTCTGGGATTCCAATTACTCTTATATTTGTTTCCTTTAGGGTGTCTGACAGATCTCAGATTTTTTCTTCTGTCTTCTTTGTTTTTCTCTCTCTTTTTCTTTCTTCATCCTCTCTACTTCTGTGTCCTCAAGTATGCTAATTTGCTCTTCTATTTCTTCTAATCTGCTTTCCTCTGCATTTTTGAGCTCTTCTATTGCTCTTAGAAACTGTATCTCAGTCAGCTTCTTATTTAGGGTTTCAATCTCATTCTTCTGTTCATAAATGATATTGCTCATTTTGCTGCTTTGTTTTTTATATTTTTCTACTTTTCTTAGCTCATTGAAAATTTCTGACCTCTTGCTTTCCCTTTTTTCTCCATCTTCCCTTATCTCTTTTAATGCTTTTAACAAATAGATTATGAATTCTTTGTCTGACATAGATAGCATTTCTTCCATGTCCTCCATGTTGATTTCCGCAGGCTGTTTACCCTTTGGTGATGAGTTGTTCTTCTTTGGGCTTGCTTGAGTATTTGTATTTTTCCTCCTTCCTGTGGTTTTTTTTTTCTTACTTAATATAAACAATTTTATTTTGTTCTTTAGGTTTCAACCTCTCTGTTATATATTTTCCCCCTCCCACCTCCCTCCGGAGCTCCCTCTATTCTCTCACACCCCACTCTTTGTTGTTTATTAGCTGTGCTGAGTCCATTAGTCTCTTCCCTACGGTAGTGTCTTTTCTCTGGGTGAGGGACTGCATTGTTGGATCCAGGCAAACCTTGCTGTTAGATTTTCAGTCTTAAGTTTGCGTTGGGTGGCCAGGTTATATTCGTTTGTGATCTGTCCATGTTTTCTTGCTGCAGGCCGTCCTCTCCAATCCAATCCCATCCCCATTGCTTTGCTGCTTTTCCTTATGGCTCTGGTGTCGGGCTTTGGGGTCTTGCCCCCTGCCAGTGTTGGTCAGGAAATTTCTCTGAGTTCAGGCTTCTTTTTGTTTTTTTTTTTTTGAGACTAGGTCTCACTATTTTTGCCTGTGGAACCGCAGGCTTTCGTTACCTGGGGTACCACAGACTCAAGCAATCCCCAGCCTCAAGCTTCCCAGGTGGCTGGGATTACAGGTGTGCACCACCACACCCAGCTATTTTTTTGGAACTAGGTCTTGCTACAGATCCCGGGCAGGACTTGACCTGTGATTCCTAGCCCCCTTCGCTTCATAGGCTGAAGCTTACAGGCACAAGCCACCATGCCCGGCCCATGAGTTCAGACTCCTGTAAGTGGCCTTTGAAGGTTATCTCCTTTGCTTCCTTTTGCAGTTTTGGTGTGGGGCCCATTATCCCCTCTTTGGTCATCCTCTCTTCTCCCTTAATGAGGGAAGAGTGTGTTGCTCTACTAGAATATATCTCCAGAATAAAGTCCCAGGTTTAGGCCCAGTGAGTGTAGAAGTGCACATGGTGACATCATGTCTCTATGGTTGTTTTTCTGTTCTTACTTGTACTGATTCACTTGGTTGTCCGTCTGCTGTGTCCAGCTCCGGTCTGTGGGCTGGACTTTTGCCTGGTCCCTCACCCATTCTATGTTGGGGTTGGTGTTGCACCTATTCTGGTTGCTCTGAAGTTTAGCTGGAGTAAGAAGTAAGAGAGAGATGGAGGGGCCCTCCCACTCCCCTCCCGCTACCCCCCCCTTGGCCACGCGCCAGAAGGTCCCAGCGCAGGGGTGGGCCGACCTGAGGACCACTCATCCTTCCATGAGCCCCGGCTTCCTGGGGCTGGGGGCTTTACAGTGCCACCCAGGCCGGTTGTAAGTGGCCGCTTCGCGGCCATTTACTGGCCGTGGGGTTTCGCCCCCACCTTGTTCCCCCACCTGGGGAACTTACCCAGGAGGCCTGACGCCCCTCACTCCCCACTGGCAAGGGAGCTCCGAACAAGACCCCGAACAAGCTCAAGACCCCGCCCTTCCTTCCTGTGTTTTCCCTTCGGACTTGCTCTATGTATTGATTCACTGCTGTTTTAGAATTAGATGGCATGGCGAGGCCGACCAAGTTGTGGTTATTTCTGCCTCTGTGCCTTTGCTGCTGTGGTGGATATATACTGTTTCTGTTGGCTATTTTGGGGGACAAGTTCTTTTTCAGTCAGTGGAAGTGGTGCATATATGTGGTTTCTATTTATTGTCTATCTTCATTTTTCGTTCTTTCTCTTCTTTTAGATTGATGGATTTTAAATGTTTTTTGGTGCCCCAAGCATGTGTCTTTATTTAGTGATGTGTCTAGGGTTTGTTGTAAAAAACTTTTTGGTTGGGGTGTCTTGACAGACTTGAGTAGTCAGTGTCCTTGGTTCCCTAGTATGCGGCACTGGTGCTTCCGGGTATCTGAGCTGTGAGCAATTTTTCCCGCTTGAGTTCCCAGCATTAAACCGCAGTCTTTGGTAACCTCTGTCCGAACACTGGACCCTCCCTAGCCTGGAGTAAGCCCTGTGTGCAGCTCTGGGTCTCTGAGGTGAGCAGTTTTTCCTGCTTGAGTTCCCGGCATTCTGCTCCGTATTTACCCAAATAGCAGCAGGCAGGAACTAAATCAAGAAGTCTCACTTGCAGACCAAGTTATATTCATTCATGAACCATGCAGTCATTCACCACACAGTGATGCTCTGTGCTGGGTATCAGTGCATTTCTACAGTCCTCTCCATGACAAACATTTGTTAAAACAGCTTCTCTACTTGGGCAGGAGATATCACGTGCATTTACAACCAGACTGCTCAACCAGAATTTTTTTTTTTTTCGAGACTAGGTCTCGCTATTTGCCCATGGAACCGCAGGCTCACATTGCCCGGGGTACCACGGACTCAAGCAATCCCCAGCCTCAGCTTCCCAGGTAGCTGGGATTACAGGCATGCACCACCACGCCCAGCTATTTTTTTTTTGGAACTAGGTCTTGCTACGGGCCCCAGGCGGGACTCAATCTGCGATCCCTACAAGTGTGCACCACCACGCCCAGCTATTTTTTTGGAACTAGGTCTCGCTGTGTTGCCCAGGTCTCGCTGTGTTGCCCTGAGCAGAATTCGAACCATGATCCCTAGCCCCAGCCACTTCATAGGCTGAAGCTTACAGGCACGAGCCAGCATCAGTAAATACATAGGACTGAAATCATACCAACTATTTTCTGAGATCATAAAGGTATCAAAGCAGAAATCAACCATGAAAAGAAGGAAATGAAACCCTTTATTTCATGAAGACTGAACCCTTAAATATTGGAAAACTATCGGATTAACGAGGAAATTAAAGAAAGGAACAAATATTTCAAGACAAATGACAAGGAGGATGCATCTTCCAGAACATATGGGATGCTGCAAAAGCAGTAATGAGGAAAGTTTATATCAATCCAGTCCCATAACAAGAAACAAGAAAATACCCAAAGAAACAACCCAATCTCACACCTGAGAGAATTAGAGAAGGAACCAAAAAAAAAATCCAAAATTAAGTAAACAAAGGGAAATAATAAAAACTCAAGCAGAAATGAATGATATAATAATGAAAAAGACAATTAAAAATATCAATGAAACAAAAAGCTGGTTCTTAGAAAAAATAAACAAATAGATAACCTCCTAGCCAGGCTCACAAAGAAGAAAAGGGAGAAAACACCAATAATAGAATCCTAATTGAAAGAGGAAAAGAGAAGTTACAACAGAAAAAGCTGAAATCCAGAGGATAATTATTATGAACATTAATATGCAAACAAGCTCAACAACCTGGATGAGATGGACAAATTTTTAGAATTATACTACCATCCAAAACTGGATAAAGACGACACATAAAGCCTAAACAAACCAATCCCTAAACAAACCAATCATAAGCAGAAAAATTGAAGCAGTAATCAAAGCCAAAAATCAAAGTCCTAAACCAAATGGATTTACAAATGAGTTCTACTAGATGTTCAAAGACATACTGGTGCCTATCTTATGAAAATTCTTTCAAAAAACAGACAAAGAAGAAATACTATCAAATACATTCTACAGAGCTAACATCACACTAATACCAAAACCAAACAAAGAAAACACAAAGAAGGAAAACTACATGCCAATCTCCTTAATGAACACA
Organism: Uropsilus gracilis; assembly: GCA_004024945.1. NCBI lineage: Eukaryota > Metazoa > Chordata > Mammalia > Eulipotyphla > Talpidae > Uropsilus > Uropsilus gracilis. Next base: position 256,968 of record PVHY01000209.1, read on the forward strand.
GATACAAAAATTCTCAACAAAGCTCAAGCAAATAGAATCTAACAATGCATCAAAAAGATAACATACCATGACCAAATGGGATTTTTCCCAGGGAAATAAGGATGGTTCAACACCTGAAAATCAATTAATATAATTCAACTCATCAACAAAGAGAAAATTAAAAGCCACATGATCATATCAATAGATGCTGAGAAAACATTTGAAAAGTTCAACATCCATTTATGATGAAAGTTCTCAAAATTCTTGGGATAGAAGGAATGTACTTTAATAAAAGCAGAGCAATATCATCCTTAATGACAAAAAACTGAAAGCCTTCCCTTTGAGATTGGGAACTAGACAAGACTGTTCACTCCTCACCACTGCTTTTCAATAATACCAGAAGTCCTAGCTAGAGCAATAAGGCAAGAGAAGGACATACAAGGAATCTAGACAGGAAAAGAAGTAAAATTATCACCGTTTGCAGAGGACATGATAATATGTGTAGAAAACCCCAAAAACTTTACAGAAATACTATGAAAACAATAAGCCAGTTCAGTACGGTAGCTGGTTATGAAATCAACACATAAAAGTCAGTAGCCTTCTTATATACAAAAAATCAGTCCAAAGAAGAAATTAAGAAAACTACTCCATTCGCAATTGTACCAACTAAAATTAAATACCTGGGAATAAATTGAAAAAGAGAAAGAAAGAAATTTCTATTTTTGTTACAAGAAATAGAAGACATAAAGAAATGGAAAGATATCCCCTGCTCATGACTGGAAGAATTAATATTATCAAAATGGCCATTTTGATACAGAGTCAATACAATTCAAACAAAAAGTTCAGTGCCATTCTTTAAAGAAATAGAATATATACCACTGAAATTTATATGGAATAATAATAACAATAAAATTTAAATAACCAAAGCCCTCCTGACCAAAAGGAGAAAGAATGGAGGAATTACACTCTCAAACTTCAAATTATACTACAAAGCCATCATAGTTAACACAGCATGTTACTGGAATGAAAACAGACCAGTGGAAAAGAACTGGAAGCCCAGAAACAAAGCCACATATGTATGGTCAACTAATCTATGACAAAGAGGCAAAGAACATACACTGGAAAAAGTATAGTCTCTTCAAATAAATGATGCTTGGAAAACTGGGCTGCTAACTGAAAAGAATGAATCTAGACTATCCTTCACACCACACACACAAAACAACTCAAAATGGATGAAAGACTTGAACATTGAAACCTGAAACCATAAAATATATAGATGAAAATTTAGGAAAAACACTCCATGACTGATACTGCAGAAACACAATTCAGGATACATCTATACAAGCAAAGTAAAAAAACAAAAACAAACAGCTGAGACTACATAAAACTAAAAAGCTCTGTACAGCAAATGAGATAATAATCAAAATAAAGCAACACCCAACCTAAAGGGAACACATTTTTGCACTCCATTCAACTGATAAGTGTCTGACACCAAAGATCCACAGAGAACTCACACAAAAGAAAGCAAAAAGCCTAGTCAAAGAATGGGAAGATGAGCTTAAATGACACTCTTCCAAAGAGGAAATACAAACGGCCAACAGGCATATGGGAAAATATTCAACATCACTTATAATCAGGAAAATACAAATTGAAGCCACAATGAAATGCCACATCACACAGGTAAGAATGACTCCTAACCAAAGAAGAAAAAAAAAAAAAACAAGCAACAACATGTGCTGGTGAGGATGTCAAGAAAAAGAAACACTTTTACATGGCTGGTGGGAATGCAAACTGGTCCAGTCACTATGGAAAGCTATGTGGAGGATCCTCAAACTAGTGAAAATGGAACTACCATTTGATCCACTTCCGGAAATCTATTCAAAATATACAAAAACACTAATTCAAAAGGAAACCTGTACACCTATATTCATAGTAGTACTATCTACAATAGCAAGGATATGGAAACAACCCAAATCCAAATCCCCCAAAACAGACAAATGGATAAAAAAGTTGTGGTATATTTACACAAGGGAATATTATTCAGCAATCAAAAAAGAAACTCATGCCATTTGTGGCGACATTATGGAGTTAGGAGGAACCATGCTAGTGGAAATAAGACAAAGAAAAAGAAGACTATTGGATGGTCTCACTTTTATGTGAGATATAGAAAAAATAAGCAAAAGGACAAGTAAAAGTTAAAACTAACAAACTGACAACAGAACTAAAGGATACACTTAGGGAGGAGGAGGGTGGCAGGGTGAAATCAGAGGGGGAATGAGTCTAAGAGATTAGGACGAAAGTTCATGGGTGACATGGTGGTGGGAAAACTTTGGGGTATACAATGATGTAAAGAAAAAATATATATAAACAATAAAAACACTAAAAAATAATAAGACAAGTTGTCAAGTCATAAAAAGACACAAAGCAACCTTAAATAAATCTCACTAAGTAAAAGAAGATAGTCTGTAAGGTTACAAACTATATGAATCCAATTCTGGAATGCTCTGGAAAAGGCAAAACCATGGAGACACTAAAAAGATTAGTGGTTAGGAAGGAGGGATGTCAAGGCAGAGCAGAGTGAGTTTTAGGACAGGATTCTATAATGTGGACATGTATTATATATGTATTATATATGTGTCCAAACTACAGAATGTCCAATACCCTAATGTGAGCTCTAAGTTGAACTATGAACTCTAGGTTATAATGATGAGTCAGAACAGGTTCATAAGTTGTAACAAATTACATTAATGTTAGGAATGATAATGGTGGATGTTATGCATATGGAGGACAAGGGATGTGGGACATCTCTGTGCCTTGTGCTCAATTTTGCTATGAACCTAAAACTGCTAAAAATACTATTGAAAGTAAAACTGAATTATAGACTAACAGCTTAAGGAGAAAATTCTTTCCTTCCTGGGTCCTTAGGCATGATTTGGAGGTACCCACAGTGGTCATGTGATGCTCATACTGCATCACAGTATAAGCCACCGCTGGGCTTTGATGAGGTAGATAACTGAGGACACAGCTACCAGCCAGCATGGTAGGAGTTGAAAGCTCTGGATAAGACTCCTGCTCTCTTCCACAGCTCCTCAGTCAAGTGCCCTGGGTCTACCAGAACTGTCTCACCCCAGTGTCAGGCTATTTTTGCAGGGACTGGTGATGACCTGTAGCTTACCTGCCCGGCAGTACCACCCACATCATGGAAGGGCAGCACCTGTCACTAGTTACTAGCTGTGTGACACCAGTCAAGAGGCCCATTTCCCTGTCCTCTGTTCCTGTGCTGGAACTCTAGGGAGAAATCTTTGCTCATCATAATATCTGGGGGATCTTCACTAACTCCTGTCTTGGTGAACAGGGTCACTTTTGACTCCTCTACAGTTCTTGATGGATGGGCTAAAATAACTCAAATAGAGCTTTCCATGAAGGAGAGTGGGGCAGGCTCCATGGACAACACTGTCCTCACCATTTAAACAGTCATTCTTGAGCTGTCTGTGCACCTGGGTCCCTGGCTATTGGGGCTCCCTTGCCAGCGGGGAGCAAAGAGGGTCAAGGTTCCTGGGTAAGCCCCCTAAGCCAGGTGAGCCCTGGAGGGGGGATGGGGGTAGGGGAGGTGGCACCACCCACCAGCGGATGGCTGCTTCACAGGGCAGCCATCTGCAGCTCGGATCAGTCAAGCCATGTTGCCCTTTGCTCCTAGCCCAAGGGGAGCATGGGAAGGTGCAGGCTCAGCCGTCCAGGCCACCCCTGCACAGGGAGGTACCAGCGGCGGGCAAAGGTTGGGGGAGCCCACCTTTTCGTTCTCACTCCAGCTAAACTTCAGAGGATCAAGAACATGTACAACACAAACCCCAACATAGAACAGGTGAGAGACCATGCAAAAACCCAACCCACAAGCCTGAGATGGACACAATAGATGGACAACCGAGAGAACCAGTGCATGTGAGACAAGAGAAACAATGGTAGAGACATGATGTCACCATGCGCACTTATGCGCTCACCAGGTCAAGAAGACCCGGGACTTTTTGGAGATGCCTTCAAGGAGAGAAACATACCCTCCCCACACTACGGGAGAGGAGAGGATGACCAAAGATGAGGTAATTGGCTCCACATCAAAACTGCAAACGGAGGCAGAGGAGATGACCTTCAAAAGCCATTCATAGATGCCTGTATTCACAGAAAAACTTCTTGACCAACACTGGCTGGGGGCGAGACCCCCTAAATCTGACACCAGAGCCAAAAGGAAAAGCAGCAAAGCAATGGAGATGGGATTGGAGAAGACGGCCTGCAGCAAGAAAACATGAACAGATCACAAATGAATGCAGACTGGCCACCCAACACAAACTTAAGACTGAAATCTTACCAGCAAGGTTCTCCTGGTTCCAACAACACAGTCCCTCACTCAGTGAAAGGACACTGCCACAGGAAAGAGACTAATGGACTCAGCACAACTAGTAAACAACAAAGAGTGGGGTTTGAGAGAATGGAAGGGGCACCAGAGGGAGAAGGGAGGGGGAGGTATCCCAAAGAAACACAGAGGTTGCGATCTAAAGAACAAATAAATTTTAAAAAAAAGTCAAGAAACCATAGAACATTTAAATATAGTAACATGTCGCTTAATGTCGTCAACAATGGGCCAAGTAAAGAATGATAGCCCCACAGGCTGCACACACAGCCTAGGTGTGCATGCTGGCCACCTTGGCTGGGCCACCGAGATTTGTGTGATTACATTCTAACATATGCACAGTGACGAAATGACCCACCAACACGTTTCTCAGAATGTGCCCTTGTAGTTAAGAGACACATGAATGTTACCCAGTCTAGCAACAGCAGGAAGCTAGGCTGGAGTGACAAACTGTTAGCTGGTAAGAGGCAGGCAAATTACCTCACACTGCCTCACAAGAGAAACGCTGGTCTTTAAACCCACCAGTACCAGGTCTGTCCACCTATGTGCCACAGCAGTCTAAGACTAGGTTAACAGAAGCAGGATTTATTAACCAGAGCATAGGAAACCAAGAGTTCTTAGGGCTGCCCAGGCCCCTGGATGTCTCACCCCAGTACAGTCAACACCAAGTCCAGGTTTCCAATAAGCCCTCTCTTGTCAGGAAGTCACATAACCAAGACTTCTTTCCAGTGAACCATTCTCTCAGGGACAAATGTAACCAAGTCCAGGTTTCCAAAAGTTCACAGCTTTTCTTTATTGCCTGGCTGGGCTGGGCAGAGCAGAGCCTGTTCCTCCCTCCATCTCTCTGGTCTGGGCGGGTGTCTCATTTTCCCTGCATGAGCTTTTATGAGCGCTAGTGCCTGCCACTCTCTTCTCACAAGCCTTCATCCCTCACCCCACATGCTTTGCCAAGTCTCCATCTACAGTGGCATCTGTCTACTCAGCTGCATACAAAGATGAGGCTGTAGCCCCCAAGTCAGCTTTCTCAACCTGTTACAAAACAAGAGTAGTCTGGGTACTGGAGTGTAGGGACTGGGTCACCAACAAAAGCAGGAATTGCGGCAAGCAATGCAGGCATGGCAGAGGGGAGGAGAAACACCCTGGTTTCTCTTTCCCTCCCACCAGCTGATCTTCCTGGGCTCTCATTGGCTGAACCAGCAGGACATGAGGAGACCTCTGAGCCAGGCCCCAGTGCTGGCAGGGTCAGTAACTCTGTGACAGGGCAGAGCAGGAAAGGGACACTCATTTACTCACACCACGAACACCACTGCTAGCTAGTGGACCTGTACCCAGGGATGCCTTGTCACTCTCCCACTAAAGAGATTTGTGCCAGCAAGCAGGGAGAAAACCTTGGGCAGAAGTGGAAGAAGGAAGAACACAGGCAAGTGAAGACACTCTGAACGAGTGTACTGAGGGCAGGGGGCCATGAGGGCCCACATACCACCAGCATAGCCACAGCCTGAGTGGTATCTTGGCTTCTCTTCTGCTCTGCCAATGCCATCCTGGCACAGACTTATTATTTCAGCTGTTGGGCTGCCCTGTTTGGTGCCCTAATCTTGCAAGTACTAGTCACTAATGCTCACTCATCAACCAGCTCTGTCCACTCAAATCCTAAGAACCATTACACCCTTCCTCCCTGAGGGCTTCTGAACCATCAACAATCAAGTTCACCAGGTTTTTTACTCCCTAAGAGATTTTTGTTCCTCCTGACACCAAAAAGATAGTTTAATTTCCAATCTCATTTCTCTAATTCTCCAGTATCAACTGGGTGTTTCTCTCATCTCTTCATCCTTCCCTCCTCTCTCCACAACTCCACTCCCCTTCTCACCCTTCATCTCATTTCAATTGACACTAACTGCCTGGGTTAACACAGACCCCAAAGATTTAAAGGATCAGTCCCATAAGACTGTTCCCACTTCAGACACTGGTCAAAAGTGTCTGGTCAATTGACTATAAACCAGGGGCTCCTATAGCTCTTCTTCAGATTCAGTGATTTGCTAGAATGACTCACAGAATTGAGAAAATCACTTTACTTAGATTCACTGGTTTATTATAAAGATATAGATTAACAGCCAGATGAAGAGACACAGAGAGAGGGCCAGATCCAAAAAGGTCTCAAATGCTTTAGTCCCTGTGGAACTATATACACCCTTCCACCCTATATGTGGATGCATTCAACCTGGAAGCTTTCCGAACCCCACAGTTTAGGGTCTTTATGGAGGGTCCATTACTAGGTAAGATTGATTAAATCACTGGCCACTGGTGATTATATTCACTCTTTAGGGTATAATCTCTCTATATGAGATACAGAGATGATCTCATTCTCCCCTTCCTGGAAGTGATGGTGGGGAGCTAAAAATCCCCACCCTTTAATTAGAATCACTCTTTTCAGTAACAAGCCACCAACCACTAAGTAGCTTACTTGCATATGAAAGACATTGGAAATTCCCAGGTCTTTAGGAAGTCTTGCACCAGGAATTAGGGACCAAATATTTACTTTTTATTATAAAACACTCGCTTCCATTTAACCCTCTGTTGTGGACTGAACTGTGTCTCATAAAATTCATATGTTAAAGTCTTAACCCCCAGCACCTCAGAATGTGACTATGTTTGGAGATAGTCTTTCAAGTCTATTAAAATAAGGTGTTTAGATTAGACCCTAAGGCCATGACTGGTGTCCTTTTAGACGAGGAATCAGGACACAGACATGCACAGAGGGATGACTATGTGAGGATATAGGGAGAAGATGACCTTCTGTGGCTCACGGGGAGAAGCCTCAGGAGAAACCAAACTGGTCGATATCTTGATCTTTAATTTGGTGTCTCCAGAATTGTGAAGAAATAAATTTCTGTTGTTTAAGTCACCCAAACTGTGGTACTTTGCTGTGCAGTCTGAGAAAAGTAGCAAACTCTCCCAACAACTCCCAGAAGTAGGTGCTATTATCTGCTTTACAATGGGGAAATCAAGGCTTACACAGGATAAGTAGCATGGTGAAGGTCATGGACCCACTCGTAAGGTCAAAAAGCAAGAAAGCTATGGGTCACATTCTTCCTTGATCTTCTTTTTTCTGAGGCACTGCTGCCGCATGCTCAGTGGCCCCAAATCTCCCCTATTCAGAACCGGTGCCATGACTACACATGATCCCACTATCACAGTCCCCCAGTGTACAGTGGACAGAGGGCAATGCCTATGCTTGAACTCTAGATATTAGGTTCTGCTCTAAGGTAGCTACATGATTGATAGGGTCTCCTATCTCTAAACCTCATTCCTCATCTGTAAAATGGGTGATGATCAAAGACAAGATGACAGCAGAGGCTGCCCAGTCCAGACACAGGGCTCAACACTCAGGCTGAACCTTAGACAGAATCCAGTCTCCTCTGAGGAAGCAGCCCCCTGGGAGTCTGCTAGAAACTTCACCTTAGACTGCAAGGGTAGTTAGGGTCAGCGACCTCTAAACAGTACTAACTGTGCCCTCTGGAATCCTAGTACCTTGTCCATATGTCTATTTCGCAGTTCAGGAATCTGAGGCCTGGAAGATGGGGAAACAAGGGCACATTTTCTTGGAGCCACAGAGTTGGAACTTAAGAGAGGTGAGGTTTACACCAAACCTGATTTTTAAAATTCTGGTCTTTTCTGAAAGGCAGCCATTCCTTAGAACTAGGTATCCCTCTTGGTTGGTAGACTCATGAAGGACACCCCAGAATTGACGTTGGCAGCTGAGGACTCCAAGTTTCTCAGGAGCCTCTGTCCTTCAGGGAAGGGGTAGGCACCAATCCAGAGCAGCTTGCTTGCCTCTGGACAAGTACCAGACACAGATGCTATTGGTCCAGCAGTGTAATCAATAATCTTTTTGTCTATTCCTGGCCCCTGGAGAGCTGCCTCCCTCCTAGGGAAATTATTTCAGGATCACAGCAAAATTCCTGTAACAGCTAATAAAATAACCTTCTTTTTCTGGAACTAGATCTCCTGGAGCTCTGGACCACTGGGGGATATGTATATTGTAATTTTTTCTCTCTTTTAATAACCAGATGAAGGGGCAAGGGGTGAGCCGGGTAAGACTAAGAACTCAGAGCTAAATCACCTCCTCTCCTTTCCCACCCAGGTGAGACGCTGGAAGTCACTGGTACCAGCACCAGACCTCTGGGCGGGTCTCTTCCCTGTGTCACAGCTGCTGCAGATCCGGAGAGCCACCCCCTTTAGCCAGGTTCCTAAGGGAACCCACCCGACCTTTTCCTCACCCAGGTGAGACACGGAAGTCACTGGTGCTAGCACTGCAAGTGGTGCCGGCACAATTTACTAAACTAGACTACAGATCTACTTGCAATCTGGAAAACATTACTATCAGCATGCCAACCAACACCAGAGCTATGGTTTCTCAATATGTAGAACAAGTCAGAAGGCAAAACACAGTAAAGAGAAAAACTGTAGACATGCAAGAAAGCCCTACAGGAAATAAGCCATAACCACCAAAGAAAAGACAATCTCCAGAAAACATCAAGGAAAACACTGAAGAAATGATGTGTATCTCAGACAAAGATTCCAACATCAACGTGTTAAATGCACTCCAACAAATAAGAGAAGAATCAGAAATAAAGGACAACAGAATGATAGAGGAATTTAATGCACTAAGGGAAGAAGTATAAACATATAAAAAAGAAAGCATCAATATATATAACTTAATAACAAACTGAAGAATGAAAATGAATCCATAAATTGAAATTGAAAGAGACTCAAGATTTAAGGGTTGCAATAGATGAGCTCAAAAATGCACGGAAAAGCCATGGAAGCAGATTAGATGAAATAGAAGAATGGATCAGCACACTTGAGGATACAGAGAGAGGACAAAGAGAGGAAAAACAAAGTAAGAAGACTGAAGAAAAGCTCAGAGATAAGTCAGATTCCTTAAAGAAAAGAAACATAAGAGTAATAGGAATCCCAGAAGGATAGGACAGAGTCATGGGAACTGAAAGGCTTTTCAATATAATAATAGAGGAGAACTTCCCAAACCTGAAGAAAGAAATGAAAATAGACATACAGGAAGCCAAAAGGACACCACAATACTTTAACGAAAGAAAAGCCACCGCAAGACACATCATCATAAAACTTCCAAGAACCCAAGATAAGGAAAAAATAATGAGAATGGCTAGAAAAAAGAAACAGATAACCTATAAAGGAAAATCCATTAGACTGACCTCAGATTTTTCTGAAGAGACACTCCAGACAAGGAGAAAATGGAGTCACAGCTACAAAAAACTCCAAGAAAAAAGTGCCAGCCAAGAATACTCTACCCTGCAAAGCTATCCTTCCTCTATGAAGGAAAAAATAGAACCTTCTCTGACAAGCAAAGTCTCCAGAAATTTGCTACCACTAAACCCCCACTCCAAGAAATTTTGCAGGAGGCCTCAAGATCAAAACCATAAAAACAAATACAATACAAAACAAAACAAATAAACCCCAAAATGACCACCAGGAAATCGTTAGAATCACAAACATCACCCTAAATGTCAATGGTCTAAACTCAGCAATCAAAAAACGAAGAGTTGCAGACTGGATCAAAAAACAGAACACAACATCTGCTACCTCCAAGAAACACATATGATCTCTAAGGATAAGCACAAACTGAAAGTACAGGGCTGGAAAACTACACTACAATCAAATGGCCCCCACAAGAAAACAGGGGTTGCCATTCTTATATCAGACAGAGCAGGCTTCAAATAAAAAGTGGCAAAAGATAAAGATGGCCACTACCTAATGGTTAAAGGGTCAATCCACCAAAAAGACATAACAACAATCAACATACATGCACCTAATGAGGGAGCACCAAAATTCATAAAACTACTAGTAGAACAGAAATCAAATATTGGTGAGAATATATATGTGGTAGGAGGTTTTAACATGCCACTCTCACCAAAATACAGATCAACAAAACAGAAACTACACAAAGTCACAAAAGCTTTAAAGGAAGAGCTAGACCAAATGAACCTAATAGATATATATATATAGGACACTACACCCCCGAGGGAAAGAATACACTTTCTTTTCAAATGTGCACGGTTCATTCTCTAAAATTGATCATATATTAGGCCACAAGACAAACCTGAGCAAATACACAAAGATTAAATAATACCAACCTTTTTCTCTGATCATAAAGGCATCAAATTAGAAATCAACAATGAAAAGAAAATAGAGAGAGTAAACACTACATGGAGACTGAACAACAGGTTTCTGGAAGATCACTGGGTAAAAGAGGAAATTAAAGAAGAAATTAAAACCTACATGGAGGCAAATGACAATGATGACACAAGGTTCCAAAATGTGTGTTCCAAAATACTGCAAAAGCAGAATTAAGAGGGAAGTTCATAGCAATACAGGCCCAAACAAAAAGAATTGAAACAGCCCAAAGAAATAATCTCCCAACTTGAGGACCTAGAAAAAGAGCAACAAAAAGATCCAAAACCCAGCAGAAGACAAGAAATAACAAAAATAAAAGCAGAGATTAATGAAATAGAAACCAAAAAGACCATTGAGAGATAAACAAAACCAAAAGCTGGTTCTTTGAAAAAATAAATAAAATTGATAAAACCCTTGCAAGGCTCACAAAGAAAAGAAGGGAAAAAACTCAAATAAACAGGATCATAAATGAAAAGGGAGATATTACAACAGACCCAGCAGAAATCCAAAGGATAATTAGAGACTGCTACGAACATCTACACGCAAACAAATACAGCAACCTCTTAGAGATGAACAAATTCCTAGAACAATACAGTCATCCAAAATTGAACAAAGAAAAAATAGAAAACTTAAACAGATCAATCACAAGCCATGAAATTGAGGCAGTCATCAGAACTCTCCCTAAAAACAAGAACCCAGGTCCAGATGATTTCACAAATGAATTATACGAAACTTTCAAAGAGGAACTAACACTGGTACTGTTAAAACTCTTTCAAAAAATTGAGAAAGAAGGAAAGCTACCAAATACGTTCTATAAAGCAAACATTACACTAATTCCAAAACCAAATAAAGACAGTGCAAAAAAAGAGAACTACAGACCAATCTCCCTAATGAACACAGATGCAAAAATTCTAAACAAAATCCTGGCAAACCAAATCCAACGTTGCATAAAAAGGATCATGCATCATGACTAAGTGGGATTCATCGCAGGGGCACAGGGATGGTTCTACATCCAAAAATCAATCAACATAATCCATCACATCAACAAAGAGAAAATCAAAATCCATATGATCATATCAATAGATGCGGAAAAAGCATTCGATAAAGTTCAGTGTCCTTCCATGATGAAAGCCATGGGAAAAAATGGTATAAAAGGAACATACCTCAATATAATAAAAACTATATATGATAGAGCCACAGCAAATATCATCTTTAATGGGGAAAAACTGAAACCATTTCAATTAAGGTCTGGAACCAGGCAAGGATGCCCACTCTCTCCACCCCTTTTCAACATAGTTCTGGAAGTGCTAGCAAGGGCAATAAGGCAAGAGAAAAACATAAAAGGAATCCGAATAGGGAAAGAAGAAATAAAGCTATCATTATACACGGATGTTATGCTACTCTATGTAGAGAACCCAGAGAATCAACAGAAAAGCTGACTGAAATTATAAACCAATTCAGTAAGGTAGCTGGATACAAAACCAACACACAAAAATGAACAGCATTCATATACGCAAAGAATCGATCAGAAGAAGAAGAAATTTAAAAAAAAAACACCCCATTTACCATTGCACCAAAGAAAATAAAATACTTGGGAATAAACCTAACAAAAGAAATAAAAGACCTATACAAAGAAAACTATAAAACATTCTTAAAAGAAATAGAAGATGATGTTAAAAAATGGAAAGACATTCCCTGTTCATGGATCGGAAAAATCAACATTATCAAAATGGCCATACTACCAAAGGCAATCTACAGATTCAATGCAATTCCAATAAAGATCCCAATGACATATTTTAAAGAGATAGAACAAAAATTACTGAAATTCATATGGAACAACAAAAGACCCCAAATAGCCAAAACCCTTTTGACAAAGAGAAAAGAGAATGGAGGTATTACTATTCCAGACTTCAAACTATACTACAAAGCCATAATACTTAAAACAGCAAGGTACTGGTACAAAAACAGACAAACAGACCAAAGGATCAGAACTGAATACCCAGAAATAAAACCACACATATATAGTCAACTAATCTTTGAGAAAGGGGCAAAAAATGTACTCTGAAACAAGGCTAGCCTCTTCGGTGGTGCTAGGAAAACTGGATCAAAATATGTAAAAAAAAAATGGACCAGGACAACACCCTCACATCCTATACAAAAATTAACTCAAAATGGATAAAGGACCTGGAAGTGAGACCGGCAACCATTAAAATACATAGACGAAAACCTGGGCAAAACACTTCATGAATTTCACCTCAGAAATCCATTTTGGGAAACAACTATGGCCGTCAAAAAATGAAGGAAAACATAAACAGTTTCTGTACAACAAAAGAGACAATAAACAAAACAAAAGAAACCCAACCAACTGGGAGAAAATTTTTGCCATCCAGACAAGTGACAAGGGTCTGATAACAAAGATCCACAAAGAGCTCCTACAGTTCAACAAAAACAAAGCAAAAAACCCAGTCAAAGAATGGGGAAAAGAACTAAAAAGACACTTCACCAAAGAGGAGATACAGATGGCTAACAGGCATATGAAAGAATGCTCCGCATCACTAATAATCAGGGAAATGCAAATTAAATCCACACTGAGATACCGTCTTACACCAGTAAGAATGGCCCATATCAATAAAATGGACAACAAGTGTTGGCGCAGATGTGGAGGAAAAGGAACTCTCTTACACTGCTGGTGGGAGTGCAGACTGGTCCAGCCACTATGGAAGACTGTGTGGAGGACCCTCAAACAATTAAAAGTGGAATTACCATTTGATCCAGCATCTGGGAATCTACCCAGAGGACATGAAAACACTAATTCAAAATAACACCTGTATGCCCATGTTTATGCAGCTCTGTTTACAACTGCCAAGATGTGGAAACAAACTAAATGCCCCAAAACAGATAATTGGCTAAAAATAAATGTGTACATATACATGATGGAATACTACGCATCAATCAAGGACAAACACATGTCATTTGCAGCAACATGGATAGAACTAGAAAGACTCATATTAGCAGAAATAAGCCAAAAAGAAAAAGAGAAATACAGGATGGTCTCACTTATATGATGATATAGGGAAAAACAAATAAATGAATAAGAAAAAAATAAAAACAACCAATAGGACTCAACAATGGAGCAAGAGAGGAGGAAGGGAAAGAAGGCGGGGTAGGTGAAGGGCACAAAAGATCAGGATGGTTAGCAGGTGTTAGCGAAGTGGGAAAACCCTGGGATACACAACAATGCAATAATGTAATATAAATATAAATACACATATATATGCAAATTTTCAAAAATTTAAATTAAATTTAAAAAAAAGAACAACCATCACAGAGATAGTTGACATTCTCTGTGGATATCTCTTCTATCTTATTCCCCATTATACATTCCCAGAAATAATAATCAGTACACTGGATTTTCAAATCCCATTCCAGTGGGATTTGAAACTTTTAAATCACACATCAGGAAATAATATACTATTTTGCATGTTTATAATTTCATAATTATGGTACTGTAATATGTATACCTATCTATTAAACTTGTTTTCTTCCCACAAAAAGTTTTTTTAATTATTTTTTAAAAAATCTCCTAACTAGGATATTGGAGAGCATCCCCATTTGTTACTTCTATTATTGTATCCAAATCTCAAGTTGTCTTAAAGTTTTAAAACTTGTTAAAAAAAAAAAGATATCATACTATTAAATAAATAAATAAATAAATAAATAAATAAATAAATAAATAAATAAATAAATAAATAAATAAATAAATAAATCACCTCCTCTGTCAAAGTTCACTCTGACTTTGTCATCTGCAGATGTGGAACCCAGGACTTTTCCATCATGGAGGCTGGAGACAGCAGTCCCAAGTTCAATCTTGGTTGGCAAAGCTAAGTTGGGTGCCAAGTTCAGAGTTATGCATAAAGAAAAGTTTGGGAATTCAGACCCTTAGCTGACAGCAGTTGATACTGGGGTTTATTTCACTCTCAGACTCACTGTTCTCATTTGTAAAATCAGATGTAAAAAGTACCCATCTCCCCTGGGGCAGGGAAAATACAGGTGAAGGGAATACAGGTGAGAGGGAAGTTACTTTTAAAGGCATGGATGCATAGCAGGGCACTGTTTTTATTAGCTGGCATGTTTTAGGGTGATGCCATGTCAGGCTCCTTTGCCCCTGCAACTTTCTGGTCCTACCTCTGAGGAAAGAGTCTGATCCACGAATCATGTGTGTAGGAGACTCACCGAGCACAATGCCTGCCACCTGATGAGCATGGATGGTGCCTAGTGCACCTCTTTTGTCAATGCCTGGTTAATAACTGGATATGTAGCTTGCCCCACAACATCACAGGGCAGCACTGGAGGTGGCCCTCCAGCAGGCCATGGCAAACAGCAAAAACAAATCACCAGGTGCATGGGGGTACACAGACTTCTTCATCCTGCTGGCACCCAGGGCCAGCCTCACAGAACCTCAAAGGATGTACCTGGCTACAGGGAAGGGCAGGGCATAGCCCTCAGACAGAGGTCAGCATGAGTGAGAAGGGAGAGTGCATGAGGAGACCTTCAAAAACACAGGTGTTCTGAGCAGCAGCAGAACTGGAGTGAGGTGTCCAAGGACTCTAAACACCATCTTAGGAAGGGATTCTGAGGTCCAACTCCATATCTCAGCTGAGGTGACAGGTGGGAAGGGCAGGAGAAGCAGGAGGTGGGCTGAGGGTTGAGGCTGTATTGCTGAGAAAGAATACGCATAATTCCCAAAATATACTATAATCAAGGACTCACAAGAACAAAGGAGGAAGAGAGACTGTTTCTCTTGCAGTGGCATTATAAGGCCCATGGTTTGACCAATTAAGTGTCCTCACTGAACAAAGGGGGAGACTAGCCCAAAGGTAGACTGTATTCACTCCATCACCCACCTGTCTAGGATGCAGAACCAACAGCTCCCACAGTTAACATTCATTAAGTGTTAGAACTTAATATCTATGCAGAAATGGTGCCAAGTTCCTGGGGGGTGGGGGGGGCGGGGACACTCATTTTATCTTTACTCCCATCTTGCAAAGGAAGATCATGAGGATCAGAAAGTTTCCCCCTGACAGCATGTCAAAGTGGTAGGTGGAGGAGGTAGGGCGGACCTGGCCTGCACAGCTGACAGACACTTTCAGAGCCTTGCCTCTTTGTTCCCCAGCTGTCTCCCACCCTCGGGTCACCACACAGAGAATGGGCACTAGAGCCTACAACACACGTACAGGGTTTTAATGCCCACCCTCCCCCTCAGGGAGTATGATCTTGCCTTTTAATTTCATTCCTGGTGGAAGGGAGGGTGGTGCTTGGTTAGAATCATCCTCCCACCTTTATGCTCTACCTTGAGGAATGTTGGCCTAGGGAGGAATATCAGTGAGGATCTCAGCAGAGCTCCAGAGCAGGTGGGCCCCAAGATCTGCCCACTTCTATGGCATCCTGACACAGCATAAGCCTCATGCTTAATAAAGCATGTTCCTAGCAGATGAATAGTTTGGTGGGGCAGGGGTTGTTTCTCCTGATCCTGCTTCAATGTCTCTGGTGGAGTTGTAGTTGGGCCCCAGCTTCCACATGCCCAGCATTATCTGTGACCTGTCTTCGGGATGAATCCTGTCTCTGAAGCTATGTCCTTGGCCTTACTTTAAATCCACAGACCCAACTGGGTCCTGTCAGCCATGGTCTTACTGTCCTCTCTCCCTCTGAGGTCAGCCCTTTATCTCCATCAGCCACAGTACCAGTTCTATCCCCATTTTCATCAGGCAAGATGTTCCTCCATTCCTGGGGGTACTGAGACAAGGGACCCAGTAAGGAGCCCTATGGGATGTGGGATGGTACATTGGACCTCATTTGAGTGCCTCAGCTGCTCACACCTGGGGGGCCTGGATTAAATCCTTTTTATGGGCTCAGAGGCAGCTGGTGGCCACAGTTATTAAAATTGTAGTTGATCCATGACTCAGGTTTCAAACTCTCAGTCACCATGTTGTAATCCCTTGGAGAAAAACCAGGGCCAAAGACAAGTAACAGCAAAGCTCCCATGTGGTGCCTGCAAACCTACCTCAAGACCCTGTGCTCTGGTTCACACCAAAGGAGTAGGGCATTAAGTGAGGGACACAATCAGTACCCAGAGAAATTAATACACCAGGTCACTTGGTAAAATAGTCCAATTTCAAAAAATAAAGTCAGACCCGTCCTCCTCCTTAAGTTACTGCTGTAAGAGTTAAAAGATACTTGGTTTCATGAGCAGGAATGCACAAATGTCCAACACCTGGAGGAATAAAAAAGTACAAGCCATCATTTTGTTTATTTAATTTACCATCTGAAAATATTTGGGCAAGAAAGTATGTATAAATGAGCTTTCCAGGATGATCTTGGGTCCTGGAGAAACACACTGTTTTACCTATAGGAACCTAGCTCATCACAGGCTTCTGGGACGTGTTTATGTATACACGTGCCATGTAGACCACAGAGTCGGCAAAGTACAGCTAAATGTTGGTTCTTTACCCACAAATATCTTTGAATTCTTTTTGGATTTGTATTTGTAAATACTTTGTGTAAACTAGATGGATTTAGAAAACATGTGCATGGCAGTCTGGTTTTATTTTTAACAACGTATACTATAAAATGCTTTGGAAAAATGATCTGTGCATTAGAAAAGAAAGAAATTATGTCTCGGTCTACTTTTGAAATGGCAAGAGAATCAAGAATATTCAGGGAAATGCTGGTGCTGGAAGCATCTGCTCAGAAGTTACTCTTGAGGCCAAACAAGTTATCCAGAACAGTGGCTTTCAATCTTGCCTGCACATTAAGATCACTTGGGGGAGATTTTAAGATTCTCATGGCTTTGCCCACTACCAATTATACCAAAAGCTTGGGTGAGACCCAGGCATCTATAGTTTATCCATCTCTTGGAGCAGTGATTTTCTGCCCATGTGCCCAGTGGAATCACCTGGAAGCTTTAAACCCTTCCATGTCCAGGCTGTACGGACTGTGCAGATTGATTACACAAGAACCATGCAGCCAAGTGATTCAAATAGGTGACTGGGGCTAGAAACCACTTCCCTCAAAGGATTTGGAAATCATCCCTTAGACTACAGAGCTCTTATATGATAAAGAGCAATAAAGGGTCCGAGATTTCAGCACCATCATGTTGATTCATATGCAAGACTCATTTGTAGATCACTTCCATCTTCCCTGTGACAAAGGAGCCAAAAACATACACAGGAGCAAGAAGAACATCTTCAATAAATGGTGTTGGGGAAACTGGACAGATACATGCAAAGGGATGAAATTATACCAGCACCACACACCAAAATCAACTCAAAATGGATCAAAGACTTGTATGTAAAAACTGGAAACACAGAGAAGAAAAGATAGAAAAACATTTCATGAACAAGCCTTAGTGATGCCTTTAGGAATTCATTCCCAACAGCAAGAACAAAGAGAAGATAAAAAGCTGGGGCTACAGCAAACTAAGATGCTTCTGTACAGTGGAAGAAACTAACTAAAGTGAAAAGACCCCCAACTGAATGGAAGAAAATATTTGCACACCATCCATCTGACAAAAGGGTGATATCAGATATCTACAAAGAACTCATAAAATTATACAAAAACCAAACCACCCAGTCAAAAAATGGGCATAAGAATTAAACAGATACTTCTCCAAAGAAGACATTCAAATGACCAGTAGGAAACATGAAAAAATTTTCATGATCACTTATTTTTAAAGAATGGCAAATCAAGCCAAATGAAATACCATCTCACACCTATGAAAATGCCCCATATTAAAAAGGTCAGAAACAGGTGCTGGTGATGATGCGGAGAAAAGGGAGCCCTCCTACTCTGCTGGTGGGGGTGTAAAGCAGTATGGAGATGTCTCAAAACATTAAATATGGATCCGCCATTTGACCCAGTAATTTCACTCCTAGGCACTATCCAAAATGTTTAAAAATATTAATCTGAAAGGAAACCTGAATACTCATGCTTATTTCAGTGCTATTTATTATAACTAAACTATGAACACAGCCTAAGTGCCCCAAAACTGATGACTGGATCAAAAGAGGTAGTATATGTACATAATGGAATACTACTCAGTGATCAAAAAAGACAAACTCATGCCATTTAAGGCAATATGAATGGGGCTTGAAAGGATATTGCTAACTGAAATAAGTCAGAAGGAGAAAGATAAACCCAGGTGGTGTCATTAGTATGTAGAATATAAAGCAACTAACAATAGTCAAATAAAGACAAACTGAAAATTAACCCTTGATAGCTGAGTACAGAACTGAAGCACCAAGGTAGGGAAGAGGTGGAAGGAGATAGGAACAAGGAGGGGAGGGAACATAATTGTCTGTGGTGGTAGAATATGGGTGAGTTGGAAGTGGGTATACTATGTTGTAATATCTGATGGGTATTATCTCTTAAATTGCTGGGAAATAGTCCATTTGGATGGATATACCAATTTTATTTACCCATTCATCAGAGACAGGTATCTGTCAACACTTTGGCTATTATGAGTAATTGGATACATCTTTTTGTGTAGATATGTTTTTATTTCTCTACTGTGAATATACAGGAGTAAAGCTGTTGGGCCATGGTTTAACATTTTGAGGAACTGCCAAACTGTTTTTACAAAGTATAAGTTTAAAAAAAGTTCTAAAAAAAAAAACAAAAGTAAAGATTTTCACTTCAAATCTTCATTCTGAATAAACTGGCCCATTTATATACTAAATTGTAGTGGTAAGAAGTAAGCATTGAGTCCATATACACTGCGCATCATGTAGCATGTATAAAAAAACTATGTATAATTTTTAAAGCCACTTTCCATATAATAAAGGCCTTGCTTTCAATAAAGAAAAAATACAGCAAATAACTTCATTTGAGGAGTCTGCACCATTTCTACTTAGCATTGCCTTTATCAAAATATTATTATGAGGTTCACATCAGTCTCTTCTCAAAGAACAGAGCTTTGGCAGGTAGGCTAACGGGTTATGAAATCAACTTGATGTGCATAACCAGCATTAGAAGAAAGAAAGAAACAAAATAGAATGTACTGCGCTCTGTAAACACATTGTTCCATGAAACCATCATTCACTGTTTATGGACGCATATTTGTATGCATAAGTTGCCTATCTCTTACTATGGGATAAGACTGAAAAAGTCTGAAAACCCCCTCATAAGACTAGGAGTTCCTTGAGAGGTTGTGCTGGTTTTTCACTAAATCCTGTGATTTGCACAAGACTTGGGATATAGAAATTCTACAGTATGGGGTCTGCTCAATAGAAGGGTCTGCGTGCATGTGAAACCCCCACGACTCATCTGTTCCTTGTGTTTTCTATGGTTTCCTCCCCTACAATATACACATGGTTCTTAAAAAGTTGTTTGTTGGCTGACAGTTCACATTCCCCTAAGCTCCTCTACAGCTGCAGAGTGGCAGTGACCTCCAGGAAGAAGTTCAATTGATTGCTGTAAGTTTGAGTTAAAAGACTAAATATATGAGTTAAGATATAAAATATAAAATTAATAATGCAATTAACAATTAAAATCTGGCATATCCAATGGATAACATGTCTTGCAGCTATGTAGGTCCCTCCTTAGTACTTGCCTTCTTTCTTTTCTTTTTATCAAGATCCTCAATGTTATGGGAAAAGTCTCGACTTGGTTTCCATGTGTCAGACAAAAGCTGGAAGTGAGGAGTGTGCACGATTAGATTAAAGGGAGAGGTATAGCTCCAGTAAAACACTGCATTGCAAAATCCTACATATTGGTAATCTCATGAAGAAAATTGCCTTTGACTTGTTTGTATAAACAGGTTTGTGAATATAGACATGACCATTTGTAAAGATCATCCTCTCCTCTGCAAGACTTAGAATGTCATCATTTAAATTATTTACAGCTTCCTTTGAGAAACTTTCTACCCTCTGAGCAAGTCAAAAGCAATTTCCCAGAATGAAGCCTCCATGAATTCAGTAGGATAGGTGTGAGTGTCCCCTGGAGCTCAAGGGGTCTGCTGCTGGGGGAGCAGCAGCTTGCTTCTTGCTGACTCAAAATCATGGGAGACCTAAGGAACCTTCCAGATCACCTGGTTCCACAATGATTTGACGTTGTTTAAATCAGCTGAAGCTATCCTTTTAATGGAAGGCATACTACAGAGGTCCAGTCAAGAAAAACATGAGTGGAAGTGCTTATAGGCTGCTACTTCACACAAAGATCCCTGTTCCTTCAATCTCTAGACCATAACAGAGTGAAGTTTGAGAATCCCTAATCTCTGTAGGTACCCCCAATCACCCCAAACACACATGTATCCTATTGTATAGAGGAGACCATGACACCATCAAGCGGCCTCCCACCATACCACTGAACCCACTCCAGTCCCCAGGCCAGTGATGTTTCCAGCACCCTAGCCTGCCTCTCTGTTTCCTCTTAGTTGTCAGGAATTTCAGGGTCCTGAAATATTCAAAGCAGCTTGTGCATTTGTGTGGTCCCAGTGAAGTCTTGTCTCTGCCACTGATTCACTTGGGCCTGTGTGGCCTGCAGTCCCCCGTTGGAGGAAGCACATATGTATGTCCGCACCCCAACCCACCTACAGTGTTTCCCTGAAACTCATTAGAGTCACAGAAGTGGTGCCTGTATGAAAACACTTACCATGTGCCATTTTGGTTCAAGACAGCAAACAGACCCCAATTTAAAGGGAGCTGAAATTTGAGAGGCTAAAGGACTCTACTGAACCCCCTGCTTTAGAAGGTGATTCAACAACAGTCATGCAGAGATCAAATGCCCTGTGGCCACACTGAAACTTTGCTCAGAATTAGAGTTTTTAAAATTTAAAGCAATAAAATTCTTTTTCTTTTTTTCCATATATATTTCTATGAGTGTTATGATGTTAGAAGTAGGACTGAAGGAGGAGGAACTATGAGAGGAATGAATTAGCGAGAGACTAGGCTGAAAACAAGCATGCAGCTAAGAGCAATTTTATTGTGCTCCTTAAGGTTTTATGCACTATGTGAAAGTATGGATACAATGTGGTAAATAAACAAGGGGAAAAAATAGGATTTTGTGGGATGCAACACATGGGGGCAGGGGATATCATTATTTTGCAGGAAAAACCATTATCTTGTGGAAATGTTTTTTGTGGAATATCTTTTCAGTAATGTCAACATGAGAGGACAGAAGATACCACTCACCAGGAAGAACTTTGTAAACCCATTCTGCCTTCAGTGTTCTGAGGCCAAATTAAGATAAGATGAACGGAAGTGTTCTTTTGCTCACAACATTATGACATGCACATAATCTTGTAATTGACACACAGAAAAAAGGACAATTCCACATCCCCCAAATTCCCTTATGTAATCTCTTTGTAAGCAAGCCATCTGCTTACTCCTGACTCTTGGTGTTCCTAATCTCTGCAGTTCTGACTTTTCCAGAATGTTACATAAATGTAATCACAGAGAACATAACCTTTGAAAGCACTTTCTTTCACTTAGCATCTTACAGTTGATCCTTTAAGAACATGGGTTTGGACTGCATGAATTGGCTTATATGTGGATTTTCTTATAAACAATGCAAATTAACAGTATTGATGAATTAATCACAGTACTGAAATATATTTTATCTTCCCTATGACTTATGATTTCAAGAACAATATTTCCTTTTTAGTTTAATAGCTTAATTTTATTGTAAGAATACATCACATAACACATACAGCTTACAAAATATGTGTTAATCAAATGTTTATGTTATTGATAAGGTTTTGGGTCAACTGTAGGTTGTTAAAGGCTAAATTTTAGGGGAGTCAAAGTTACATTTGGATTTCCCAGTACATGGAGTGAGGTGTCAATGTTCCTAATCCATGTGTTGTTCAATGGTCAACTTTACATTTAAGATTCATTCAAATTGTTGCATACATTAGTAGGTCATTTCTTTTTCATCACTGAGTAATATTCCACCATACAGATGTATAATAATTTATCTCTTCAGTCACTGAGGGAAATTTGGGTCTTTTACAGTTTTTGGTGATTCTGAACAATGTTTTAATGAACATTCACATACATGTATATAAGTTTTCATTTCTCTAAAATAAATGCCCAAGAGTAGGACTGCTGGGTCTCTTGTTAAGCATGCATATACCTTTCTAATACAGCTGTTCCCAGATTGCCCAGACAATTTTGTATTCTCTTTACCAAAATAAGAGAGTTCTACTCTCTAACACTGGTACTGAGAATATAAACTGGTCTAGTCACTATGGAAAGCTATGTGGAGGTGCCTCAAAACAATAAAAATGAAGCTAGGTGCAGTGGTGCACATCTGTAATCCCAGAGCTGGGAGTCTGAGGCCAGAGATCGCTTGAGCCCATGGGTTCAAAACTACCCCAGGCAACATAGTGAGGCCTAGTCTCTAAAAAAAATAGCCAGGCATGGTGGCGTGCACCTGTAATTCTAACTCCTGGGAGGCTGAGGCTAGGTTTCACTTGAGTCCACAGGTTCAGAACTACCCCGGGCAACATATCAAGACCTAGTCGTCCCCCCCCCAAAAAAAAAAAAAAAACACTAAAAATGGTTCTACCATATAATTCAGTGATTCTACTCCTAGGAATCTACCCAATGAACACAAAAAACACTAATTTGAAAGAAAGCCTGAACTCTTAAGGTTATAGTAATACTATTCACAATAGCTACTAAGATATGGGAACATCCCAAATTATCCAGACCAGATGAATGGATCATCAAGATGTGGTATATACACAGTGGAATACTCAGCAATCAAAAAAGATAAATTCATGGCATTTGTGGCAACACAGATAGAGCTAAAAGAAATTATGCTAAGTATACTAAGTCAGAAGGAAAAAGATAAATATCAGATGGTTTCATTTATTTGTGGAATTAGAGAAAATGGACAAAGGATTAGAAAAAAAGGCAACACTTGCAAACTAACCAAGGATCTGAGACAGCAGGGGTTGGGGAAGGAAGTCAGAAAAGGGAGAGAAGAGCAAAAGGGACATATAGATCATGGGTGCTATGGTGGTAGGAGAAGTGTGGGGACTATACCTGATGGGAGAAATCAAAGACTGTACAAGAATTAACAATGATGTAAGAAAATAAACTTAAAAATTTTTTAAACAGAAATGGCAACAAGATATGAGAGTTGCAGTTGCTCTACTTCTTCATCCACACTGGACATTACTGGTATATTTCAGTTGTTCTAGTAGGTATGAAATGGTATCTTGCTGCAACTTTAATCTGCATTTTCCTAATCACTAAAGATATAAAGCATCATTTCATGTGTTGATATGCCATCCACATATCTTCTTTGGTGACGTTCATCAATTTTTCACTGGATTGTTTGTTTTCTTATTGTTGATCCATGAGAGACTTCTATATATTCTTAATATAAGCTCTTTGTTTTATATGTGATTTCTAAATGTTTTCTCCCAGTGTGCAACTTGTCTTCTCATTCTATTTAGAATGTCCCTTGCAGAACAAAAGTTTTAAATTTTGGTTTAGGTCCCATTTAGCCAATTTTACATAATAGGTCATGCTTTTGGCTGTTACTTCTAAGAAAGCTCTGCCTGACTCAAGATCATAGAGAATTTCTTCTATGGTTTCTTCTGAAAGTTTTATAGTTTTACATTTATTGGAGCCATTTCTATGTGATATTTGGGTATAGCACAATTTTTTTGGTTGAGTTTTTTTATTTTTTTTTTTTTGCATGTGATATCCAATTATTCCAGCAACATTTATTGAAATGACTATTCTTTTTTTTTGATGAATTGTCTTTGTCAAAAATCAGTTTACACTATCCTATCTATTTCTGAATTCTCTACTTTGTCCCACTGGCTTATGTGACCATTCTTTGTAAATACTACCCTGTTCAGGTTAGCATGTGTAGTATAAATTCTCCAACTTAATTCTTTTTAAAAATTGATTTTTTGATTTTAGAGTTCCTTTCTTGATCTTAGAGTTCCCTTGCCTTCTTATTAGATTTTAGAATAAGTTTGGGGATATCTATAAAGAATCCAGTTTGGATTTTGATTGGGGTTATATTAAATCTATATACCAAATTAAAGAGGGTTGACATCAACTCTATTGAATCTTCCAGTTCATGAATCAGGTATGTCTCCCTACTTTTGACTTTTCTCATCAACATTTTATAGTTCCCAGCATACAGATCCTACATATATTTTGTTATATTCAAGTCTAAATATATCATTTAGGAGTCAGTATTAAAAATGAGACTTTTTTTGGTTAAATTTCAAGTTCCAATTGTTTGTTGCTAAGTGTATAGAAATACAACAGATTTTTTTTTATTGTTTGTAGATTGATTTAGTAATCCATTAGAATTTTCTTCATATGGAGTAATTTCATTTACTAATATAGTTTTATTTCTTCCTTTCTAATTTGATTGCCTTTTTTCTGACTTTATTGTACTTGCTATGACTTTCCAAACAAAGTTGATAAAATTGTTTTCCTAATTTTAGGGGAAGCATTCAATATTCCAGATATGATATAGCTGTAAGATTTTGTACTCTTTATCATACCATTCTCTAACCCTAATTCCTGGAGACCACACATCCATGACTGACTTTGCCCTCTCCATAATGTCATATAAATCAAATAATACTTTTTGAGACTTCCTTTGGTTCCAAGCAAGTTAATAATAATCCCTTTTATATTTGACAATTCCTTTCTGTTTCTTTTCTGGTTTGGTAAGAGTTTTTATCATGAATGGATGCTGAATTTTATCAAATTCTGTTTCTGCATCCGCTGATTTGATCTTTTTTTAATGATTTTGCTTTTTCTTGTTTAGTAGTTAATACAGTAAATTTCTTCAGTTGATTTTAGGATGCTTAGGTTTATACTTTGGAATGAGCCAGCATTCATGGTATCTCTTACTTTCTGCCAGTGTCTTAAAGTGTTTAAATATGTATCTCTCTATGAAGGTAGGAACTGCATTTGTTCAACTAACTCATCCTTTGAATACCTACTAAGTTCCAGGTACCTCACAAAGACAAGTCACATGTATCATCTTATGTAATTTTCATAACAGCATAGAAAATAGATATTATCCCCATTTTACTGTTAAGAAAACTGGAGGCAGAAAAATTAAGAAGTCTTACATCTAATTTGTTCACTCCATATCCAGTATTCCCCTCCGGCTGTAACAATGTCTCTAATTCATCTTTAAAACTTCCCATGGGAAGTATAATTTGGTGAAGGCACACAGGTGGCTAATAAACACCAAATCAGTTGGCCAAGTTCTTAAACCTCCTTGCATTCATAGCACTGGCAAAGAGTATCTTTTTGCTGTTCCCAGAATAGTGTGGGCTTTCATGTACCTCATCTAAAGAGGTTCACCACTAAAGCCAACCTACAGCAATCTAGCCCAGGGCAACGGCTTGGAGGGAGCCTGTGTTTACCTATTAGATCTCAATGTAAAGAGCAATTTCATTGAAAGGCTTCATCATTTACCTGTATTCTTTGATTTACACTGATTCTGAAGAAAGAGAATATAAAGTGGGAGAAGTTAGACTAATTGCAGAATGAACAAACTTAATCAGGCACAAAATTCCTGAAGTCAGACAGGTAAGTCCTAGAGGCACTATGGATCATTGGAACAAATCCTTACAAAGTAGCCACATTTTGTTTCTCAACTGTGAGTTGAATGTCATGGGTACAGTGTGCCAGAATGTCCTCTCTTACACAATGATTAAAACCTAAAACCGGCAGGCAAGAGTCTCTTAGGATATCCGTGTACATCAGACACCTAAGAGGGTTCTGAAAAAAAAAACAAAAACAAAAAAACACAACTGCCAATTTGCTCAAATATGACTGAGCCTCCTTGATGTCTTCCCCAAATTGTGTCTCCTTCCTACTTCCTCCCTCACCAACCCAACCCAGTTTGGTTAGGGAGGTCCAGGAGATGCTTTCCTTTCATGAAAGGTGTGTCACCACCTCAGACTCAGGTTCAGGGTTGAATTACGGTTGGTTTGTTCTCCTTGGATGGGCAGGGAATAGTTCAGGCTAATGGAACAGAAGTGGTGTCTGTCTGCTGGAAGGATGACCTTACTGAATGAAAGGCCAAAAATCTGCCAGAAACACTTTCTTCCTTCCTTCTTGGGTCAAAGACATAAGATGTTCAACCATGGTAATACAAGCATGAGCTCAAAAGCCATTACAGGTGGTGGGGACAGAAAGAATCTGGGCCCTGATGGAACAGGCAGGTAACTCCAACAGCTACCTACTTTCAGAATTCTGGTCATAGGAAAATGAAAATAAATGTCTTTGTTTAAGGAATTATAAGTCAGGTTTTCCATTACAGCCAAAGCATTTCATGTATACTGACAGAACCAGTTGTATCAGACCTGCTGGCCCCCTGGGACCTCAATACTAGCCAGTACATGCCCCCCAGTGTCCCCAGGAGTTCTGAGTCCCAGGCCCATGGGACTCCTGCTCTGCACTTGGAAACAAGAGCACCATCCCAACAATGCCCACCCCAGATGAGCAGCAGGTCACACTGACTGAGTAGGACTATGTGCCAGGGTTGGGTCAAGTGCTGTGTACACATCCCTCACTGTGGTGTTTAGTTTTGTTTGGGGGATGGGGAAGAAATAAACATTTATTTATAAGGGGAAGGATCTCCTCCTCTCCAAAATCTAAATCTAAGCACTCTAAAATCAACTAAAGAAATTTACTGTATTAACTACTAAATAAGAAAAAACAAAATCATTTTAAAAGATCAAATCAACAGATGCAGAAACAGCATTTGGTAAAATTCAGCATCCATTTATCATGAAAACTCTTACCAAACCAGAAGAGAAACAGAAAGGAATTGTCAAATATAAAAAGGGATTATTATTAACTTGCTTGGAACCAAAGGAAGTCTCAAAAAGTATTTGATTTATATGACATTATGGAGAGGGCAAGGTTAGTGATGGATGCATGGTCTCCAGGAATTAAGGTTAGAGAATGGTATGATAAAGAGTATCTACAAAAATCTTAGAACTACTTCATGCATAATGATGAAAGAGAGGGAAGGGGAGAGAAGGGGAAAAGGAGGGGGGAGAAAAAGGAGGGGGAGGAAGAGCAGGAGGGGGAGAGGGAGCCAGGGGGAGAGATGAATCTATCGGCATGTGGTAGATGCTGCCTGACCTACCAGCCCCACTGAGTACCAGAAAGGCAAGAGGCTATATTCTACCTCCGTAGCCTTCACAGGAGCAGGTAAAATGTTTGCCCATTACACAGTTGGGAAAATTGAAGTAGAAAGAGGTCACATAATTTGCTTCATGCCATGTCATTGAAATGTAGTGTCTTACCATCCCATCTCATTTGCCTCCATTTCAAAAACAAGAGACATGGAGGGAAAAACTTAATGCACACCCATATAGTCAAAATAGGAATTTCAGAAGGAGAAAACAGATAACTATGAAAAACTCAACAGACTCCCTAGAATCTTTGGTTGAAAGGATCTTCTCACTGAGTACCAGGTAAAATTAATAAAAAGACCTACATGGATGCTTGAAGCAATTTACTTTTTTCTTTAATCTTACTGTATTTTGTAGTTGGACATATATTAAGTAATAATAAAGTCCCAAAATAAGAAAATACACAGGTTGGCCCTTAGGTTAAACAGCTAGAAATAATTAAAATGTAAATGTAAAAAACTGCTTAGAAATTGAAAGACTCCCATTTTAAAAAAATGTTTATATCCAAAAAATAGAAAGATGCCTCCACTACAGGGAAAACATGCATTTTGGGAAAGCCTAAGCAAGACTAAACAATGAAAAATCACTATACTTAACAGCAGAGATCAAAGGTATGAAAGATTGGAAAATGTTATAAGGGAATAATACATACAACTCAAAACAACATTTAAGAAAAATAGGAATTACTAAAATTGACTAACCCTGGTTTCAGTTGGTGTTCTAAGAATGTTACTTGAGTCATTTAAGGAACATTAAAAGAAATATAAAAAGCTTTCCAGTTCCATTTGGTAAGCTATAGTCATCCTTCATACTTTGGTTAGATATTTATGAACCATTTATCAATTGTCAACTGTGCTAATTACTCTTGGTTAGGCCTGAGTTTTTAGTTTTTATAGGTACCAACTATCATGATACCAATAGTCTATGGGGTACATAGAAGTGAACAGAAAATTAAACCAGCAATTAGTTACAATAGAGGTCATGGTATACAGAAGAAAGTTCAAAGTACTATGAGATTTGAAGCCAGAAGGAACCTTAGCAACCATATATAGGTTGGTGGTTCACACAAGGGTATTGAAGGAATAAGCCATGTTTACATGGAGTATTTCAAGAAGAAATAGGAAAGACAGAGGAAAGAGCAAGTGCAAAGGCCCTGGGCAGGTTTAAAGGGCTTGTTGGGTCAGAGGAGAGCTCCCCCGTCTATGTGCAGTGAAGAGATTTTAGTTTTCCCTCCTGTTGAGAGTAACTGAAATGGAAAATGCCATAGACTAATGTGGCTGGAGCAGAGCAGGAGATAAGGATCAAGCAAATTCAGGGTCTCCTGGACAATGTTAGGATTCTGATGAAAAAGCAGGAAAAGTTTTAAACTTGATATATGCTTTTAAAAGATAATCATATAAGATCAATCCTTCTCAAACTCTTTCAAAATATATGAGGAGGATAACTTATTTGATTCTATTCAGAGAGCATTACTCTGATATCCAAACCTGACAAAAAACAACACAAGAAATTATAACAGATATCTTTGTATCTGTAAAGGCAACAGATACCTTTACAACTATAACTTCAAAAGCCCTTTACAAAATGCTAGCAAACTGACTCCAGTAGTGTATTAAAAGGACTGCACATCACATAAATCGTTCAAAGCAACATGCTACAAAACTGATCATCCTAACTGATAGAAAAAGAATTTAATGAAATTCCAAACCCTTTCATAATAAAACCACATAGTAAACTAACAATAGATGAGAGTTAGCAGGATTAATAGCATAACTGAGAGAATCAGCATATTCAATGCGTGAAGAACTAAAAAATTTTTACTGACAATCAGGGACACAATAATGCCAAGTTTTGCCATTTCTAACCAATATAAAACTGGCAGTTCTAAACAGAGGAATTTGGCAAGAGAAAGAAAAAAACTACCTAAATTAGAAAAGGAATAAAATTTTTTTTCATTTTATGCATACACATATACATGTATACAAACATATATATTTTTTTAATTTTATCTTTAGTTTTTTTATATTAAAATTGGTTGCTACTTTAGGTCAGGGGTTTACAACCAGTGGTAAATACCAGAATCATGGAGGGGCTTTAGTGTGAATTTGTTTTTGTTTTATTTTCCAACCAATATCTGCTCTATTTTTTTTTTTACATCATTTCAGTCCCTGGGGGTCACCTATCACCTCCCCTCCCCGCCCGCTCCAGCTGGTCCCCTCTCTTCCCTTGTGTAGTTTCATTTGATTGACCATATATTAGTGAAACCATTTGGTTTCTGTCCCTTTCTATCTGGCTCGTTTCTGCTAGAATGATTTCTTCTAGGTACATCCAGGTGTCTATAAATTCATCAAATTTGTCATTTTTAATTGATGAGTAATACTCCATTGTGTATATATACCACATCTTTTTCATCCACTCATCTGTTCTGGGGCATTTGGGTTGT
>PVHY01000210.1:0-76958 GCA_004024945.1 Uropsilus gracilis
GAGGATACACTACAATTTAATTCTCCATCCACTTGTTGATGGACACCAGTTATAAGGAAAAAAATTGCAAACAAACAAAACAACTCTATAGACCTGCCATTTGATTTTATCAATAACATGATAAGCGAAAAACTCTTGATAAAATTGTCTTTAACCCAACAACTAGACTTCCTCTTCTTTTCTCTCTCTAGGCTTTTTAAAAAAATCTTAGCAATAATATTATTATACAAATCTGAAATATTTTAGTAAAGTATTCATGTACATTTTTAGAAATAAAAGCATAAAGCATGGCTTATTTATCATTTTGTTTCACGTATCATTGCTGAGTGACAGGTAGATGGCAGAAATCTATTATAAAACTCTCAATTGAAAAGGAAACTTCTGGAAATAAGCTAGTATTTCAAACTATAACAGAAATATGGGACTGAAACTAGGAATACAATATAGATTGTCCAAAGTTTCTCCTCTCCTTTCTTCCTGTGTCTCTATGGTGAAAAGAGTTGGGAGAGTAGCCCTCCCAAGGCGTGGCTCCCCTACCCTCACCTGTACTGGTCACCTCATCTTACCCCAAGCATCTGGTCTTTAACTTTTTTATCTATTGAATTTCCATGTCAGATTTAATTTGCTAAAATGGTTCCCATGTTAAAAAAAGTGGAAAATCCTCTGAACAAGATCATGCTATGAAAATGAGGATTCTGTTTTCAATCAAACTTTCAGTAAAATGATATGCTTTCCACTTATATGATATGTCTACTTATTTGAGGAAATTTCACAGACGTTTCATTTGGCCAGAAGAACAAAGTTAATCAATAAAGTTAATTAATTAAAACTAAGCATTCACAAATGTGTTGACTCCAGTTAACATTTAATTATCCTTGTTAATGAGAAATGAACCAAGTACATATATGCAAAAATTCATACACAAACCAAAAACTTAATTAGGACAACTAGTTTTTAACTTCTCTCTCATTATTGACTGGAGGTTCTATTTAAAAAGGTGCAACTAAAAATAATAGAGAGGAAATTTACATGGGTTTCATTTCCCATCTCTTCTGCAACAGAGTGGTAGTGAAGAGGAAGTAAAATAAGTATCTTGGGAAAGTAGTTTTTATTAAACTCTCAAAAAATTACTTTCCAGAGCCTGATTGCCAACATTTAATAAACTAAAGACTTTTTAAAAAAGAGACAAGATTCCACCAGGCAAATATGGTAACATCAGTAATAATAGTAGTAGTAGACCAAAATGAGAAAATTTTCTGACTCCTTTTTCCATTTCTCCTGTCCTAAAGGTGCTCACATTAACATCTTCTGCAATCTAAGCTACAGATATAATAAGACTCCCTCTCTTCTATTCATTTTGACCAGAGTTTTGCAACCCTCTGTGCTCATTCAAATCACTAAAAGCCTAAAAGTACTGATATCTGAGAACCATCTTAGAACAAGTAATCAGTGTTTTTGTAGATGAGACTTAATCATAGACACTGCCTCAGAGCCTCCCAGATAATTCCAATGTGCAGCCAGGATTAAGAGCCACTGGTTCTCACAGTCATCAAGCTATTATTTCTAATACAAGGTACCTGTTTTTCTTAACAATGTATGTAATGTAATAATGCTTTGGGGAAGAAGGGTGTCTCTGCACACCACCCTTAACCACAGACCAATGCATACTCCCCTGTACTAGAGGTCCTATTCATTCTTGTTTTCCACTGTTCACATAAGGGTAAGTCTTTCTACTTTTTTTCTCTGAAATCTTCAGTACCTACAGTGATAACACAACTCGAACAATAATAGTCCAAATGAAGACCTCCTTCACCCTGGGATAAAACACTTGAAATGATAAAATGATGAAATGATCAAATGATAAATATGTTGGAAGCATCTTCAAGTTGGCCACTCCTTAATTAGCTGATGGAAGCCCT
This sequence comes from Uropsilus gracilis, assembly GCA_004024945.1. Taxonomy (NCBI): domain Eukaryota; kingdom Metazoa; phylum Chordata; class Mammalia; order Eulipotyphla; family Talpidae; genus Uropsilus; species Uropsilus gracilis. The sequence goes on from PVHY01000210.1 coordinate 1,920, forward strand.
GACATTCCAAATGCTTAGCAACTGAAGCTAGGTGGCAGTCCTGCTCAGGCAATTAAAGAAGACACCATACAGACAATTATAAAAGAAGATCCACACAAAAGAAAACCAAAAAGAACTTCCTACTGGTTTAAAACTAGCATGGGATAAACTGGACAAAACAAACTTGCTAACATTGAGTCTTTAAATAAAGACTTCCTCACTGAAGTTGGGGAATTTTCCCAAAATCATGGGCAACGCTTGAATGTTCCTGATCTCCATAATCTCTTCCCCTTGCAAATTTCTGGAACTTGCCTCAATCTCACTCCTGCCTCTTAGATACATGTATTGAAATGGGCACTGACTATTCATTTCCCCTTATTTTCATAACATGAATGAATGTGAAAATGTCATGTAGGATCTTGAGAAACATCAGAAATGGTAATGTATGCAACATATGTCTAAAACAGTGATAGAATGTGATTATTTTAAAAATTCTTGTATGTCTATAATGATGTTTATTAACATATTAACAGAATTTTATCACTAGATCAGGATTTGTGGAGATTTTTATATTCTTTTTTGTAGTTTTCTGTCTTATTTATTTTACAATAAGCATATGTCCTTTAAGAATTTTGCTATTTTTATGAGAGTCATAATGTCCTTCAACTCACTAATGTCCATTAGTGATCAGATAATTAACAGATCATGACTGTTTTCTGTCATGTTTATTCTCAGCCCAAGGCCTGCTTTACTTTAATTGATGGCTCCCTAATTAGAGTTGTTAGTGGATGATGCTAGTGTTCATACATCAATAGATTGTACTTGTACGCACTCTAATTTGGAAAGCTAATCAGAAGTTGAGACTTTTGTTTGTTTGCTATTGTTTGGGGGACTACCCAAGATAAGGCTAGGGTATAGTGAGTTGGATAAATATCATACTCTTAAAATGTGCAGTAAACTGGGCAGGGGAGGGGGTGCAGCAAACTATTCCATAGAGTGGATGCAATTTTAGAAATTATAAAATAAATTGCTTTTTTCAAAGCTTAGAATGATTTTGTGATTCTTCTAAACACATATTTATTTTGTTTTTTGAATTAAGTACAGTGCATTACAAATTGAGTTGAGAGCTTAATTGACGTTTATAGTTGAGTATCCTAACTACTGATCAGTCTTTCTTAAAATAATGTTTCAATATCTGAACCAGATGTTGAGTGGAATTTTCCCCACTGTTCTAAAATTACATTTAAGATACAAAGTTGATTACAAAGGACTAATGAATACCCTAAATCCAAGTTATTCAAACCATCTAGATTTGGGTATAGTCACCTGCTACAAAGAATATGAACAGTGAAAACAAAACCAGAGACTACCTCCCCCCACTCCCATATCTGTCTTAGTTGGAGTGAACCCACGACCTTTTCATATCTATAAAGTGAGATTTTTGGAATACAACTATTACTGTACACCTTTTCTTTTATTGGTTGGATGAGGTTGCTTCCCCTTTTGAAAGCTATATGGGAACTTTGAGAGAATTACTCAAGAAGTTATAGATGCCTATCAGGAAAAAAAAACCCTATAATTTCACTCCCTCATTCTGTCTCCTTTGCCAGAAGACTTGCTGGACTTTTTCTGCAGAGCAGAGAAGTGAGAATCAAGAGGACCTGGCAAGGTGTGGGACTACCAAGCACAGAAGTTCCAGAAACAAGCTGCGATTAAGCTCATGCTTCCTGAGAGGGACAAAAGGTGAACTCCACCTGAATAGAGAGATGATGCAACAGGAAGTTTCAGTCCTGCAGCATGGGAGGGAGGAAAGGGACATAGGTTTCAAAAAAATGTTGTGGCAGCATCAGCTGGGAGATATAAAGAAAGTGTCTAGAATGTTTCCAAGAGATGATAGATGGAAACTAGAAAAGACTAGAGGAAAGTCTAAAAGATTAGAGGAAAGGAACTATTTGAAGAGACCATGAATGAGAATATCCTAGAATTGTTGACAGATACTAAATTTTATTATGAAACCTTAATGACTATCAAAAAGGATAAATAAAAAATAAACTCACACCTTCATCTATCTCAGTGGAACTGTGGATTAACAAAGACAGAAATTTAAAAATCAGCTGGAGAAAAGATTAAATCACTTTTAAAGGAATGATTATTATATTCATACCCATAGTTGAAGCCAAATGGTAGTGGAATAATATATTTAGTATTCTGGGATTAAATAACTATCAGTTTAGACTTTTGTACTCACAGAACATATATTTTAAGAATGAAAATGAAATAAAAAAATTAAAGATCTTTATCAGTAGAGTCTCATTAAAGTAAATTCTAATGGTTTTGTCATTCAAGTAGAAGAATATAGTCCCAGATCAATTTAAGTATATAAAACAAATGAATAGATAGTAATGTCCAATATTTGGAGGGTGACTACCAGAGACAATGCTAAGGCACTTGTGTTGTTCAAAAGAGAGTAAACATGTTTTATCTTCCTCCATATTGAATAGCATCAAGATAACACAAAACGTCTAAACTTATATGTGTTTTATAGATATAAGAATATGAAACAAAATTAAATAAGCAAATACATTACCTTGATGGGAAGATTTAACACATCTATCCAGAAATTGATAAAGCAAAAAAGATCAGTAAAGCTGTGGAAGATTCGAATATGACAATCAGTAAGATTCTTTCCATGGACATACATGGAGCACTGCATACACATAACAAAGTACTTTTTTTTTTTCAAGCACATAGAGACTACTTATCAAAATACATTCTATGATAGGCCATAAGGTCAGCAGAGAAAAATTTGATGAGGCTAGCACAACGTTGAATCCAAAATCAATCAAACATAGTTGAAGAATGGAAAATCACCAACTGTTCTCATCGGTGAATATAGATGTAGGAAACCCAAACACTATATAAACTGGACTTAGCAATGTTTAAAAAGATGAATGTGTTTTGTTTACTTCCGGAATGCAAGTTTGATTTACTAATAGAAAAATGATCAGTGTAATTTTACTACAGTGACTATTTAAAGAAGAAAAACTATAAGGATGCAGAAAATGGATCTGATATCAAAGGCAATATACATCCATGATCATAACACTCAAAAAACTAGAAATAAAAGGATTGTCTCTAACCTGCCTGATAAAGGATACCTTTGAATATTGATGGCAATTATTGCACCTAGTGATAATAAATTGAAAAGATTGCCTTTACAACCAGAAAAGAGGACAAGGGAAACTTCTATAGTCATTTCTATTCAGCATTGTACTGTACAGCTTAAGCAGTGTAACAAAATAAGAAAAAATATTATTTATTTACTTTCATTGTTTAATATATATTATATAAATATATATTTATATTATATATATATATTTACATGATTCCCCAAGGTTTTCCCACCACAGGTGATATGGTGATGGGAGAAAAAATATTTTTAATATATAATAATTGAAAGGAAGGAAAGCTGTTAAAACTGACAGATATGATCAGCTATGTAGAAAATCTACCAGAGTTTTAAATTTATTAAGAAGTTTGACAGCTTTCCTGAATTAAAAAAAATATAAGTCAGTTTTGCATTTCTACAATCAAACATCTGTTAGAAGATGTATCTTTTTTACTTCTTGAGTGTTGTCAATAATCTTATTGCTTCACTGTCATATCTTACAACATTTACTGTCTACCATATTACTTTAGTGTTAGGTATATAGTTAAGTGTAGTTGATGCCTATTGCTGTTTCATTTGCCAGAGTCTCCATCTTTTCTTTGAGAAAATTCTTTAGTTTCCCAAAAAGATTTCAAAAAGTATTTTTCTTGAAATTTTTAATGTCTGAAAAAACTTATATGTTGGCTCTATACTTGAAAAGTAATTTAGCTGGTTATAATATTGTTATGAATATTTTTCCCTTAGAAATTTGAGGTATTTCTGTACTATCTCCTAGGGTTGGATATTATTGTGCAGAAGTCAGAGTCAACCTGTCCTTTTTCCCCCTTGTAAGTGGCTTTATCTTTATGGTTTAATGTGCATAGGACACCTTTATAATGTCTAGAAAATTTACTAGAGTGTATTTTAGTTTTTGCTCACTCTATAAGTCAGGCTCCAGTAACAAAAGCAGACATAATACTAGGCATTTCAACAGAAAGCATTTAATATTGGAAAACTTTTGAACATGTATGAGGAATTTGAAAGGACAAAAGAAGATAACTAGAAGAAACAGCTATCACTTGTAGGTCTGAGAAAGAAAGGTGAGATATTTGGAGGAAGGGACTCCTGTACCCAAACAATGCAGCTTGCCTAGTGCTGTTGTTTCAGGAGCTTAAAGAGACCCTGAAGAGCTGAACCTCAGACCTTAGAAGAGAGTATATTTCTCAATGTTACTGGTTCCTTTGAAGGGGCAAGGTTAGCTTGTTAAGGGAATGCCTTAACAAGGTGGAGACAGGAACCAACAAAGTGCCTTTGGTAGCTTTACACTGACAGGAGTATCATGCAGAGGATGTGCCCACCTCCAGTATTCCAATATCCCTCTAGTGTCCCCTATTGGCAGAGCCTAATAGGGAACCAGCTGGCTGATGAAACATAATTTGCAGTTTCAGATTCAGCATCACCAAGTGGAAAGTAGAAGGGTATGTTTGGAGCCGAGAGATTAAATCTTGGCATACTCATCTTTACAGCTAGAAGATACCTCAGGATCAAATGTTACTGTGATACAGTAATACCCATTCATATATTCAAGACTCTTTATTTCAGCAATGTTTTCTTGACATATCTATGATTTTTTTTCCTGATCCCATTGTTTGGTCCTGAAATTTTTCTCATGTAGGCTCCAGACATTCCATATGGCTACACTAATCCCTAGCTTTTTTTAAAATCACAGCAGATATGAATATAGCATCAGGAAAGTGTTGATATGTGCAGCATAGCTCTGCCCAGCTTCCAAAAATTACCGCTAAGCCTGACACAGGAGGACACAGTTGCCCTGGTCAATGCTTGCCCAAGGTAGGACCTTGTTGAACCTAAGATGCTTAATTTCATGTTTTTAATCCATGATGATTCTTTGAGAAAATGCTAGTAATATAATAAGGATAGCTATATTCTTCTTATTCTCAGGTTCACTTAACCACCAGTTCTTTCTCCTGGTGTCTGAGAGAACAGGAAAAAATCATAGATATAAGTAAAGAAAACATTACTGAACTAAAAAGAGTCTTGAATATATGAATGGGTAATATTGTATCCCAGGAACATTTGATCCTGAAGTATCTTCTATCTGTAAAGATGAATATGCCAAGATTTAATCCAAACAATAACAACAAAAATATATTGGAGATAAAAATAAAATAGTGAACAGTGTTAAGATTTTATCACCTGCAGTTCCCGCTAGTGATTGTAGACAAACACTAACAAACTTGTCTCCAAATTCTTACCTTTATAGATACTAAGAATGACTGGACACCTGAAGTTTAATTGAATGATATTTTATCTGTTTTATTGCTAAAAACATTAGTTAGAAGCCAAAGATGAAATAAGGAACTTGCATTTTGAGGATGATTGCTCTTCTCCATAATGATGAGCGTGGTGGGTGGATTTGTGGATTTGTGACTAACTGAAAAGTTAGTCAGGCATCTGCTATTCTTCATGCTGATATAGTCATCTTTTCCATATTGCTCTCAAATGGCAAACTTCATCTAAAATTAGTCATTTTACTGAAGACACTATTTGAGCAACAATTTGAAAGATTCTAAGCTTAAAGGGAATGGCTTGGGGAGATGATAACTACTGGAAACTGTAATGAATGAATTTATTTACTGGAATGGTGCCTGTGAGGACAGGAAAAATACATGTGTTGTTTTGACCTCACTCTATTCTGGTGACACTTTAGACCTGGTTTTATTAATTGATATTTTTAGTTATGCTTGTTTTATTGTCACTTTCCCATCTTTTATTTGTAGGTGTAAATTGTATTAAAAATATTTACATCCCTCCTCCCACAAGTTGCCCTACTCACTGAAATCAAAGTTCTTGAGAGAAATTCTCATAGCCTGCTGACTGCTTATCCCCTTATAATGTGGAATCTATTTCTACCTCCCCACTGAATCTGCTCAGCAATGTCACTTATGACTGGCTAATTGTTAACCCCACTGTTGTCTCCTTCTGTTTTCTTTCCATCTCTCACTATGTTTTCATAGTGTTCTCCATCACCTTCCCTCTCTTACATTCATGACACTGAAATCTCTTTGTCCTATTTCTTGATACTCCTTTGTCTTCTGCACACATCTTTTCCCTTTTGTTCCTGGTGTTTTCGAGACTGGTTCCATCTACCAAACCCATATCTCTTATTTTGATTATTTCCTGAATGGACATCACTCATTGGATAATCCAACAGTATCGCAAGTTAAACAGGTCCCAAGGTAAATATGTTAACTTCTCCCACAAATTATGACCGTTTGTAAAGGCTTAAAGCCTGTTCTTCATTCCTTTCCATATCAAATCTACTGCCATATCTGTAAGCTCTCTGCCTTTATAGTATCTGCATCTGCATCCTATATTCTATCCTTACAACCAAGTCCCTCCCCCCAGTCTTCACGATCATTAATTTGTTTTTTTTTGTCATAAGCTTCTAATCTCTCTTCCCCTACCACTCCTTTCTTATTCTAATCTATCTTTTTCAGCAAAGTCAAATTCAATTCTTATAGTAAAAAGCTATGAACATTCGCCTACTCAGAAACTCTCAGTAGTCCCTCAGTTCCTCCGCAGTTAAGTGCAAACTTATTTTTACAGTCAATTTTCTTTGTGATCTAGCCCCAATTCACCTCTGCTTGGCTTTCCCTGATCTACTCTTACCATATTCTACATGGAAATCGAGTTACGTGTTCCCAAAATCTTTCCCAGATTCCCTACCTCCATGTTTGTTCATACCACTTTTCTCATCCTGCTTGTTAAAGCCCTGACCAATATCCAATTTGGATGCCCTCTTTTCTTTTTTTCTCTTGTGAAGACCTGCTGGTGACCTCTGCCAAGACCCCATGTGAACCTTGCAGCAATTATTGCATCTTGCATCTAATTACAATTTTCTGTGATCTTGTTTTGGCTCCCTACTCAAACTAGAACCTCTGTTTTTTAACTGGGTCACATATTGGGCAATGTCAGTACACCACCCAGATGCTTTTGTGTGCCTGCTCTCCACAGATGTCGATGTGATTGCCAGGCCAGTAACTGTGGCAATTCTTCAGACAGCTACCCTCAGGCTTCTGGATAGTCAGAGAACTAGTGCTGGGAGTTTCTACCTCCCCCTAACCCTGCTAATCCCCATTTCTCCATGTCCCCATTCCCTGACCACACATTCCTTCTCGCCCCACATCCTCCAACCCACTAAGTCCTGCCCCACCCCTACCCACCTACTCCAGGGAGGGTGGCTGTTAACCAGCCACCATAACGTGAAAAGAAAGCTGTCTGACCTCAAACTGATACAGACTGGAGGTCTAACTCACACTGAGATCTCCCCTCCAATATCAAGCTGAATTTATTCCTGGAAGTTTTCAAAATTTTATTGAATATCCACCCTTGCTTACTTTCTTCTCCTTCCCTGCTCCCTACTCCATCAGCCTACCTCTCAGGATGCTACTGGGGAATCCTGACTAAGGCAGGGAACCGCTCTGAGCATTTACCATGTGCCATGCACCATGTTTATATGTGCACAAGTAATTTCGGTTACATGTAACTCTCATAATCACGTTGAGAGCTAAGTACTATTATTATTCTAAAGTAAAAGATGAGGACACTGGGGTTTGAAGAAGTGAATGTACCTTTTGAAGATTATATAACTAGAAGACAGCAACGTCAGGTATCCAAACAAAACTTTAAAGGCAGCAGTGCTGTTAACCACTTTGCTATACTACTTTTGAAACTACTACATGGAAGGCAGACATCTTAATGACCACCTATGACCCCACTTCTTATTATTCACACCTATATGCAATCCCCTCTCCTTGAATGTGAACTAGACCTAATGGTTTCTGTAACAAATAGAATATGGTGGAGTGATGGTAGGCACTTCCACTGTTAAGCCACAAGAGCCTAGGCAGTGTTGCACTAATTGGCCATGAGAGCACTGTAAGAGAAAACATAACAGGGGGAAACATAATGACCTTGGTTATAAGCAGATAGCTCCCATGAGAGGGAGAGCAGGCAGGCCTGGACAAAGAAGATAGCCCAGCACAAGTAAAACTTGGTACTGAATTGTCCAGGATGTCTTAACCCTGCTACAATTTGCTTCTGTGCCTCAGTTTTGCTCTAGACAAAGTATACATTGAGATAAGGTATGAGCTTCACAAAAAGTATAGCATTGAATGTGCTACAAGCAATCGGGGCTCTAATTCCCTTTGACTTAGTAGCCCTCAGATCTGAGCTCTAATGAAACTTTCCTATACACTTATATTCCTGTGTGGAGTAGTAGCCTAACACCATGATTCATAAACAAGATTATGACCTACTTTGTGCTAGCTGACTATCTTGCTGTTTTTTTATATTAAATTTATTTATTTGTTTATTTGTGTATGTTTCACATCTTTGCATTCCCCGTGGATCACCGACCATCTTCCCTCCCTGACCACTCCCTCCCACCTCCCTCCACCCGCCCCCCTGCAGTTGTGTTCTCTAGTTTGGTTGTTAGCTTGTTTGGACTTTTCTTTCTGGCCTTTTGCTTGTTTTTCCTATTACCCATATATTAGTGAAACTATTTGATTTCTATATTTTTCTTTCTGACTTGTTTCCGCTAATATGATTTCTTCTAGGTACATCCATGTTATCATAAATTTGTCAAATTTGTCATTTTTAATTGATGAGTAATATTCCATTGTGTATATATACCACATCTTTTTCATCCATTCATCTGTCTTGGGACATTTGGGTTGTTTCCATGTCCTTGCAATTATAAATAGTGTTGCAATAAACATCTGAGTACAGGTGTCCCTTTATATTAGTATTGAGGTCTCCTTTGGGTAGGTTCCCAGAAGAGCAATTGCTGGTTTTGATGAAGCAAAATGCCATGTAGGGGTGGCTGGGAATTGAGGGTATTCTCCAGTAAGAATCAGGGAGGAACAGAGGCTCTCAGCCCAAGAACCTGGAAGACACTAAATCCTGCCAACTTGCAAGTGAATCCTTCCTAGATGAGATGGCAGCCACAATCCATAAGTTAGTTGTACCCCATGAGGAAGTCATTTGAACCGGACGACTCAGCTAAGTTGTTCCTCTATTCCTGACTCAAAAACTGGGAGAAAAGAAATATGTAGTATTAAAAAAAAGAAGAAGAAAACCAAAACCTTGATGCCTGGAAAGCATAGGAGTCAGTCTTGTTTTGTGTAACAATTGCAACTTCTGGCTCATGGACTAACCAGTAGAAATGGTCACCAATGATCTATCACTTCTGCTAATTTTACAGTTAAGTAAACTTAGTGGGGATGGTGACAATACATCACTAGAAAGCATACCTTTCCAGTGCGTTTGGTAGCTGGTGCCCTTAGAATCAAACAAACGATAAACAGCGAGAACTGGGTAAAGAAATTATTTCAAAACATCAGAAGTAAACCTTTGGTCTGCATTCATTTCAATCAATCAGACAATCAGGGGCAATACAGCTTAGGCACCAGCTGGCTTGTTTTGCAATCATAATCATGTTTGCCAATTTGTGCCTCTCCCTGCCCCTGCATCCCCACCCACATCCACCAAGTAGTTATGTAAATGGACATCAGTTAGGGATGCAGTCTCCAACTCTATTCTTCTTGTTGCAGAGAGATGACAGATGAAAACTCAAGTAAGACAGAAGTAAATTGAAAAAATATACAACCCTGCAACTTCTACAACTGGGAAAGCTGTTAATGCAATGGGTGACTTTGAGCTGCACTCAGCCACTATGACGGTAAGAATAGAAAAAGGTCGGAAGATAAAGGCAATTGCATAATGTCCTTTGATCCAAAGGGAAAAATGCACACTTTCTCCATCCTTTTCAAACAAAGATTGGCAACTGGTTTGTCTGCAATTGTCCTAGTTTTAGCACGGAAAGTACTGTGTCCCAGGAAACAGCTCAATCCCTGGCAAACCAGAGTGGTTGGTCACCCTAGCAACAATCATGAACTCCCAAAGGGCTCTGTTCTCGATGATGTTTGCTTTTTAATTAGGGGGGGGTCAGTAAAAAGCTATTTTCTTTAACTTTTCAGTTTGAAAGTTGTATTATATGGATTGAGCTTGCTTTAAGGCAGTACCATAAATACCATTTCTGCCACTGAAAAGTCAAAAAAAAAGAATTTATTCATCTTATTCAGATGATATATTTGAGATGAAAAGTAGCAGATGAGATAGGGGAACAAATTTGGAACACAAAAATCCATCAAAAATGTTAACTAAAAGTGAATTTAAATTTATCAGTAAACTATTGATTGATGAAGTTCCATGGTTGAATACAAAGACAAAAGTTAATTATCATTGTAGTAACTTTTACCCATAAAGATCTGAGCTTTACAGTTTGCAAATTTTATAGTTAGAACATACCTTGGAGAAAATCTATTCTGAACTTCTACTTTTCAGATAGCATTTGAAGAAGCTTAAGTTTGAATTTTCTTGCAACTTTATTCTATTACAGAATACCAGTTTGGGGAGTCCTTAATAAGTATTTTATAGTAAAAATGGGCTCCTTGGTCACATAAGTTCAGGAAATAGCTATGTAACCAATGTCAAATGAACTTGTTGACTGCAGGAATCTTCGAGGCATTTTATGTGCTCACAACCAGTGACTTTCATTCAGAAATGTGCATTTCTGAGAATCCCGAGTAAATTTTAAATACTGCAGATGACTGGGCTCCATGCAAGTCTAGGGCATAAGAGGGAAAAATCATTCTCTGGAAAGTTCTGACATTCCTCTGGCTGGGATGTGTACTGTAAACCTATCTTACTTGACCATATGTATCCATTTTCATCTCTCCCTTCCTTCCTCTTTCTTATTATTTTGGTCTTTGGAAATCTAATTTATATCTTGAGGTTTTATTTCATAGACCGTTATAAGGGAAAAATAAAAAAATTATGAATCTGCAAATAGAATTGCATTTCTTTAAAAATAGATGACTTTCACTTCATTTAATTCTGTAATATGAGAAAGTGAAAACATAAAAAATGAAGGAGAGCAATGTATCAAGCTCCCTTATAACATCACCTACTTTCAACAATTATCAATGCCCAGTCATCCTGATTCATCTATACCTTTAACTGATTTCTCCCTCTCCGTTCAGTGGATACTTTCGAAGCAAATGTCAGATAATCAAATTACTTTATCCATAAATATTTCAAAATATCTCACTGAAAGAAAAGAAATCTTCTCTATAGTTATAATACTAGTATAATATAGAAAATAATTTTTATTGTGATTAGATATTCAGTCACTGTGCAAACTTATAAAGTCAGATAAATTGACACCTTAACGATAACAAATTTTCCTAACTAGAACATGGCTTTTCTATTTGTTCATGAATTTTTATGTATTTCAGAAGTGTGGGATATATTTATTTAATATGTAGTACATATAATATAGTTATATATAATGAAATATACAATATGTAATTATGTAACTATATAATTATACATGGTTATATACGATAAGATTATAAATATATAATTATATATCATATAATACATATAATGAAGTATAGAATACATATCTAATGAAAAATATTTACTTCTCACATGGTTTTTGTACATAGTAAAAATAAGCTTTCACCTAGGTATTATAGTTTACTTATTTTGGTTTTTTCTTTGCTATTTTACATGGGGTCTTCCTTTTCACTATGTTTTCTAATGTGGTATTACTTGTATATGTGAAGTTTAATAATTTTAATGATCTTTATCATTATGTAATTATATGCAACAGCATGCACAGGTTTTAAGTGTATAGGTTTTTAGTTTTATAGATTTTTTTCTTACATCAAACAATACCACAAAAATATTATAATAAAAACAGCATGATATTGGAACAAAAATAGACACCCAGACCAATGGAATTGAATAGCAAACTCAGAAATGAAACCACACATGTATGGTCAACCAATCCATGACAAAAGAGCAAAGGATATATATTGCAACAAAGTTATTCTTCTCAGTGAATGGTGTTGGATTAAATTGGATTGCAACACGCAAAAATATTAAACTAGACTACTATTTTACACCATATACAAAAATCAATTCAAAATGAATAAGGAACTGCAACATAAAACCTGACACCTTAAAATATATAGAAAAAACATAAGCAAAACACTCCATGGCATACATCTCAGAAAGTTCTTTGAAGACTCATCTCCAGAAATAAAGGAAACGAAGGGAAAGATAAAGACCTGGGATGACATTAAACTAAAGAGAGACAATAATCAAAGCAAAGAGACTAACAACCTAGTGAGAGAAAATATCTGCTCACTATAAGATATCAAAGATCTACAAAGAGCTCACACAACTTAAGAAAAACAAAGGAAACATCCCAAACAAAAACTGAGCAGAACTAAAAAGACATTTTTGCAAAGAATGTCAATGACTTTTAATAAAAGTATATACTCCGCCCCAATATTGATTTGTATATATTGATTTCATAACCTGCTAATTTCTAAATGATTTATTTTCTTAGCATATACTCTCAAAGTTCTTGCTACCTTTTGATCAGTCATTTAAAAACACATCATATTCCAATTCCTTTTTATTTGGGCTTTTACTTATCTCTCTATTTTACCAACCTAAAATGATTCTCCAGTTCATGCTGTTATTGAAATAGACTCACTATCAAATTCTGACTGCTCCTAGAGATTTTAGTTGTTCTCACAGGCACAAATATACATGATCCTCTTTGCAACAGGTGTCATGCTAAATACAAGTTTACTGATGTTAGCAGCTAATAATAATTGGAATGTGAGCTGATTCAAGAATAGATGTCCGACTGGTTAATATTTGCTTTAGAGACACAGGCTCAAATGCTGTTCAGTAGGCCCATGACCTGGATGTTTAGATGAATAAATTTATAGCGAAGCTTGGGGCTAAGGTTGTCTTTACTCAAAGGATTCCAATGACCAGTGGCTGGAAAAATGTGTTTACTAAGCTCCAGCTGTTGTACTTGTGAAATTTTGGAAGCTACAGTGACTGGTAATGGTCTCTGTGCCCCAAAAATGTGATCATTTTTTTTTAAGTTGAAAGGTAGCCAATTTAGCAGCCAAACTGTGACCAAAACCAGAGCAGCAGTTTTGCCTGAGTGTGAGGATTTTGCAAGCTATGTCTCCTCTGGGGTCACCAACACAATGAGAGTGGACTGGAACCTACTGAGGGGCAAAATAATGAACTATATATGGAGCAAAGTGGTAAGGGCAGAGGGTGGAACATTCTGGTTAAAAGATAAAGAAAAAACAATCGCTTCTTCCAGAAGTTGCCTAGAGAAAATTGAGACTGAAACCAATAATTTATTAATCTTTGTCTTAATGTTGAGGTCTGAAAATACAGGCCCTGAGCAAGGATTTGGGGGTAAGTAGTTCATTGTGAGAAAGAGTATGAGCTCCAGAAACAGGCTGACAGATAATCAACAGGCTGGACTATGGAAAACTGTGTGGAGGACACAAACTACTGAAGATGGAACTCTCATTTGATCCAGCAATCCTACTTCCAGGAATCTATCCAAAGGTTATAAAAACTTTAAATCATAAAGGCACCTGTACCTGGATGCTTATTGCAGTATTAGCACAATAGCCAGGATATGAAGAAAACCCAATGCCCCAAAACAGAGGAATGATACAGAAAGCTGTGGTATATGTACACAATGGAATAGTATTCATCAACCAAAAAAGACATGTCATTTGCAGCAACATGGATGGAGCTAGAGGGAATCATGCTGGCAGAAATAAGCCAGAAAGAAAAAGAGAAATATTGGATGGTCTCACGTATATGAGGGATAAAGGGAAACAAACAAACAAACAGACAAGAAAAATTTAAAACTAACTTTCAGTGGAATTGAAGCACAGAGCAGGGGTGGGTGGAAGGGGCACAGAAGATTAAGATTATGGTTCATGGGTGATCAGGTGGCAGGAGAAGCCCGGGGAAGATAACGATGTAAAAAAAATTATACCCACAAAATATTAAAAAAAAAAAAAGAAAAAAGAAAATCAACAGGCTTGGTGTAAAGGAAAGAGTTACTGCTGGGGACAACTGGGGCTCAACTTCATTGGGCGCCTTCTGAGATACTGTGTAAAACATGCTTCGGGTTTATCCAAATGAGAGCAGAGGACACTGAGATATGTATACACTAATTTCCATCCCTTATCAGTTCAGGGTCGCTGTGAAGGATGGGACAAAAGTTAAGACTTACTACTCCTGAACTCTCTCACGTGCAAACCAAGCATGCTATGTGACCAGAGAGTGCCCTTTGATAAAGGGTTGTATGGGAACTGTTTTCAGGACAATTTCCAGACTAGAAGAAGCAGATGTGGGGCTATAATTCTATATTGTTTGTGTTGCTCTGTTTTATTTTTTTAAATATGTGAGCTTCATTTCATTAATAGGAATGTTCAGTCTCACGGTGCATGAACCATAGTTTATATCTGCATTGCTTCCGCCCTAAATTCTGGTTAGTTTCTTTCTACTGAGAGATGAAACCCACTAAGTCCACCATGACCTGGATCTTGCCCAGATTTCTGTTTCAGATATTTCTTTCCAATCTACTTTCTCATTCCAAAAACCTCAGCAATTCCATGGACCACAAGAGCCTCCTCTCTGCCTAGAATCCCTCTCCTTTCCATGTTCAATTGGTTGACACTGATCATCTTTCAAGGTCATCTAAGGAACTCTTCTTTCTTAAAAGTGTTCCATGTTCCATCAAAATTGAGTTAATTCTGCATCTTTCGCAGCCTATGACCTGGTCTTACCTCTGCTCTACAGTTTATCAGGCTATGCTGAAGTGATAGTTTTTACTTGTTAGCCTTGCCTGCTATGGTGGGAACTCACTGAAAAAGTAAACTGTCTAATATATATCTTTAACTGTAGCACTTACTTCAGTGTTTGATATGGAGCAACGATCAATGAATATTTTTTGGATATATATATATATATATATATATATAAAACATGATCAATAAGTACTTTCTGATTAGATGAAACAAGAGGCCAAACACACCTGCTTTGGATTCTCCTAATGATACCTCTCAAATACTTGTTGATGAATATTCCCCAAAATAGCATGTCATTTCCCTACAGTCAAACATGACCAAGAACATATCTGTTATTAGACAAACTGGAATATTTCTTACTCTGGGGAAAAATACACATCATATGGGACCTGGGGGTGTCTCAGTAAGAGTATGTTCGAAAGAAACAATTGTAGGATTTGGGCTTTGGATGAATAATATTTGAGAGTGGGACTGAAGCAGCTGGAAGTTGCTTCAGGCATTCACAGTGTTCACAAACCTGAAACAAGAGCCAAAAGAAAGGGGACAGAATTGAATATCAAACCAAATCTCCCATTCTACTCTGTGACCTTTCAGGTTGACAGGAGTTTTAGATCCCAAAGCTCTGTACAGTATTAAAGGTAAAAACTATAAAATCTGAAAAATTAAAGTACTTAATCCAGCAGCAGTATCATTTGTGCAATGATAAAATAATAGGATTTCCTTTTCCTTGTCTCTCTGCTCTGGCCCCTTTCTTTCTTTAAAAAAATTGTTGACATCCTTTGTGGAGATGAGGATAAGATAACAGGAGTCTGAAAATATGTAATTCATACTCAGGAAGAAAAAAAATGAGTGTAGAATTTTCTGGCAGTTGAAGTTTTATGAAGCCCTGCAAAACTAAGTCTCTAGGCTCATTTGAAATATGACAATATTTATTTAACAAATGATTCTTGAATACTTTGAATAAGTTAAGTATTATGCTAAGTGCAGTAGTTGCAGAGCAAAATGACCTGTGATTGACTTTTATGGAGCAAGATTTTATTTAGCTAGAACTTTAAATGTACAGAGAAGTTGCAACAGTAGTTTTGTTGTGAGTAACTTAGAGAAACTACCTAGCTAGCTTCCTTGAAATACTTTTGTGTGCATTTTCTAAAAGTAAGGACATTCTCTTATCTATAATGCAATTATGGAAATCAGTAAATAGATACTATTATTCAATTCATGGTCCATCTAAAATTTTATAAAATAGCTCACAGTCCCTTAGAGTTGATTTTCCCCTACACTGGTCCAATGCAGGACCATGCATCTGGTTGTCATGCTTGTAATTATTTCTCAGTTTTTCTCTGCTTTTCTTGAACTTGACACTTTTGAGAACTATAGACCAGTTATTTTGCAGAATGCCACTTAATTTTTAATCTGTGTGATATTTTCTCATTACTAGATTTAAGGTACTGATTTTTAGCAGGAATCTATTCTTGATTTCAAATCCCAGAATAGCTGCCCTTATGAACATTTCTCCCACTTTGACCTGACAACTTGTGCAGTTGGGGGAAGCTTTGAGGCCTCATGGTGAAATCTAAACTTTTCTTCTTCTTTTGATCCCACATTTAGGCATCAGAACTGCAAAAAATCCTGAGGAGGATGCCTGCTTCTTGGGGAGTTTGTACTCAGCTACAATCTCACATTAATGCAAAACTCTTACCTAATGTGTACCCCTTCCCCCAATCTCCCATGGATTTAGCTCCTACTTAAGTATTATTGTGAAGAATAAATTATTCATCAAGGTGGTTCAATGGCTTATGGAGACAAATGACATGACATTAGTTTAGTAAAAATGTTTCCATCTTCTAAATATCATTTAAAACCCAGTCCTCTACTATTGTACATTTTTCTGGAGAGGAAGAATCAACTACATAGTACCCCAAAAGCAAGAGCTTTAAACAGACCCTCAGTAAAGAAGTTCAAGGTCTCAGTGATGCCTGGAGTCTCTGATCCCTTATGCAGACATACCCAAGGCTTCCACAAAGAGGAAAGAGGTGGATGTGTGAGTGAAAAGTATGGGCAGAGAAGACTCCCAAGAATTGGAAACTATGTGAACAGTAGCAGCTGAGAGCTAATTAATTTCAGCTCTGAAATGACCCCTTTGTGGGATTTGTCCTTCCTGAGAGGTTAAAATGCTGTCATGCCCTCTATTGGTGGTATGGTAATTAAGACTGTTAATTAAGGATCCTAAATAAGGTGGCTCCACTTATTTGGGTGGAACATAGTTCTCCTTCATTTCTCCCTACCCCCTTCCTACTTGCTGAAGATCACATCCAAGAAATAAACAAATTCCTACACCACATGTTCATACATAGGGCCTATTTAGAGGGAAGGGTGATCATCAGTGGGGAAGATTCTAGAGTCTGGAGATATCTATTTTCCTGAAATGGAGAAAGAAGATTATTTTGAGATATTTCCATCATAGCTCTTTACTGAGCTCTGCTGGGCTAGAAATCAGTTGATAAAAAATGCTATCATTTGGTGTGCATTTAGTGTGTGTTGGGCCATGACCTAAGATTTTCCCATGTTTTATCCTATTTAATCCTCCCTAACATCTATGAATTGGGCAGGATTATCTCTATTATGATTGTGTCTGATGTCTTAGCTGAGTAAGCTGGGACCAAGAAAGGTGAAGATACTAGACCAAGAGGAGTTAGAGCTGAAGAGGATTTGTACACAAACAGTATGGCCCAGAGTTCAGCGCTCAATTGCTGTTTTAATTGATTGAAATGTAGATGAAAGGAAAGATGAGCCAATAATTGGTACCCACAAATGCCTAAAAGCGATGTAGAAGAAAATTTGATTTAAAAGGTAGATTAGATATAGTAGGCCAGAATGTCTTGAAGGCTGGTGTAAAGAATTTAGGCATAGACTATAGGAATCATTTATTGTAATTTGCTGAACAAGCGTATCCCCCCCACACACACACACATACTGTTTAGCCAAAGAGGAAATGACTGTGGGACTTGTTTCCAATTTAATTGCTAGAATTTTAGTGTAATCAGATCCCCTTTTTCCACCCATAAATAAATTTGTCCAAAACCTTAAGTCATTTTAAAAAGCCTAACTAATGTTTTATCCATCTGTCTTTAAAGCATTTATTGTTTGCCCAGCAAGTTGCAGTTTTTCAAGAATTATTTGGTGACCAAAGAACATTTCAGCTGATTTGAGAAACTTAAATAAAACTTACTTCTATAAACCCATTTGTGACATCAAGACACTAGCTAATGATTGGATGAACAGGTCATGATTTGGAAACAAATATTTGCATTCTTCTTTACAAATAATCTTCCTCAAAGTACAATCTTTTAATTGAGGTCATAGTATGGGGTGATTTTTTTTGTCTTTTCCAGAATTTTGTGTTTATATACAAGTGATAACTTGAAAATAATGTCTATTTTAAGGGTATGTTTTAAGTTCATAAATATATCTTAATTCAAATGTGAACACTGTTAACTATTTCTTTATTTCCCTTACTGCCAACTACTACCAAATGGGCTAAAATCTTTTCTCTATGAATATTTTTTTCAGTATGCATATTTTGTATCATCAAAAGACTTTGCATGAAAATGGAGATAGTAGGGCTTTCTCAGGTGGTAATAATATCTGGAGGTTTCCCTCAGCACTGGGGGATGAGAAGAGTGCCCACAATGCCTTCTAGCCCAATTACTACTTCAGTATCTCACTCCAAAGCAGTTCCCAAAACCATACAATTTGCATCAAAAACCTCAACTAGAAGATCCATAAGGATGATCTGAAGAAGTCCTATATGCCCTCTTCCTGGTTGGCTAGATCCTGGATTTCCTGGGATCCTGGAGCCTGAAGATGAATAGCCAGGCTTTTGTCAACTTTAAGGAGGTCAGCAGCACCACCAATACCCTGCGCTCCATGCAGTGTTTGCTTTTCTACTACAAGCCACATCCAGTACTCCAAGATCACTCAGATACCATTGACAAGATGAAAGGCATTTTCATAGATTGGAACTGCAAGCGGAGAAGAGGAAGCTTGGAGACCACAGCTGCTAAAAAGACTGTGGAAGGTGGCATGGGCTGCCCTGGTGGGGTGGTGGATACTATCCTGGGGCAGGATGGGGGGGGTGTCCTGATCATGGCATCGATGGCTTAGCACCCCCTATCTCACCCCATGCCTGACACACTGGACCAGTGGTGCTATTGAAATCGAATACAAAATAGGGCAGAAGCCTCTAACCACAAGCCAAAGGAAAAAAGGCGGCACTTTCAAAATGAGGCTTCTGCCCCACCCCAGATTATTTCAGATTCTTACTCCCCCACCCCCAACCTGTGCTTAGCAGCTGCCAGTCAAATGCAATTTAAACAACAGGGTTTTATTAACAGGGAAAATTAATGAGGAAAACAGAAAGTCAAACAAAAAGTTCTCAATGCCACAAGTGGCCAATTATTTTACACCAGTCACCATTTTTAATCCCAAAGGTCCTAAAGACACATGGTAGCTGTAACCCAAACATGGGTAGTGTCTGTGTTCATAAAATTTAGGCATTGCTGCCATTAGCTGTGTCTGAAAAACACAGAGGCCTAAACCAGATAAGAGTACTTTCTCTTTTCCTTTGTTGAAAATCTTGAGCAGCTTTGGTGACTATGTGAAAATAGCACCCTGGGGCTATTGTTTCAAGGTCCCTGTGGGGAAGAGAAAATGAATGACCAGGAGGTTGTGTAGAGGAAAATTGGAGCCTCTGATTTTCAGGAGGGGAGGGGGGGGAAAGGAGGTAAAAAGATAGGAGCAGAGATTGGGAGGAACAGAGACTTTTGAGAAGGAGAGACACAAAAATGGTGGGCTGGTAAAGAGGAGACCAAATGCCCAGGCTGGGCGGGAGTCCCCTGGAACAGTGAGCTGGTGGTGGCAAGAAGCTGTGGTGGGAGAGTGGCTGGCAGACGAGTAGCTGGTGTGAAGAGTGTGGCACTGCAGCAAGGTGGCATGGAAAGCTGGTACCCAGAGATAGCAGGGATTTGGAAAGCTGATTTTTGCATCAACATTTATTGAAAAAGTTTGAAGAGTTTTGGAGAAGAGGAGCAGCTTAGAACACTGGAGAGAAAAGAAGCAAAGAGAAGATGGGAAAATAAGACTCAATTTTGTAGAGTGCCTGTCTCAGGGTTGGAGGGGCAATGGGGCACCATCATGGACATGTGTCTTTGGAAACTTTGGGACTAAAAATGGTGAATGGGGTAAGATAACTGGACACTTTTGACTTTAAGGACTTTTTGTTTGACTTTATGTTTTCCTGGCTAATTTTCCTTGTTAATAAAACCCTGTTATTAAATTGTATTTAACTTGCAAATGCTACATGTGGGTGGTAAGAATCTGAAAAAAATCCAGGCAGCAGAACCTGCATTTTAAAAGTGCCACTTTTTGCCTTTAATTTGTTGGTTGGGGACTTCTGTCCCATTTGCACCTGATTTCAGCATGTCCAATATGGTGTCCCTTTGCCCCTCCAAACCTGAAGCAGACACTCTGAAAAATCCAATCGTTTTTTTCTTTCATCTTCTCTTTGCTTCTTCTCTCTCCAGCATTCTGAGCTGCTCAGCTTCTCCAAGGTTCTTCAAACTTTCTTCCTTTACTTGCCCACCTTTGGTGGTGTTTGGCCACATACACCATGCCTGTCCTCAGCAGACCCTGGTCATCCCCAGCCTGCCATTCTGGCATCTGACTCCAACACTAGCTACTCTTCTACTGGCAACTTTCCCACCATGGCTCCTTATCACCACCATCTCACTCTTTTAGGGAGCTTCCGCCTAACCTGGTCACTCAGTCTCCTCTTTACTGGCCTGCCATACTTCTGTCTTTCCTTACTAAAAGTCTCTGTTCCTCGCAGTCTCTGCTCCTTTCTTTTTACCTCTTTTTTTTCCTCCCTCCCCTCGTGAAAACCAGAGGCTCCAATTTCCCTCTACATACCCTCCTGGTAATTCATTTTCTCTTTCCCACTGGTATCTTGAACCAATAACCCTAGGGTGCTAGTTTCACATATTCACTAAAGCTGCTCAAGCTTTGTAACAAAGTAAAAGATGGAAGTACCCTTATCTAAGTTAGGCCATCTTAACCTCTGTGTTTTTCAGACACAGTTAATGGCAGCAATGCCTAATGTTATGAACACATAACACTGCCCATGTTGGAGTCACAGCTACACTACCTTGTCACCTCTAGGTATGGTCCTGCGGCTCACCCCATATCCAGCCAGATCCCATCTGGGGCCATTCCCTGCACCAGCTTATACAAGGACAGAGTCTACTGCCCAGCCTCCTTCAAAAAATCCACCAAATCACATCTTGATCCTTACCAACCTGCAGAGGAGACCAGGGAGCTAGTGCTGTCCATGCTTTTCAACCAGAGATACCCAGCAAGGCTTCAAGATCCCAGAAAAATGCAATAAAGATCTCTTTTGCCATGAAGTGGCACTTCTTTCCCTTCCCCTCCTTGGCTCCAGTAAGTCCTCCTCCAGGGTTCAGTGTGTGAGTAGCCACACAGCCTCATACCCAGTCTATCCACCAATGCTGCACCTGGCCTTGTTAGGCTGGAATTAAAGTGGGTTTTTGAGGTTTAGGTTTTCCACACACACACACACACACACAAATTGCCAAATAAATAATTACAAGAAAGGGAAGTATAAAGTTTTTTATTTGACTGAGCAAAAGAATTGTCTCAATCTCTGTAAAATATTCTCGCTGTGGCTTTGACCCTTGTAGGATGAAAGAAATGATTATGTGCTTTTGGTTTTCCCACCTTGGGAAGGAAAGTAGCTATGGGTAAATGATTTTTCCCCACTTCTGTGCCTCAAGAACAAGTTATAACTCCAGCTTTTTAAAGTTAAAGAAAATAACATACAATTATTAGATTGTTATCTGTGAGACACAAATATATAGATTTAGTAGAAAACAACTGACCAGAAAAATGGAACACATTTGAACAAAGAATGTTACACTTTACTGCTTCTCTTTCTCTTGGCTTCTGGAATTTAACCTCCAACTGACCCTCCTCCATTCTAATCACTTTGACTCTCTTAGAGTTTCCTTAACGCTCTCTTCCTTTTTCACTAAAATAAACTTCAGAGTCATTTTTAATCTGCATTTTGAATGTTTATTTGTCTAATAGTATGCAACTTTGTTCCAGAAAGAATTTAAGGTGGTTTAAAAGAATCCATAAAATACACCAAGGAATTAGTAAGAGCAGAACCAGAGGAGCTTATGCAAAAATGCTTACGGGATCCTACTCATTTACTCTGGATGGACCACACATTTGGCTTTAAACTTTTTAGCAGGCAGTCAGAAAAGGAAATTTAATTAGTTACATCATTTACAGCATCCATAAACATAAACAAACCAAGATCCAGGTGAAGCGCTGTTATTCCTAACACTAAGACCAGAAAGAAATTTCTCCAGAGGTTTCACTGAGGTCAGTGTAAGAGGCAGCAACCAAATGGGAGACACAAAGATTAATTTCACAGAGTTTTTTTTTTTTATTCCATAGACACAGATGGCATCATACCAAATCGAAAATCAGGAAAAACAACTTTTTTATGAGTTTGTGGTTGTGGGTGTAACAATATGATATGTTCATGGTACTCAACTTTCTACTCTGCTAGACAAAAGCAAAGATCAATTTTAGAATACAGCAAATCCAGTACCCAGGATGATTTCAGTGCAATTATTCAAAGATATTAACCCCCTAAAATTATAGACAATTTTGTGAATAGGTGAGTTTCTTTTCCATGATAGAGAAAACAATTTATCAGATCATCAATGTCCACAAGTTAAGAACCATTTCTTTAGAAAAAAAAACCTAGAGAATCAAGCAGACTAGAAATCTTCCATAATATTCTACACGCTTTTCATTTTTCTCTCTGCCTAGCTTTTCTCCCCTCTACAAAAAGAACATTTTTTTTCTTTCAATTTGGTCTGAGGCCTTGGGGGTGGGGATGGGGTGAAATGGTTTCCTCTTAGCTGGAGAAAGAGGCTCAAGTAAAATTTCCAAAGCCAGAAGATTACAGAAAGGGCCTTCAAGGATCTCCGGGGGCTCTTACTTGTGCTTCTGGTTGAGCTTTTCAAAGAGATATTTGCCCTGCCCAACCTAGGGACTGGTCAGCCTGTGAAGGTTGGTGAAGTGGTCATCCATCGTCTTTTTTTTTTTTAATTGTTAAATTTTATTTTTGGATTTTTTACAATACATGATTGTGTAATTTCTGATCCCCATGGGAATACCCCACCCCACCACATCCCCCCTGGTCACTTTGCCTCCTTTCTTTTTGCTGTTTGTTCATGTTTAACACTTTAGTCTTTTTTTTTTCTTTTCTGGATCCATTTCCTCATCCTTGGTGAGGGTTTGATTTCCCGGGACTTGGTAGAGCTGCTGTTTATCTTTCCTGTACTGCTTTTGCCTTCCTAGGCCGATTGGAGCACCTTTGGCCTGTATGATTGTTTTTTTGTTTCTTGGTGGGTCTCATCGCGGCAGTTTCTGCAACATTTTGTTGCTCCTTCAGTCATGCTTCGGGTCTTTGGCTTTGGGGGCATGACTCCCAGCCGTATGTTTTGGAAGAGCAGATCCTTTAAGGGACAGCCATCAGCTGATGGTAGGTCTCTTCTGTTGGGGTTTTGCTGTGGGGCCACTGCCATTTGGCAAGCCTCTTTTTTTTTTTTTTTTTTGAGACTAGGTCTCGCTATTTGATGAGATTAATCTCCTTCTCCAGAAAGTGGGTCTTGAGGAAGGCACAGAGATGGATGTCTGCATGGGCTGAACCCAGGGCATGCAGATCCAAAAGTGCCTGGTTCAGGTTCTTTTTCAGGGCCAGGGCAGCTTCCGTGGCATATGTGCTGTCACTGCACTCATCTTGGGACAGCTTGTGCTCATTCTAGAAGAGGTGGCAGTCACTCCACAGCTTTTGCATCTTCAGGAGAAGATTGGAGCCCTTGCACTTCTCAGCCAACTCAAAGAAGAAGTAGTCCAAGCCTCCTAGCACCATATGTTGGCCTGTGAAATAGAAGCCCAGTGAGAGGTAGGCGTAGGAGGCATGCGGATGCTGACTCACCAAGTTCTTGACTGCAGTCTCCACCTTGGTGGAATAATTCTGGTAGTTCTGAGTGCTCATGGTAGGTCGGCAGTGAGGAGTTCACCACAAAATGGAGTGTGAGCTGGACCCTGAAAGCAGGGATAAATGAGAAGATGGAACAGGAAACTGTAATTGAAGGAGAGGAGTTATGGGCTAGCTAGAAAGGTGGGGGAGTAAGGGTAGAGTTGGGTCTGGATGGGAGTTTTCTGCTCTATTCTATTCAAACATTGTTGAAGCAAAGAGATAGGTCTGGGCTACTGCAGGGCACACTATTGGTCTAGATTTTGGTAAAAATTTAAATCTTCCCCCTTTTTGCATTTTTTACATTGAGGTAACATTAGCTTGTAATACCATATGAGATTTGAAGGTGCATGTTCAAAACTCCTTAAAGATATGTCACCACACCACCTCCACCACAGTCTACAGGGTGCCGTTTGTTTTCTACCCGATCCTACCCATCTGTAGCCTCAATTCTGCAATTAGATTTCAGGTCTGTTTTGGCAGAGTTTTTTTGTTCCTTTGTTTTGCTTTTTTATATTCCACAGGAATGAAACCATCCAGCATTTGCCATCCTAATAAAAAAACCATAGAAATGATCCCCCAAAGGGTCTCTTTTTGATTTATTTTAATATAATCCCCTCCAGTTCCATCCATGCTGTTGCCCATGGCAAGATTTCTTCTTTTTTTATAGCTGAGTTGTAGTGTTCCATTGCATATATATGCTTCTTTTCTAATTATTAGAAAGCAATTTTTATCTGTCATTTTGCCTCATTTCTTACAAGAACTCAAAGATGAGTTACGAACAGCCAAGGAAAGAAGTTTAAAAATATTTATAGTGAAACACCGCTACTCTTCATTTGTGATTTAAAACTCTAGTTTCTTATTTTAGAACACACACACAAATTTGTTCCTAATCTTTCCAGCACAGTCCTACTACCCTGGTGTAATTATTAATAGTGTCCCTAAAAAATAAATACATAAATAAAACATTAAAACAGCAGCTCCTGTCATACCCCTTTTGAGAGGTTTCTTGTTTGGACTATATATTACATTGTCACCTTACTTATTGAGAACAAAATCCACACTATGGATTGTGAAATAGAATGTGTTTGCAAGACATCGAACGTGGGCATAATTCATTACCATTTTATTAATTATACCAGTAAGAACCCCATTTAAAATTTTCTACTATTCAACTTTTGGGTTTTTTTTTTTGTTTATACATTTATTCAAAGTTCTACTGAATCCTGTTTATGTGGCAGGTGTTTTTTTCAGTACTGGAGACTTCTTATGATTACCCAGATACTCCACCATTAATTGAGACATGTCATGTGAATGGACACTAAAGATAAATGTGTAGATTTATTAATCCTACCAAAATAGAAAATAACTCACACAGGATGACTTAGCTATTTTCTGTTGAAAAATTAGGGCAGGACTAGATGTTCTCCTAGGGTCTCTTCCAGTTTTGTGATTCCATGCTTTGCATTTCATTTTCCTAAATACCACTTGCCTGGGGCTGTTTCACAATTAAAATGCTTTCATGTGATTTCTATCCAACAGGAAGGCACTTTCTATTCAGGGTGAGCAACATTGGAAGCCTAGAGTGGAGAGTTTTTCTCTAAACTTTGGGCTGAGTTCTAAAGGAAAATAAAAATCCATTCTTTTGCAGCTACTTTCAAAATTTTATGTTCTCTGTAGTTGAAAAGTGGCATCTTAAAATTTCAAAAAGAGATCTGCAGCTTCCCTTCATTGGTTAAGTTAGAATATGAACATATAGCCTGTATCTAAATACAGGCCCATACAGTCATTTGTTTTCATGGAAGTTTGTCATCCAAAAATGTTCTCATATTACATCTGAAGTTTGCAAAAGAAAAAAATTGTTCGAATTCAAGAAGAGTACATTTTTTAATCCT
Source organism: Uropsilus gracilis (assembly GCA_004024945.1). NCBI lineage: Eukaryota > Metazoa > Chordata > Mammalia > Eulipotyphla > Talpidae > Uropsilus > Uropsilus gracilis. Next base: position 27,879 of record PVHY01000210.1, read on the forward strand.
GAAGGGAATTAATAGGCTAAGACAGGAGTACTTCTGCAGCCTTCCTGGCCATGGTTCTAGAGCAAAAATGAGCTTGTAGGAGGGGGGAACAAAAATTCAAATTTTAGTACAATCCTTGCACATATGAGCAAACAGAAGTGAAATTCCACTAGATGAAGTGCTCCCCAAATAGCTGGGAAGAAAATGATCATCTTCTACCATGTGCATAACCCATTAATCATCATATTGGCCTTGTAATAAGAATATGCTAAGCTTAGAGAAAACTCACCGTATATCATGCTATCCATATTGCAATATGCCAGGCTCATTTAATAGATTTCAATTTCCTACACATTCACTTATCTTCTTGGAGAAGAAAAATGTCTATAGAAACCTCCCCAGATGAGATCGTTTTCTGCCCTGTGCAAATGTTGACAAGTCTTTCCCTCATCACTTTGGAGGAAAGAGAGCTAGTGTCAGAACTGTACTTGGTGGATGGTTAGGGACATAGTCAGTAGCATCAGACCAATGTGGACACAGATCCCAGCGTTGCCAGTTACTCTAAGTGCAACTTTAGGCAGTTTTGGAGCCTCAGTTTTCTTACCTGTAAAATGGGAATGCTAATATCTCATAAGTATGAAAAAACACTGCCAAACAAATAGAAAGCCCTTTAAAAATGGTGTTGTATCATCAATCTGTCTTGTGATAAAATTGCAGAGACCCCCCTCAAATCCTAGTATCAACAACCAGCAACCTGATCCAGTTTGGTTTTGATCCAGGAGTCCTCACTGTAGAACTGTTTTAGAACTCACTATCTTATGTGGCTATGTTCTTTCAAATATGAGAACACAGAGGCACAGCTTTGGGTGTCTAAGAGCTAATTCACTTAAACATGAGCAAAACCAGCTTGTCTTCTTTCCCTTAGCGAGGTGAGCTCCAGTGCACCTTCTGAGGTCTTTCGTATCTGTGTGAACTGTCTCACCAGGGGAAGCAGTACTTAGGTGACAGAGGTCTATCTTTTTTCTCAGTTCTCCAGTCCAAGATGATTATCACTAAGCTAGAGACATCTAATGAGCGCCTACTTCTAGGAGAGGGGAAGATTATAGAACACCCCATGTGAGCTGTAGAATTCACTTTCCACTTAAATATGGGCTTTAGCATGCTGATGTCTTGAGTCAGATGGCCCAGAAGCAGACCCTGAGATGAGGCATCCCATGCAAATGATGTCGTGGGAAAGTGCTGCCAGGGGAGACCAAAAGCTAGTGGGCAGCACAGGACAGGGGGAGGAAGCAAGAAGCAAGATTGGGATTTCAGGAACAGTGACAGCTTTATAATCATCCCAAAGTGGAACTCTGGAGTAGAAAGCACACCCAGTTTGTTTCAATGTGAAACAAGAGAACTGTGTGTTCCTATTCCTTCCCCCAATGGTTATGGGTTTCCCCAGGGATGTGTACATACAGGGTCTACATACAGATCAGGCAATTCCAGCAGGCCAAGGTCACAGGGCAAGTCATCTGCAGGAAAGATCACTGAAACTGGGTGCCGAGCACACCAAGCAGGCAGAAGGGATCTGATAAAATCTGGGCAGGGTGCCGATGGTATCTACCACTAGCTTATTTCCCTGCTTGATGTTGAGAGCTATTTGGATACAGTGGTCATGAGAAGCCCCAATTAGAGCCTTTTTTTAAATCAGTACCTCAGGTATGTAATAAATAAAACGAAGACTTTACCATAGGTATTCATGTATTCTTTTTGCTAGAATTTACAGGTAATGCAAGGGTTTGCGAACTTACACCTGCAATCTCCCTTAACACCCCTGCACATCTACACCTGTCTGTAGGGGTCTCATTTGCACTTAGGCCAGACCAGATCAGCCCCATGGCTCCAGCTCAGAAAGTATTTGCATACTTATGGAACCCTCTGCTGTAATTGACAGCATCCTCCGTATTGGAATCACATATTGATTTGTTAAATAGTTGCACACAAGTACTTAAAAGTCAAAACATCCCTAGCAACCCAGAAACTGACAGGCTGTGAAATGACTGCTTAAAGAGCTGTCAGCCAGACCGAACTCACCTGAAAACTGATGTTACACAAACAACAAAATGGTCTCTGTGTGCTTGTCATATTTCTAAAAGCAACTGCAAGGAGCACAATTTAATTCTGAGTTGCTCGTCTACTTTGGATGAGGGACAGCCTGGCACCAAGTACAATTATGAAACAGTAGAGTCAGTTCATCTTTTTCCTCTCCCAACACACACACACACACACACACACACACACACACACACACACACACACACACTCACTCATGCTCACCCGTCCTCCTCCTCCCATCTGAGAAAACTGTCTGCAACCCACCTGGCAGATCGACCTCATCAAACCTCCCCTCCCTGTGCTTCCCACCTCTAGAAAGCAGTGGTCCGAAATTGGGGCTGATTTTGTCCCCAGACAACATTGGGAAATGTCTGAAAACATTCTGGGTTGCATAATTGTGGGGAGGTTACTGATGGCATCTAGGGGGAAAGAGGCCAAGTGCACTGTGCTAAACATCCCACAGTGCACAGGATGGCACTCCCTAACCCCCCCCCCCATCCTACATTTCAATAAAGGTTTCCTCTACTATCTGAAAATAGAATGTTCCTAGTTTTTCTATTCTGATAAGGTGTTTGCGGATCTCGGAATGCTATTACTATACATTGATAGGGGATTTTTTGAACATTCCCACATCCAAAAACGCAATCTACCAATTCATACCAAATAGAAATGTTCTGCTTTCAGAGAGGAAGGAAGCTTGTAGTGCCAAGGCTGAGAAACTCTGTGCTAATGGGAAAATAGTGCTGGTGCTTGTGTTTGGGTCTCCATTAAAGCAGATGCTGAGACAAGGATGTGAAAACTACTAGTATTTGATAGATGATTCCTGAATGCACAGTACATGAAGTTAAACGAGACAGGGGAGAGGAAGAAAACAATGAAAGGACAGGTTACCCCTATGGGCAATTGGGACACAATCTCACTGGAAAACCAGGAACACTCAATGAGACATACTTCAGAGTTATTCCAAACAAAGACAGGGATGGTATATTTGTATTCCAGGCTGGAATATTTAGCTTCCACATTCCATCTGCATTAACTGAGGTTTCTTTTCAAGGATGCTAGCTTTCTGGCATTTCTGGCGTGCTCTTTGAGAACCAAAAGAAAGCACCCTCAGCTACAGCGTCTGTGAGCTGACAACACTTTTTTCTTAATGTTTTTTATGGTTGCTGACATCTATTTTAAGGGCGCCGTGGGCAGGTGTGTGGCTGGTGAGCTCCCAGCGGGTGTGTGCTGAGGGCATCAACTATGTGCGCTGGAGTTGCTCCTCCAGGGGACCGTTGAGTTATATTTTTTTCAACTTTTTTGCATTAATTGAAATACTTTTCTATACTTACTTTTCATGTTCATTACAATAAGAATTTACAACACTGTGAATGAAAGACAGCCTGTGATTTTCTCTTTCCTCACCAGACTCCATTTTTAAGTCCTCCCAATTGGCTGTGTCTTCTGATCGGAAGTTGTCTTTTTGACCTCAGTGATAAAAAAAAGTGTTTTCTGTTACTTTTTAAAGGGAAAAATCTAATGTTTCATAGAAAGAAACACGATTCACAGTGGAACAGGTGTGGCCTCATATTTCAGAAGGACTGGCGAGTTTGCCTTCGCAGTTGCTAAGAGGTGGGTTGGAGGGACACATCTTGAGCTAGGAAGAACATTGGCCTTGGAATCTGAAGTGGCAACCTGTGCCTGTACTTCTGCCTTGCCCTGACTGAAGCTTCCAAATGCTCCATTTGGTCATACTGACATCTGGCTGGTGAAGGGAATTACCCAGCAAGAGGTTTTGCTTTGCATTACCTATAACATGATCTCATTTTTGTAAATACACGTGTGATGTGCACATATAAAGACACATAGCAAAATGTTAATCTGTATCTACGAGTGACCAGTATGTTACTTTCTCCTTTTACATAGCACATGAATTTTTGGGCAATGACCTTTATTTAAAATTGTTGCCAAAAAGTCCGGGGGGCGGGGGGCAGGGCGGGGAAGAATCTATCCCTCTTGTCCCAGAAATTGGGAGAACTTGCTCTCTTCTCTCACATAGGTCATATGTCTTTGGTTTTCAAAGCAAAGCACAGGGCTCGGTATGTGCCTCCTGAAGCCAGACATAGCTTGGCAAATGGCATCCTCTAGCCTTGTTGTGACCAAACTACTTTGCAATTGAGAAAAATATTTAGAAACCTGAAGGGGTTTTCTTCACACCCCCTTCCCTACTCCCTTGGAACGTCAGCATCAATCTCCCCCAGGCCCCTTATAACTTGAGGTTCAGTCTGGAAATTTGGAAGAAAGGAGCATCCCTCTTGGGACCAAGGGAAGCTGTGTTCTACTCCTTTCCATTCCTTGTTGGGCCTCGCACTGCAATTAGCACAAAGATTGCAATTCCCAGGGGTGATAGGACCTCAAAGGTCATCTGATCCCATGTATATACTAACTGCTTAACAAGTCAATGCTTAACAACAGATAACATGTGGCTGCTGGTCACTTAGTTGCTCAAGAAGCAAGCCTGAGTCATAGGATTAGATGCCCCAGTTCACCCAGACATTATCCCTAGCCAGTCCATTCTGCCAATGTCCAGGAATATGAAGATGTGACTCAGCACTCTTTCTGCTGTGAGTGGGGCAGAAGGGGCTGTTGATCCCTGGTGGGACCAGCACAGACAATAGGTCCTGTTTACAGCTTTGGGGGCTAATGGTTGCAGATCTGGGTCCCTACAAATCTCCCCTCCCTCCCTCCTCCTGCCCTCTTCTCGGAGTGTATGGATGTGACTGCAGGGCAAGGCACGATACTGTTCACCAGTTCAAGATAAGGAAATATCTATCTGGGCCTGACTCTCTATATAAGCACCAGATGGTAATGATTAAAATTAAATTAAATTAATGTTTGACAGTCCATGAAGGGCATAAATTGCATGGTGTGCTGCTTGTCCAATCTGTCATCTTGTTTCCCTTGGCTCGGGTCAACAAACAACAGCTGAAAGCTCCCTCTCTGGGTCAAACAGTAGCTTATTTCCCTGCTATGGAAATGGCTGCTCAGTTTAGTAAGTTGAAGGCTCTCATGCTGCCAAAATCGTGACTAACTGGCCTTAAAAAGTAGAGAATTCTATTATCTTGCCACAGTCTTCAGCAACTGTCTCTCCAACTGCAACTGCAACTACTGGTTGCTGAATTCAGAAACTGGGAAATCTGAACTTAGCCTCAAAGCCAACCATTGCCAAAATCACAAAGCCATTTCCAGCTCTAATGACAGCCTTCTTCACTCCCGTGGTTTCTAGAACATGTGAGCAGTGCTGACCTGTTACCAAGTTACAAAACAATCTATGGTATCCCATTTTAAAACCACATGCATCTGCCAAGTTCTCCCTTCCAAAGAACTTTCAGGTTTAGACTTTTGCTCCTTCCCCCTGAGTTATTCAGGAGTCAGTGTTCTAATATTTACCTTGACTTTCTAGCTACTTACAGCCAAAGTAACATCTCAACCTTTGTACTTTGGCACAAGAACTTTGACAAAATTTTCAAAATGTTTAGAATACGCTTGGGTGACAAAGGTTTGTTTCTCTAGGAGTATGCCAGCAAGCACTGATCACATACAGGTTGTGGAAGATGGGGACGACCTCCCTTTATGAATGAAGCATGCATTTGCCCAGTTGCCAGGGATACCCCAGGAAGGCCTCTGACCATCAATCCTTTTGGAGACTTGTCTCCCAGGAAGAGAAGAGCTTCACTTCAGATTTCCCTCCAAGGACAGCCCATATCTCCCAGCTCAAGACAATTTTGAAGGGTCAACCCTACTATGCTCATGCTTTTCTCTACCTGGTTTGTCTTTCTGTTGACTCCCTGATTCCTCCCCCTCCGCTTCATAGTACATGTCTCCTCTAATTCCACTTCATCAGAGAGACCTTTCCTGTTCTTTTTCTAAGTGGCACACACTTGCCTTCTCCACAGCCCCATTCCCATAGTTTCTTGTGCCTTAGCCTGCTCTCATTTTCTTCATAACTCTTATCATCACCTCACATTATGCGTTTATATGTATCATATGTTTCTATGTGTTTATACATATATACATATAAAATGTATATTCATGGATGACTTAGTTCATTGCCTATCTCCTCACTAGTTTATCAGCACTGTGATGGCTGGCACCTTATCTGTTTTGTTCGTTTATTTTTTAATCTTTATCTCCTCTTTCCTTATCTCCACTACCTAGAAAAATGCCTAGCACATATAGAAAGGTGCTCCGTAAATATTTATGAATAAGTATGTGGATGAATGAATGAAAGAAATTAATGAATGAATGGCTGCTTCTTATCTTAGCTACTTCCAGGTACTTAGGCTGCCTAGCACTCTCCCTGTACATCCTGGGTGCTGGAGTCCAAGCAGGCTAACATAATCATCTAAAACAAGTCTGTTCTGGATCTAGGTTGACTTAATCACTTAGTTCACAAGCAATTGCATAAATTTGAAGCTGCATCTCACATTACTGTCAGTGCTTTAATGATATTAATGCATTTAGTGCTCATAACAGCTTGTGAGATGGAGGTCTTATCATTATTCCAATTTTAAGAATGAAGCTGCTGGGCAACAGAGAAATGAAGTACTTTGCCCCAGGTCACACACAGAGTAAGAGCCGGAATTCAAACCCTGGCAGTCTTTCTCCAGAATCCCTGCCACTTACTAGCTGTATAACTCTGCACAGAGTCTTCTCTGAACTGGTTTCTTTGCCCATGAAAATGGAGATAATAAGGCCGACTGCACCAAGTTATAAGCCTGAAATGAGATGATGAGTATAAGGGCAGGGTCCCTTATCCACAAAGACACTTATAAAAGCATGATTATCATTTTTGTCCCAGTGTCTTGCTTTCCCCGACATCCCACTGGACTGTGTGGAGTGCAAGCATCACCCCCACCCAAGGTCCTTCATTTTGGATGCCCTCCATTGGCTGTTTGACCCTTGCTGAAGACCGTGGACAGCATCCCTCTTGCTGTTCTGATGCTCCAGGGATAGCTCCAGCTTGTGCCACTTTTCCCCTCGACTCTGCTCAAGCTGGCCTCTCTCCTGTAAACAAGAGTAGGGCCAGATCCCAAATGTCCTTCTGCCCTTCCCTGACAGATCTCAAAATAAACCAATTTTTAGAGGCAGAAGTAACAACATTCAGAGGGCCTGGCTGGCCTTTGACAGCCTGCAGTTCTTTTGGATTCCCATTACCTGATATAACCACTCAAAACAGCCATGCATCAGATTTGACTAGGGCAGTGGCATCTCGATGAACTGCCCAGAACCCCCTTCCATGAAGTCTTCATTGGCCCAGTTACTAGGAGTTCTGTGGTAGACAACTCTCAGCCCCTTCAGGGACTGCTTCAGCTGCAGAGAGCCCCCTTGACCAAAAGGCAGTTTCCGTGGTCATTTGGGGTTGTCTTTATTCAGTGACAGCGCAAAGTGAGGGTATAAACTCCCAGGTCTTGGCCCAGCTGAGGATAACATTGAAGGGTCATTCTAGCCACGGGGCTCCCTCTGGGAAGACGAGGCTGTTATTGGGCCCGCACCACAGGTCCTCCATCCAGTCTTGCTCCCTTTCCTCAAGTGTTGATCCTGAGAGCACGCTCTAATTAGCATCTTGCTCCTGTGCTTTATCTCAGAGTTCATCTTCCAGAAAGCCCAGCCTATAACACAAGGTCTAATCCAGTTCGCACACTCATTTCCCCAGTTTCCTCCAGAAAAGATTAAACCCAGGAGACAAAAATGGCCTCCCAGGATAACAATTCCCCGATCATTTTTTTCCCTCTTCTCAGAGGCCTGATGAGTCTAGCCTGCTGCTGACACAAGCACATAAGTGAAGCCAGAAAAATGATCTTCCCTGATGTCTATTAATCAATTCCGTGCTTACTGTTCATTGCCTCAGTTCAGGGCTCTCTCCTCGAGGAAGTGAGACAGATGATCATGTGCTGCCATACGACACTGGTTCTTTATTTTGACCTCCTGAGTCTAGGAGGATTTATCAGCAAACAAGCAACACATTTAACTATATGTCAGAAGCAGATGAAGAGTCCGTCATTAAGGGAATATAAACAACTAGGTACTTCACCTATTTTGTAAAGCTGATATATTTATAAACCTGCCCTTGGGCAAAGGGTCAGGTTCAATGATACCCACTTTGGGAATAACAAATCCCAAACTACTTATTTGTTATGACCATAAATGACATTTTGATCTGAGTAACCATGAAAGTATCTGTACTTTTAATGGCCCATAAAAATCTTAACACACTCCCTTACATGTCATATTTCCTAAACTACAACTGAACGAGCCTTGTAGTTTACATTTGATCTTCAAGAATGAACAAAATAACTGCCCTATTTAAATGTGCAGTACTGTGCGTTTTGCTAAGCTAATAAAATCAAAAGAAACAAAAATGCAGCGAATCATACTACTTATTTTTTAAGATTTACTCTGAGTACATAACCTGTCTTATGAAGCAGATCTTCCTAATAAATCCTTTGCTTTCCCAGCATGCAGCCTAATTCCTACAAAGGAATTAAAAGAACACTTGATAGTCTATTGATTTCTCACATTCAGTTGGGTTTTCTTATGTCCCTTTGGAAATACTTTCAATTTTGAATTTAGACTAGATCTCCAAGATGGAGCTGTGTAGGGTAAATGAACCGGTCAGGCTTTTTCCTCCATTAGCCTCTATGATCAGCATCTGTGGTAATGTACCCTCCCAGTGATTGCATGCACCTGGTCCAGTGAGTGTGCGTACGTGTGAGCAAAGGATAAAAGGACAGTGTCATCTCAACATGAGAGACACTGGTGTGGAGGGTGGACTGAGAGGAGCGTGGCAAAGACAAAATATCAAGAAAATGCCAGAGAGAGAAAGAGGCCAGAGAAAGAATGCATAGAGTCCTGGAGGGTTGAGGGTTTGCCTACCTCCCAGTCCTCCTGGACCCTGCCCTTGCCCATGGTTGCACTCCAAGCTGGGACAGCTAGACAGGCATGGGTTCTATCTACTGCGAGAGGCCGTGTGAGTGAAGTTGACCCCAACCAGTAAGGACAATTACAGCTGTAGAAACAGATGCTCCTCTCCCAGGCCCATCCCAGCCATATGTTTTAATTCATGGTGTTGGGCACTTGGCAGACACAGGCACTTTGTATTCGCCAGCCTCTGAGACCCCTGAACTTTGAAGAATATTTTGTTAAAGTTATGAGTGCTGGTAGGGCTGGCTGCTTCACTAGCCTCCCGAGGCTCTACAATTCCTAGGACTCATTCTCGCAGAATTTTGCTTTTGTTTCCCAGATACTTACAACCGCCTCACTTCCAGACCCCCCCATAAAGTTACTCGGAACACTGAAATAGCAAATTGATCCAAGTAGTATCACTGTAGGGGAAGCTACTGTCATTCACCATCTGCCCATAGGAGCTTCGGATTTGAGAAGACAAAATTAAAACAGAATGATGTTTGCTATCATTGAAATAGCTTGAGTGTTATGACCGCCCACAAAGCTCAAAGTGAATCATGGGGGTCCTTGTTAAAATGCACCTCCCATCACAGATCTGTTGAATATGTATCTCTGGATTGGTGTTGGAATTTGCATCCTTAACAAGCTCCCCAGGGGATTTTCCTCCATGTTAACTGTTGACAGTCATTACTCTGGAGGCTGATTATCTCAGCCTAGGCAGGGTTCTTCTAATGCCACTACTAGTTAGTGGCTTTGTGTTTTGAAAGGAAATGGTAGCAGTCGGTGACGATCATCTCTCAGTTGTATGATTAAGCATGATAATGATGGTGTTGGTGCTCTACCTAGCTCCCCCTTACCAACTAATGCACCCATCCTCCAATTGCTGACTCCATCATACCCAGAACCAAGACAGACTCTATTTATATTTAGCAGTTGTGAGTGTTGGCTGCTAACAGCTCACAGCTGCACTTGTCTCTGCAGAATTGTTCTCAGCTGACAGGAACCACCTCCCCCAGAGACGCCTGGGAGGTTATCTGCCAACCAACACAGCCAATGGCTCACTGGTATGAAGTAGCAAAAGACCAGTTCAAGGGAGCTTTGCCTCAAGGGACAAAACTCTGTAGTGCAATCTTTGCGCTAGAGTTTTCTCTGGAATCAGGCTGATGCTACACTTCTGTTGAAATTACCTCTTTGGTTGGCTTTTTTTGTCTATTTCCTTCACCTCCTTCCTTTGAGGTCTTTCCTGAGAAAACTGGCTCCCCCTCCCAAAAGAAAGCTTCTCTCATTCTCTGCAGGCAGTTTTCTCCACCCAGTATTATTCAGTGGTCAAGAAGGCTTTTTGAAAGAAAAAAAAAGTTTAAAATAACAAATGAGCATCTGGGAATAAACAGATATTTGGGAAAGAAATGGGAGGTCCTGGTTCCAAGTAAAATAGGGTAACCATACCCTGTTTATTCCACTCAAGGCAGTTATCAAGTCTGAACAGAATGTATAGGGCAGCTATTTGAAAACTCTGAAAAGTAAACAGTAGCATGAAGCTTGAGAAAGAGAACAGAATCCAATGTACCACCAAACTAGTGACGAGTATATCATTGTTTTTCCTCTGCTATCCCTGGTATGAACTCAAGGCAGGCCAAAACCTAGAATTCATTCTAGAAGGACAGGAAAGAGATTACCTGATGCTTAGATAGTGGAAAATCTGTTTTCCCACCTTTTTTCTTAAACTCCAGGATATCTTGCAGGAGCAGCAGGTACATGAAAGAAAGCACCAGCAATGGAGGTTTGAGTGCCTAAAAGTCTAAAGGAGGGCATCCCTTGTGTCTGATAAGAATTTTGTACCCCCCAAAATGTGATGGACTGCCACTGCTGCTTTTCTCTCTTGGTTATAATCTTAACATAGTTATTATTGTGGAAATCACACAGCATAGCATAGTGACTAAAGCCCCATCTTTCTAGGGTCAGAGATTGAAAGGTGCACCATAGGAAAGCAAAAACAATGGGGAAATTGGGGAAAAGATAGAATTCAAGGGGGTGGGAAACCCTTACCTTTGCTTATCAACGCCTAGGTTCATTCCCTAGTTATGCACATGTGAATCTGAACCTAGGTAAATACCAAAGATTTTGAGAACTGTGTTATGGGATAAGACGCTGCCCAGTTTAACCACTGGGTATTTTTGTAGCCTCTATTCTATCTGCCTTTTAGTTTTCAAGGATTCTGTTAACATAGGCTCTAGTGGAGAGTTTTATCCTTAGGTCTGTTCAGTCTACTGAAACACATCTTCATTTCTGCATCTCATCTCTTCATTTCTTTTTGGTCCTTTCTTAGAATTTCCATCTCTTTGCTTACATTGCCCAAACTGTGCAACACGCTGGCCACTTTATCCATTAGCACTCTTAGCAGATTAGACAGAGTTGGTTGAAATTCCCAGGCTGACAACTCCAAACTCCCCACTACGTCTGGTTCTTATGCTTGCTCTGTCTTTTTGATACTGGGTGATAATGGGGCTAAAACCTAGCAAGGAGGGTGTCCAATATCTAAACCAGTCACTCTCTGGCTTCCACCCATGCACACAGTTGCAAAACAGCTCAGTTTTAGGGAATAATAATAATGAGATTTATTTTACAGATGAGGAAAAACAGTTACTGAGGCCACAAGTGGCCAGTTATCTTACCCCAGTTATTGTCCAGTGTTTTAAAGTCCTAAACAAAAGGCCAGACTTCCAAAATGGTGTCTTCCTGTCACTATAGACCTGAAACATGTATTCCGAACAAAAGGTGGGGCCAAGATGGTGTCTTCCGTATTCAGAACAAAGGGCCAAAATGGCATCTCAACAGTTTTTATCTCTCCCTTCTCTGGGAGGTTCAGATTCCATTGCCCAGCAGCTTCACCTCCCTCATCTCTGAAAAATACACATATTCCACAAGTTTACCTCTCTCATTTCTGAGAGGTCCAGATTTTAGTTTCCAGCAACTTCACCTCCCCTGTTGACAGAAGGTTCACAGATTCCATTTTCACAAAAGACCCCTACTTGAGTTTCCAACAGCTTTCTCTTCTTCCCTGGGGTGGCCAAATCCCATGGTGGCTGATCTCTGGGACGGCCATACTCTCGGAATGGCAGCACTTCTGGGCTGAAGCCCAGAATGAAAGCACTCGGTGTTTCTACTATAGCTTCTTATACCCTTATCAGAGTCTCCACCTCCTCTCATTCTTTCTTGCCCTCAAGGTATGTCTCATCTGGTATTATTTCTCCTTACCTGCACCCCTCTCAGGCACCACCTGCAGCATTAGCCTTGCCTTACAGCCCCAATTACTTTTTCATATTTTTTTTCCCTTTTGGTATATTTTATATTTTTTTTTTTTCTGGCCAGCCAAACGCAAAGTTCTGGGTTCAAAGGACTGCTGTAAATAGTCATTAGTAAGGTGTGGTGCTAGAGGGAAGCACTCTATAGCACTCTGACTAGTCCTTTAGTGAACCTATGCTCTGAACTGTGAGCTTCATGAGAGTTTCTCAGTTTTTCCTCTGTGCCCACACTAAGACTGCAGAGATAGCTACAGTGGGGTTGAGTTAAGTATTTCCCTTCTCCAGGTCAGGTAGATGCACATAATACCCCCAAAGGTTACGATCTGGCTAACAGCTTCCTTCACGGGCTGTCTTTATATAAGAGAGCTTTAGCGTATTTCAAAATGGTTCCTTCTCCTCTTTCCCTGCTAGATGCAGGAGGGGATTTTTCTCTGATATTTACTGTTAAAAGCTGGTTGGACTAATGGTAGTTGGCTCACAGAGTTGTGTGAACTCCTCTATGACTGAGCCCCTCTGGAGTTTTTAACACTCAGATTTTTCCACTCTGAGCCTCCAGCGATTTGCCAATTACAGGTCAGGTTTCCTTACCCCAGCTCTGGTTCCCACAGAGGCTTCAGCTAGTGCCTCTCTGCTCAGTAAAGCCTTCACACCCTTTGTCTGCTCTCTTCAGTCTTGAGCATTGAGGTTTGCTGTGTGTCCTCCTCTCCCTATGAATCCAAAAAAAGTTGTGTTTTCAGTCTGTCCAAACTGCAACCTCCCAGCTCCTGGTATGTGAAATAAGAAATACAAGTCCCTCGCCAGCCCACCTTTGGTTAAAGAAATGCTAAATTTAAGAAAGGGAAATGTTACCAGAAAGCAACATGGAACATTAGGAATGAGAGGGGCAATAAAATGCTAAGTAGCTCAGTAAATAGACTATTCTTTTCTGCTGAGTTTGTTATATTGTTTGACAGTAGAGAGTGAAATTGATAATATTTTCTGAACATTTTAATATGCGTAGCTGTACCACCTAAAAGTGACTACAGTGTAAAGGGGAAGGATAAAGGTTCTTATATAGTATTTGGAGTATTTGGAGCAAAATATTGATGCTGAGTAGTTCACAGTGTGTATAGTATACCCTGGAACAAACACTAAATATGCTATAAAGAAATTGCAAAAAAAAAAAAAAGAAGCAGCACAGTAGAAAAACTGAAATGGAATATTAAAACAAAAAATCCAAAAGGAAACAGATAAATGATAATCAGAGGGACCAATCACAAAACAAATGATAAACTAGTAGGAGTAAGATAAATTCAAATATCTATAATTATACTAAATGTGAATGTCAGAGGTTTCAGAGTGGATTGAAAAAGTCCCAACTAAACTCCATCTACAAGAAACCCTTTTCAAAGGTAACGATAGAGGCATATTAAACATTAAAAAAAGACATATCATGCAAAGACTAACATAAGGAAAGTTGGAGTCACTGTATTTTTTAAAAAAAGATCAAAGCTGAATCTAAGCTACTTATCACCAGTGATCTTTCCTTAATAATTCATTTACATTCTTTTCTCAGGAAACATTTATTCTGTCTTACTCGTAATCCTTCCAAGTATCCAAATACTAAAAAGATGCCCAGCACTAGTTGGAAAGCATATGTGAATGTTCAGTAGTTGGGAGTTAGAATTTTGCAGACAGTACCAATATAATGGCTTAACTAGCAAGACATAAATTTTCTCTCCTTAACTTTTCCAGCTAGGTACAGGGCAATCTTCCAGGCAGATGTTTCCTTTGACAAAAGTAGATTTTTTCCTATTTTCATCCTGCCATCTCCGTAGTACAAACTGTTATATGGCTTTAAACCCACAAGGAAAAATGATGACCATATAACTAACATCACTGGTTATGAGAACTCATTTATTATTTAAGAAAATTATGTGTGACCACCTCAAGTATGGAGATAATACTCTCTAGAGCCCTTCTTTATAAGAAGAGTTATTTACAAGTATCATTTCCCACCCTTTCTATACAATCACACACAAAGACAGTTATAATATTTATAAGACATTCTGAGGGAAGTAGAGGAGAGTTGTCCAGAGGCAATTGGCCAGGGGGGTTCAGTTCCTCCAGCAGCATTGGGTGCCCCTTGGGATTGTAGGGAACCAAATACATTGATTCACCTAGAACCTATTCATGAAAATCTATAACCAGAAATATGGGCACTATTTTATCATAAAATTCAATTTCTTGCCATAGTAATTCCTGGGGTTTCCCTTTTGCATTTTTATATTCCTCATCTTTTTTTTTTTTTTTTAGACTAGGTCTTGCTATTTTTGCCCGTGGAACCACAGGCTCACATTGCCCGAGGTACCACGGACTCAAGCAATCCCCAGACTCAGCTTCCCAGGTAGCTTACAGGCACGTGCCACCAGACCCAGTTATATTTTTGAAAGTAGGTCTTGCTCCGTTGCCCCAAGCGGGACTCCAACCGCGATCCCAAGTCCCCACCGTGGCTTTCTAGGCTGACGCTTACAGGCCCGTGCCACTGTGCCCAGCCTTTATTCCTCATCTTAGTTACACTTAATCCCTTTCCAGTTTCAAAAAATTTCAAACTTTTATAAAGTGGAAACATTAAATATGATTACACAGCAACTTCCTCACACTTAAAAAAAATATTTTAGTATGAGGCTGTATATGCTAACTTACCATGGGCATGATAGGCAGAGAATTGACAGGGATTTTTTTGAACCTGGTTTTCAAATTTTTTCTTTTCTGTTTTCTGTTTTCAATTTTCTATTATATAATGGAGATAATAACACCTATGTGGATAATAACACCTATGTGATATGGTTGTTGTAAATATTAAGATGAAGTATCTTATGAAATATATTTAATATAGTGCCTAACATGCAGTGGGTACTCAATGAACATAGTTTACTTTCTCTTAATTTTCATTCCTGAGGGTAGTTTTTCTAAAATGAACAAGGAGATAACATGCTAACTCTGATGTCTCAGGTTTTATGAAGTTTATGAAATGATCTTGGCATTGAGGGCAAGCTATGATTTGATGGACAGTGAAAAGCAAGGAAGTCCTCCTAGACCCAGGTAATAAGATGACAAGAAGATAATTTGAAGTCTCATGCTCCCAAAGATAAGATTAAGGAATAAGAACCCTTGATATGTAGGTGAGCTATTGATTTGGAACCTAGTCTTCAGGAAACACAGGGGGAAAAATCTCACTGTGTGAGTGTGAGAGCTAACTTCAGGTTTCATCATTTGGTGAAGTACACAAAAGTTTCTTCTTTACTTTTGCATCATCACTTTGCTATCTTGTCTCCCCTGGCAGTATCACTTCTTCCGAGGAATCCATTATATACTTATGCTTAACTATTACCTAGTGGGCTTTGACAATATCTGATTCATATGAAAGAATTTCCAGTCTAATGGGTTAACTCTTCCAGGTCATCAGCATTTAACAAAAAAGAATTTTGGATTGCCTTAAGATTAATCAAGAGAAAAACTCAAGTGATTGAATTTCCAGCATGTCTCCTGAGTAGGCAAGATCTTTTTGATTATAGAGACTACCCACTCAAATCATACCACAAAGATTAACTTCCCACTCGATCTGTGGGTGATAAGGATCCTAATTAATAGACCTAAGCATGCACAGTCTAGACATAATCATGCTTTAATATCAACATTCTAAATGGGGCTCTAGAAGAATTTGTCTAAATTACCCCTATGTGAGTGTCATGGTTGAGTAACAGGAAGAAGAGCTGCAGGGGTCTTGCTTGAAGCAGCCCTGTGTACAAAGAAATGGAGGACACGCTAGTAAGAAATGCCAAGACCCAGAGTAACAGCGTTAAGATGAGAGGGCCAGATGCATGATTGACAAGCATCCACCAAATTTTTTGGAATTAGGCAAGGTGGGGTTCAAAATGAAAACTGGTCAGGAACAACTGAGTCCATGGCTCATGTCTCTTCTTCAGTGGCTGCAGGACGTGGGAGCTCACTAGATTAGTTTGAAAGGTTAAATTCAGGGTGGGCATAGAGGAGGCAGCAATGGACTTGTGGGACTACGGGGAGATGTTAAATAAATATTAGAGAAGAATTGGTAGCTATTAGCATACAGCTGCTATGAAGCTATTAAAATACAGAAGTTATGGCACATGCATTCAGAGGAGGAAGTAAAATCACTATTTAAAGACTCATTAGATACCCATTCTTTTTTTAAGACAGGATTTAAGAAAAATAATGAGATCTATCTTGTGGTAGTACTGAGATATGGAGCTAAATGACCCATGAGAGGTCTCTTCAAACCCAAGAGATTCTGTTTAAACGTTAGAATCCATCTGCTGGAATGGAAATTAAATCCAATAAGCATTCTCTCTGGAAAAGCATTGCTTTGTATGAGTGATGCTCTATTTGCTCTCGTCTTTCTTCCTTTTCATCCCTTCCAAATTAAAAACTGGCTCAAACCTATCTCAGAAGTAATTTTCTTGATATTAACCCCTAAGAAGAGGATTCATAGCCTAATAAACTAAGAATGGCAAGTAGGAACCCTATCGAGAGGTTTCCTGAACTGTACGTTCAGAAATATTCTGAAGCTGCATTCAGAGGACTGACTGATTAGTGGTGTCTGCCCTGAGAGAAAGGAAGGATTAGGGAGTCCTTCCCAGGTGTTTGCCACTCCTGCTATATAACTATGCAAGGAGTTATTTATAATGATAAGCAACAAAAAGATACGCTATTATTTTAATATGCCAAGGTATAGATGCTCTCACAGGCATTAATGAGATTCGGTGGATGGTAAAATGGACTCCTTCCAGGAATATGGAAATATGAAGTGAGTGTTAAATATAAAAAATGGGGACTACAATGATATTAGGAGAGAAAAAATAATACTGTCATAAAGAAATCCAAATCCAACAGAAGCTATAAGGGCACACTACTGGTGCACTAAGAATAAATTAAAAAACCCTTCTTTTGCAAACCCATAAGCCGGAGGGTGGAACCTGAAAAGAACATTTGGTATAATTTAAAGGAGAGAGGAAAGTCAAGTGATATGGCTTTGGTCATTGGCCACCCTGTTTGGTGTAATATTCTTCTAATATTGATTACAAACCTGGTTTCACAGGCACAGAGCTGACCTGCAATTACCCTCCATTTCCAGCTTTGTGACCCACAAAGCTGTACAGACAAAGTTGGAATGCAAAATCTTACAAAACAACATATTTTCTTTTGAGAACCAAGTCTACTCAGTTGCCTACTGGCCTCCAAGGTCCAAAAGGTAAATCATGCTGGGAAAATGACTTTAGTTTCCCAAAGAGCTCTTTCAGGCACTTCAATCCTTATTTTTTTCCAAGCCTGGACTCAACACTCACATCCCAACTCTTCCATCTAAAGGTGTGGGGACCTATGAGATGATCCTGGTCTCTTGGCAACATAAAACATTCCTTCAGCCCCCTCTCTGCTTCACTTTAGATGAATCAAAGGAGTGGTGTGTATGTGTGTGTGTGTGTGTGTGTGTGTGTGATATGTGTGTGTGATATGTGTGTGATAGTTGGGGTGAGGTTGCAGGGGGGATCTAAGGGAATACTACTGACATATTGTTGGAACCCAAAGAATTCAAACAATTTATAGTTGAATGAATGGATGGAATTTGGGGACCAGCTTAAATAATGGGAGGAAAAGCATCTGTTCCTTGGAAAAGCAGATACAGCAAGACAGAAGAATAGAAGCATGGCAACTGCAGATAAGATTAGTGCTTTTGTACACTGCTATCACCAACTATCCTCCACCCAAAACAGGAAATTTAGGCTAGCTTTGCAGAGGACTCTCCTCTGTAAGTAGGAGTATCCCAAGACAGGAAGACTAACCTTCAAGTTAATAGAGGAAGTTTATGCAGGCATGATGAAATTTGGCATCACCTAGGCTGTGAGTTCTCTAGCTGTATGGTATAAATAAGAAAATCAGGCATGAGAACTTTAAAGTGCAGTTTGTTCTAACTTTACATCAGAGTCTAGTACCAGAGATGTCTTGCTTTGATAAATACCAATTTTCTATCCAAGTGTTTGGACAGTGCTCCATAGCTTTTATATTTAATCAATTTTACTTGTCTGCAATCAAAATATTGTTAAATATGGAACTAAATATGTAAGTTAGACCCCATTTGGGTTTTAATATTAATCAGGTAGAATGATAGCTACTTGGTGAAGTCATGTGGAATTAAAAGGCATTCTCAACTTCAGCTTTCCACGATCATGGAATGCTGTTGATGGAGAAATTGTGCTTCCTACCACCAATGATGCTCCACCCAGCAACAGATTTTGAACCTAATGCTTCTCTGTATAACTTGTTAGATACTGATTTCACTCCACAACTGGGATACAGGCAGAAGCATTCAATTCATTTGTGCTTTTGAGTCCAGAGTGGAATGGAATTTTCTCAGGAATTTAGAAAACTGGGAATTTACAAAATGTGCATTTTCATATTAGGAAAAATAGGAAGTTCTGTCGTTTGGATTTGAGAATGAATTTTCATAGAACTCAGAGAAATACCTGGCTATGCTTTGGGGCAGGCTGCAAGTACTGGGAAATTAAAAGTTGATGGACAGGAATGGGTTGTGAATAAGACTCCAACTCTTAAACCTCTGAGATGGGGTAATGCTGAGAGGCAGATCTGTATCATAGGCAGTCAACTCTTTCTGTAAAAGGCTAGATAGTAAACTAGTTTCACCTTTGTGCTACCTGGTCTCTGTTGCAGACTTTCTGCTCAGCTTTTGTAGAGTGAAAACAGCTGGAAACAATTTGTAAATGAAGGAATGTGGCTGTATTCCAATAAAACTTTATGTATGGACACTGCAAATTGCATTTCACATAATTTTATGTCATAAAATATTAGTTTTTCAATTTTTTTTTTTTAACCAATAAGAAGCATAAAAACCATTCTTAGCTCACGGATTGTAAAAATCAGGCTGGATTTCACCCAAGGCTCATGGTTTGCTGATGCCTGTTTTATATTATTTCTTGAAATTTCCTTTGTGATTCCTCAGTGTTATCTTGCTGGAAGATTTACCCTCCATTGCTGTCCTCATCCCTGTCTCACTTCCCCATTCACCTAATGGTATTCCTGGGTATCGCCTCTCAAGTAAATTACTTGCACTTGGATACTTGTCTTTAATGTATTTTAGGGGGGAAGCAAAATGGAGAGAACCCACTTGACTGATGAATCACCAAAATTGAACATTCATTGCTTAAACAACATGAAGAGCAACCCCCCTGCCCCCAACAACTCCTGGAATCCTAAGGGTAGCTCCAGTAAAAGATTGTTTTCATTATAATCTCAGACTCATAGCACAGTGGGTTTAAATGTGTGACCTTTACCATTCCAGTCCTCTGACTTTTACCCAAGGTAAAACTAAGTGTTAGCACCTGCGGTGAGTCCAAGACAGCTATTTCCTCTTCTTGGATTCATCGCTATCCAACTCTCATGGTGGGCTTACCAGCAATGAGAACATCAAGGTGCCTCATAGCAGCGTTTGTCAGTGACTCAGTCAAGTGAGCCATACAACAATCCACAGGAACCCAGGGATGTTGTGTGTGATGATAACCATGGCAGTGGTTATCCCATGGCAGCCATGGGATTTGTGAAATGGGTTTATTTCAGCAAGCTCTCTCAATTTCTAAAGGACTGAATTATTTCTAGATCAAGAACAGCAGATAGGTAGATGGGGCGTTCCTTTTTTGGTCCCATCTCATTCATTTTATGTAGCAATTTCTTTCTTTGCAAATTGAAAATGCTTTCCTCACCCTGTTCTAAGCTGTTCCAGATGGCTGTACCCTTGCCACCTGGTAGGTGACTGTCTGTTGGCGGTAAATCTGTGAACTCACTAAATACAGCACTTTCATATCTTCAGCTACAAATGAAGCCATGCCGATTCTTTTGTTAATGACGGGTTTCTCTAATAAACGAATAGGGCATGATGTGTGGACAATAAGGAAATGATGAGGCCATATTTGCCTCTAAAGAACAACTTGTACATCGCTAAAACTGATGACCAGCCACTGATTCCTTTTTGACCTACTTGATATGCAAAAATATAATTGTAAACTTAAAAGGAAATAAAGCTGACATTCTAGAACTAGCTCTGGGGTGTTTACAAGTTCTAACAAAATCCCTCAAAAATATGTTTTAATTGGGTTTCTATTAGCAAGTCTAATCCATTGGGACTCCCTAATTACTAAGGTAAGTCTTCCCTCCCTTTCATCATTATCTTCTTTCAGTCTAAAATAGAAAGGAGTCCTCTTTATTAAGATGTGAATTTTAAATTGAGCTTGAGTCCAGCAAAGTAAGCTATCACTGGTTCTTTCTGAGCCTAATACTCTGGAGGGCTTTGTTTTAGAATTCAAATGCAGGGAGATTATTTATCACTGTGGTTTTGGCAGTGACATAATTGCCCCTTGAAGAAAACAAGTTGGCAGCCTTGTAAAAGAGGAAGTGATTTTTATTTATTTATTTTGTATGGGAATTAGGTTCTGCAAACAAATGCCTCTGACTACTGGTTCTTTAAAAATGCTGTATGGACTTCAAATGAAAAAGCAACATAAAGCCAGTGAATGCCCATGGTCACAGGGTGTGGGAAGTGTAGCCATGGTAATAAAAAACCAAGTACCAAGGAGTAGTAACCCAACACTCAGATCTCTAAGATGGCTGAAACGTACTATAGGATCCACATTTCTGCTTGAAAATCACCTCCTTCTTGAAACACCCGAAGGTCTGTGTTTCTGTGATGCAGGATACAGCCAGGGAAGAACAAAGAGAGAGTAGGCTTGGCTTGGAACATCCAGGTTATCTTCCGGCCTATAACAGTCTCTGGGTCCATATGCTGCAGGCTGAGGCAGAGGCGAGAAAGGAACTATATTTTTGCTATCAGCCAGCCAGTTTCCCAGCTCTGGCAGTTTTTCATCAATTTACATAACTGGGAATGGCAGTTCTATTTCAGAAGCATATGGACAAAGGCCCTACTTCCCCAGCACATGTATACCTATACTCAGGTCTCCTTCCAGGCCCACTCTAACATTTGCATCCTCATCTTCTTTCTAATGTTGAAAAGTTCACAGCTAGAGATTTATTCCTTGGGTGTAAGGCCTTGTCTCTTAGTAATACTCGTATAACTACAACACTTTCACCCCTTAGCTTTTGAATTTAAGCCAAACCCCAATGTTCATTGAAATGAACTCCTCCTTCAAAACAGTCACAAGGTCAAAAGACACAAGCACTATTCATCACTTATAATCTGCTAGTACAGATAGGGCAGGGTTAGGCAAAAGAGAATACAAGGAGACGGTGTGACCTCCATAATGATTGGGTCAATGGAAAGGAGAACTGCTACTATTTTCTCTCATTGCCATCAAGAAAGGTTCTACACAGGCATTTGTTCTTTGTACTTTCTATGAATGAAACAGATACTAAAATACATTACTTTTAAAGATCAGAGTACATACCCTGTTGGGCACTCTGCAAATAGAATTCATCAGATCTTTATGATTTTATTCATTTGGCTAGTAGAGATATAGTTATGTGGAATACCTCCAAGTCCCCAAGCTCATTTTTATCATTTTGCTTTACTCAAAATATTTTAGGAGAGTAAGAATATATCTAACTGAATACTTTTGTTTAACTGGAAGAAGAAAAAAACAATAACTGGGAGAAGAGCATAAAATCATGGTAACTCAAGCATAGTCATGTGGGGATAGCATGGAATATTTTTTCAACACTTGGTTAGAGCTTAGAGGACAAACTTGTTTCTTTCTTTTTTTTTTTTTTTTTGAGACTAGGTCTCGCTAGTTTTGCCTGTGAAACCGCAGGCTCTCGTTGCCTGGGGTACCACAGACTCAAGCCATCCCCAGCCTCAGCCTCCCAGGTAGCTGGGATTACAGGCATGCGCCACCACGCCCAGCTATTTTTTTGGAACTAGGTCTCGTCACAGGCCCCAGGCGGGACTCGAACCGCAATCCCTAGCCCCGGCCGCTTCATAGGCTGAAGCTTACAAGCACGAGCCACCGTGCCCGGCACAAACTTGTTTCTTATAGCAAAATATAGCATATGATATAATTTAATGTAGCACTACTTTTTCCAGAAATTTATTGCATAGAAGCACTTTAATAAGCAATTGAACCAAATTTAAGCTATCGATATATATAGGCTCAAAGGCTTATTAAAGTGTTTCTACGCAATAATATATATGTGTATAAATATATAAACACAGATATATACACATTGCACACAACATAAAAAATATTCACTTGCAAATGTGGCTAAGATCCAAAATGTTTGGAAAGATCCAAAATGTTTATTAGTAGGTTAAATTAATTATACTTTATTCACACCATGAAACACTATGCAGTCACTAAATGGACAGGCACCATTCATGTGGTTAGCTCTAGGAAAATGTATGTTGGCAGAGGAAAGTTTTACTTCTGAGTTCATAGTTAGCTAAATTCTGTTTGAATTTTCCTTTTGAAAATAACCATTATTACATCTGTAAAGTAATCCTAACTAAATATAATTCAAAAGGGGGAAAAAGATAAAAGTGAATTGTCCTTCTGGAAGCATCCCTAGGTACCATTGGTATCTACATTCTCTCTTTGAAAGTGGACAAACTGGGTTCAAAGAGGTCAGATTTGCCTTCTCTGATATGACCTGAGTGTAAAGTATTCCTGCATGAGTTATACGTCATTATGAACTAACACCTATCTTATTTGAAACAGTGTAAAGAGCTCATAGTAATTTTCAGTGTAACAGTCTCATAAGCTCATCACCCCTGCTTCTCACCCATCTTAGTGGTGCAAAGTGGCAAGAACCATAACGTTAGTACTTTTTGTCTTCAAGAAGGTTCAGTAGGTAAGCTGGTATTTTTCTGAGACACTATCTCCTATTCAACCTTGTCTTTCCAGGCAGAAGAATGAGAAACCATTTCATCAGCCTTCAAATAAAGAGATTCTCTGTTTCACTCGTGATTTTAGCTGCCATTCTAAGGGCACTTTCCAAATCCTGTATGAATTTTTCAAGACGTTTCAGAATCAGAACTGCAGATGGTTTTCTCATCTTAGCTGTGAACGAATTTTCTACAGCGTTCCCTGTTTTGTCTTCACTGAAAAAGACCCACTGCTTGGTCAGTCTTTTGTAACAAGTCACTCTCCCACCTGCAAGACACCACACCTCTGAGATGAAAATGGACAATATTCAGAAGTCTCTAAATCATGGGATCCCAGAAGAGAATTCAATGGGTCATTTGATATAATCTTGTCCAAGTGCTTAGCTTTATAAATAGGGGAAACAGAGGCTCATCAAGAGTAAACAAGAACTCTAACTTAAAACTTCTACGTTAGCTTCCTCTCTATTTCATGTCTGCCTGATTCTGAAAATATGTTATGTAATTGGTGTGTATCCCTCCGGTGACAAACTGAAGATCTCCAAGTGTTGGGGTAGGATCTGCGTGTCAAGGAGTGGTGTGTAAGGGTACCTAGGAATAGGCAGAGGTGACTGGGATGGCAGGTAGAGGGGTTTGTTTTTTCAGGGTCACAACATGGAGCTATTTCAATCTCTTACCAACTGGATCAGTCATCCCAGTGTATCCCAGCTGTGTGGCACTTGTGTCCAGATAATCCCTTAGTCTAATTTAGATAAAACTTAGGCACATTTTTTCCTCATTGGAATTCTGTGATGTGTTAAGTCTCAAAGACTGTGGCACTGATATGCTTTAAATTACTCAAAATGAAGGCATCATGAAAATAACTTTCAGGTAATTGAACATTATACATAATTAACCATAGTCTGGGGGTCTCACATATCCAGTGGTATTAGAGTACTGCAGTCTTCTAATATCAGTCATAAAAATGAAATATTTCAATTCCCAAATAGAGAGTACACAGAAATATGAACTCTCTAAAAATGCATGAGCTGATGATTATCCGTCTTCAAGGAAAAGTGAGTCACAGAAATGTTTCCCTCTGTGCAACAGATTTTAAATTGTGATTTATGCCATTTAAAAACAGCTAAGTAGCCCTTGTCTATAAGACTATCACAAGATTGTCTGATGGAGATCACTTTGTACAAATTACCTAATCAACACAATTCCCCTTCCTGAGAACATAAGTGTAAGGAACACCCAACCCCAGGAATAGGTAGGGGTGTTTGTGAGGAGGCTTTATTTTCTCATTCTGTTTTTCTCTCTCCAGCTCCTCAGGAGGTACTACCTGAGACACAGCATGTGTGAGAGCTAAACAACAAAATGCATAAAAATGTAGTTCCCCCGCCCCTATGTAAGACCAAAACATCTCTCCCACAGCTTGAGATCCCAATATTCCACTCTGTCTTTAAGAGATTCCAAATGAAAAAAATATTCCTGATGAGCCATAATTACTTATATCTCTAGTAATAGAAAATGTGATTTAGGTTCTCACAGAAATGCATTTTCTCATCTAATTTACAAATCATCCAAAATAGCAAAAGTTAAATCACATTTAGTTATACTTTTTTTGTTTTAATTTATTTTTACAGTCTATACAAAGCTTGATTGAAAATTGACACAGGACTGGAGCAGACGATGTGGCAGTGGGGCCTGAGGAGAGTTTGTCTGCAAAGGTGGAGAAATCACTTACAAAAAGCATTGAAAATCCAGCACTGGAGGATTTTTAGTAAAGGAAGCTTCCAAGTGGTTTTACCTTCTGGGAAACTCTAAAATGGTTGTATTTAGAAGAAAGGTATTTATGAATATTGATTCTATGGTGAAGGATGATGGATGCTTTGATGGTGGGAGATCTACAGTAATCACACCTGAGGGAAGAAATCCTACCCAGTCAAAATATTAACCAGGATGTAAGGAAAAAAGTACTTCATTAAAAAATAAGCTAATTAAAATAAATATATTCCCCAGTCTTTATGGAACATAAAAAAAGATCACATGGTAGAGGTAAGAAGAATCGATGTACTGTTTGTTGGATGTTATATGAAGGAACACTTAATATGTATGCCAATTGTACCTCAATACACTCTTTGAAAAATAATTCAGAGGACCTTGCATGTTTGAATGGGAGGCTGCTGATACCAAAGTCTCTATGGTATAAGGTTCAATCCGAGAAGCCAAGCTGTTACAGACAAGCACATGCTCACAAAGGGAAATTTTTACAGGTGTTTGACCTTAAACAATTGTGGGAGTCAATTAAGCAGACTCATTAAGTTTGTCTTTTCTTCTGACCTGAAGCTTAAAACCCAGTGAACAGCCAGTAGGGGAAGGGAATTTGGCTATGAAGTGAGGAAAGCAAAAAAGAGCAGGAATCTACAAGTGTGAGCTGAAGACCACAAGGATGCTGGAACCTGGGTCTGTTGTTGCTTTGACCTTAGTAGGATGGTTTTATTGTAGAAGCATAGGACCCTTCATCACAGAACTAAACCCATACACCTGGCCCAGGAGCAGAGTCAGCTAAAGGAAGACCCCAAGAGGTGGGACCAGTTGAAATCTCAGCGTTGTCTCACTTCAACAAAGTGAGTTGACAGCTGACCAATAATGTGTGAGAGCTATAAAATGGCTGCTATTCTCTTCCTCCCTCCAAATCTCTTATAAGAATTTCTCCGTGGCCCACCACAGCAAGACTCATTTAGGAAAGGAGATTTCTGGACAAAGCAGTTCAGCCTAGCCAACTTGACATTACAATATTAGTCACTATAATCAGAAGAGGAGAAAAGAAGTTTTGACAGATTTCAGAGAACAGATCTCTGAGTCTTAAATCATGAGATTGAAGTTCTTTTCCTTTCAGGGCAAAGGAGTGGCTAGGGGTGCTGCAAGAAGAGGTTAAAAGGTGAATATTTGGTTAGTCATTCTCCTCCTTCTCATTCATTATAAATGTGCACTGTGTATTTATATACTAACTTGTATTTTGCAGAGACGGCCACATTACTGTATTCCTTTAGCCTATTCATGTTACACTGTGGAGTTGAAACTCCTATATCGAGAGGTGTGGTCTGTGTTCACTTCCCTTAATCCTGGGCAGAACTGTGACTAGGGCAGAGGTGACCGACATGACTTTTGAGGCTAGGTTATAAAAGCTATCGAATTTCCATCAGAAACCTAGAGCTATCGCTGGAGACCCCCATCAGTCTTCATATTCTCTCAGTTTCCATGTTATGAGGAAGCACAGTCTACATGGGTATGTCATGTAGCGATGTTCTAGTTGATATGTCCAGCCAAGATTTCAACATCAACTAGCTGGCATCAATCACTAAATATGTGAGTTTTCAAATGATGCTTGACCCCAATCTTCAAGTACCCGTTCACCTGCACAAATTGATACCAAAGTGGAGCAGAAGATGAGTTGTTCCCACCGAGTCTTGCTCACATTATAGATTGGTGAAAAAATGAATGTTGTCATTATTTCAAGTAGTTCTGGAGTAGTTTTTTCAGTCACAATAAGTGAAACAGACTCTTTGCCAGACTGAGAGAGGACATTGATGGCTGATATGTTATTTTATTGAATTAGACATAATTACCTAAACCTTTTGCTATGTTCTGGGATCTGTTGGTGTGAAGCTACTTTTTTAATGAATGCTTTTGGATAGATAATGGTGTGTTTTATAATTCATGCTACTGAGTTGGAGTTATACTATCTGACGTATGTACAGAATACAGATTGTGTGATGGGCAAATAGGGTGTTGTACCCTTTCAACATTAACACAAAAGTAAACAAAAGATCTCAACAGATACTTTAAAAAAGATATCCAGATTGCCGCTTAACCATATTAACAGTAGCAAGCATCATTAGTCATGAGAAAATATAAGTTAAAACTAGAATGAGATCAAATTATACATGCACCAAAAAAGGGAAAACATCAAAATAGCAATTGTGGGTAAAGATGGGGTGCAAGTGTGATTCCCAAACATTGCTTTTACATCCCTGCCATTTCTAAGAACATTTAAAGTATTTCTTTCTAATGACCCAGCAATTCCACTATTAAATATTATTAACCAAAAGTAATGAATGCATACATCCATAGAAATAACTTGCACATGAATGTTCAGAGCAGCTTTGTTCAGACGAGTAAGTAACTGAAAATATCCCAAATGTCTATAAATAGGAAAACGAGCAGACCAAAAAATCCATTTGGTATAGTCACACAATGAATGGGCAACAAAAAGAACTAATTAGAATGCATCCAACAATATGGATTAATCTCAGAAACATTAGGTTGAGTGAAAAGAGCCTTATATAGAAGAATGCATATTGTATGATTCCATTTATGTGACATTCAAGAACAAACAAATCTTATGGTATTTTGAAAACAGGTTGTCTCTGTGGGTGGGGGCATCAACTAGAAAGGAGACAAAAGGATGCTGCTGGGGGATGGAATGTTCTATATTCTGAGCTGGAGTGACATGATTTGTATGTTTGTTAATATAACTCCACATTGCCCCCATGATATCTGTGCACTTTACTCCTTGCAAATTATTCCTCAATAACATGCTAGAATAATAATTGAGTCTTCTGAGGGAATTACTGGTCAATGGCATTGTTGGCTTGGTTCATCTAAGCCATCCAGCTTCTATGGGGGAGCATTGTCCGTCTGCACCTTGGCATGTTGTGACAACATCGGGGGTGCTCAACCGATGGTAAAGCTCACATACTAAATGAATGAGAAGGAACATCCTTTTCCTAGAAGTCACCCACCCAAGAGGTAACCTTTACATGCTCAGGTTCAGAAAATGACTTTGGAGTCAAACAGTGTAGATTCAAATTAGGACTCTCCCATTATTAATCTGGATAACCTTGAATAAGTTCTTTGCTGCTCTAAGTCTCTTATTCTACCTCTACAAAATACCTTCCTCAAAATGGTTACCTAGAACAATGACATACATATGATAAGATATTCATTAAATGATAACATTTCACTCTACAACCTTATGGAAACCAAATATCAGAATATTTACTCCTCAAGTCTCATCTGCTGCTTTCTCCTTAAGGATCATCTCGTGATACTAAGAACACTAGAAGGAATAACACACGGAGTCCTCAACATCATAGTGAAAATTATCTTTAGCAAGAAATGAGTTCTTCAGAGACAAGCAGGCTGGGCAGGAAGTAGTACTTGGGATATGTGGGAAAGCACTGCTAAAGGACAATGTGCCAGTTAAGGTTCTCTATTTATAAGTAAAAGAAATGAGCTCTGCTTCCCTGAAGGCAGAAAGTTGCAAGGTTAGGCTTGGGAGTCTGCTGAAATCAAAGCCTTTCCACAGGCGCAGCAATGGAATTCAGTCACCGACTCAGTGCAAAAAGTGATGAGTGCTTGGCTTCCAACTGGGTGGGTTTATTTTTATTTGTATTTATTTGTTTGTTTGTTTGTTTTGCATCAATTGTTCAAAACTGAAAGTTTTAGGAGAGAGCCAAGTTCAGGCCATCTCCTCCTTCCTGGCTCTTGAAATGGGCAAGGTGAAGAGGAAATAGATGCCTTTGACTTCCAAAGGGTGAGAAAGAAACCTGCAATTCCATTATGCCAAGTCCACCTAAATAAAATATCCCCAAAAGGAAATATGGAGAACTCTTGGGAAGGGCCAGTGACTGTTGAGTCGCTAAAAACAGCAAATGCCTACCAGAGAGAACAAAGGGCCGAGAAGTACAAGGCCAGAGAAGACCCCACTCTCCTTCTAGGCAGATTCTTAATTGACTGTGTTGGAGCTTAATGACCCTTTCAGTGATCCCGTTATTAAATTCATCTCAACAACAGCTCTGAGTGCAGAGGCACCGTCAATATATTTCCTCATTAGAGTTCTGTCTCTCACTGTATTGTTAAGTAGTCCAAGTGCTTTTCTTGGAGGTCAACTAGAAGGCCAGAACAAATATTGAAGTGTCATTTTGTGGTACATATTTTATACTGAAAAATGAAAGGATCAGGATGACTTCTTAGGAAAGCAACTGAACTAACAAGATCTACACAGTAGTCATCAAAAGATGTGGATAGAGAGAAGTTTAATATTCAGTTCATGTAAGTATTTCCAGAATAAATATTTTACTTTCATAGAAATATTACTTTGATATTGCATACCATGGCCTTCTAGAAAAGGAGGCCAACATATAAATCGGAAAATTGTAATATACCTGAAATTTATTTTAATATTTAAACCTTTCCCATTCTTTCCTTTATGCTTTTCCTCAGATTGAGAGAAACCTGTGCTACAATGGTAAATAATGTTTAGCAGTGGACTTAAAGTACTATATATACACGCTGATTTGCAGTGATGCACACATGAAACTTATATAAGGTTATAATACAATGTGACTTGAATAAAATAAATAAGATAAAATGTTTTGTGTATGCAATATCAACTTTATTACAGAAGATTTTTAATTCAGTTAATCAGTGTGTGTGTGTGTGTGTGTGCATGCGCTCGTGTGTGCACGCGTATGTGTAAAGCCTGTGAATTCTGACAATTGCCTTTTCTATTTTGATGGTTATTATACCTTAACTTTTTGGACTGGGTGTTGAATCACATATACATGTTAATTAATTCCAAGTACACTTCGATTCCATTGTTATCTTCATCAATGAAAACCCTTGTTTTTACCACAATCCTGTACCTCTCAAAAAGTTATTTTCTTAAGATAACATATTGCCAAGCAAGAAACTATCTTCAATATTAAACTTTAAAGTGACTTTTTAATTGACATAGTTAGAATGCCTTATTTTTTCCTTTGAGAGAATAAACTCCTAAGAAATTTACTTTGATTCCATGAATTGAGTGAAAATAAAACTGGATAATAATAGGGACTAACAGATTTATAAAATAAAGCCTTGCAAAAATAGAGAAAAGTTTACTTCTTGTTCCAGAATTAACAAATTTGTCATTTGAGGTTTCTAATATCATAGGTAAAAAGATGATGTCACTAATTATTTTGGAAGTTCTGCTAATGGGGCTAATACAATAACATTTATTAACTCAGTTTTAAATATGTGTACATAAATCTTAGGACAAAGATGAATGATGCTAATTCAGGAAAATGATTATTTGATCTAAATAAAGTCATGCTTTATAGAGTGAACTATCAATACTCCTCTGAAGACACAGATGCTAAACTAAACTGCTGTCCTTAGAGTCAGGCTTCTGAAAAAAACTGAGCTTCAAAATAATGTTTGTGGATTCCTCACAGATTTATGCTCCAGATTTTATGTGGTTAATGATATTATTTGTGCTCCCAGGGTAAATGTCTCCAAAAATATTGTGCAAATTACATATCTGTAATCAACTTCGTTGAGAAATGAAATTCAGTAGTTCATCTGTCATTAATAAACATACACTTCATTTTTAGCTCATTGTCACTGAAAGGGTTTATTGCAGAATAAAACTCATTAAAGAAGTTGTTGATCAGTGTCATACAACAAATAACAATACCATTGTAGCCAGAGACTTCAAGCTAATATCTATGTCAGGGTTGATAAACTCCTGTCTGTGGACCAAATCCGGCCCTGACCTGTTTGTGCAAATGAGGTTTTTTCAAAACACAGACACACTTTTCATTAATGAGTACAGTTGACCTTGAACAACATGAACTTGAATTGCTTTGGTGCACTTAGACACAGGTTTTTTCAATTCTCTTTCTTCCGCCTCTTCAGTCTTCAGTGTGAAGATGAGGAAGATGAAGACTATAATGATCCACTTATGATTTTCTCTATAACATCTCCTTTCTTTATTTTATCATTAGAATACAGTATATAATAAATATACAAATATGTGTTAACGGGCAGTTTATATTATTGGGACTATGTCTATTCAATAGCAGGCTATTCATGGTTAAGTTTTGGGTGGAAGGGTGTGAAAAGTTACATGTCAGTTTCAACTGCATGGAGGTCAGCATCCTTAACCCCCCACCTTGTTCAAGGGTTAGCTATATTGTTGGTAGCTGAAACAGAGACTGCAGGACCTACAAAGTCTAACACATCTACTATCTGGCCCTTTAAAGCTGGGGTTTCTCAACCTTGGAACTATTAATATCTTGAGCTGAATATCTTTTTGCTGGAATAGAGGGTACTGTACTGTGTATTAGGCATGTTTAACAACATTTCTGATCTCTCAAACTAGAAGTAGCATTCATTTGCACCAACCAAAAATGACTATAGACATTGTCAAATATCCTCTGGTGGGCAACATTACCCCCATGGAGAATCATGGACTTAACTCAAAATTTTCTTCTGATTCTACCAACCGGGACCTGGTAGTTTCATACATCTTAAAGATTGTGGTTTAATATGTATTCTAAGTGACCATGAGCAAAGCCGTGTCCAATACTTTTCCCACCACCTTCCATGGCCAATGGTCATTAACTCTCTGTAGTTAGCAATGAAACACTTCATCAAATCTGAGTCTTGCATTCTATTCTTGGATAGGTTGTGTTAGTTACTTGTGTCTGAAGAAGGTCAGATACTGATTACTGGTTTATTACTAATCATCTCGTAGCTATAACTACATGTTAAACTTAGAACTTGGTTCACTGCCTATGTATCTCAGACACTACTAGAAGGGATTATGGCAGAAGTTCTAAATATAAAGTACCAAATCATATGCACTGACTGGATGACTAGGTGCTGCATAAAAAAATCACTCCAAATTGTCTGTCTTCCTAAGTTTTTGGATTCTTGTAACTGCATTACATCCAGAAAAATTTAACATCCAGGAAATTTTAGTCTCTCAACTGCCTTTACTCTTATTGAGTCCAAATGAACAGAGTTGAAATTGTTTCCAGTATCTTAAATGAGTACAATGAAGTCAGAACTCCTAGTAGATGCTTTCTGAATAATGAATTCAACCTGATTTATCATTTTGTCCTGATTTCTTTGATATAGTACTCATGGAATCTATTCTGATTTTTTTTGTCAATATACATTAGTAAACTTGAAATTTGTCAAGTGGAGTCAGCCATGATCTGATGCTACTTTGAGATTGGTAATAATCAGAAGTAGGGAAGTAGTGTGCTAAGAAGTCAGGATAAATTTTTCCTTCTTTTCAAGGTAAACCTTTAGATGGGTTGCTACAGAATCTTCAAAGAAGGAACAGCCACATCAACCAGAAGAGGCAGGTAGGCTGTATGGGATTTGGGGTATTTTGTTATCCCAGTCCTACATATCTCCACTCCAGTTTTTGGGATCCCACTCCAAGCATTACTTTTATGTAAAATATCTTGTCAATCAATGATTTTATATCGCGTACTGAGGATCAAAATTTGAGTTCTGTTTTAGCTATCTCAACCCAGTGGCTGCAAATATTTTTTGAACAGAACCATAAAATTCCGCAAGCATTTACTTTTGACCGGACGCTTTTTTATTTCTTCAGTCAAGTTTACTGAGAAGCAACTAGCTTGTACTGAAAGAGTTGAATTTAAGCTTTTCAGATTATTCTATTGCAACTACCACTACATCCCTAGTACCTTGCCTGAAACAAGCACGCTATTCCTAGTACACACATATAATAATTTCATCAACTTTTTAAAATTGATGGAAGTTTTGGACTAACTAGGATGAACTGGGTTTTCAGAAGCATCAACAACAACTATAAGAGATAATCAACCTGTGTTTCCCCACCTCTCTAGTTTTCTGAAGATTCATTGCCTGCAAACATTTCTGGTACCAAGTTCTTGATCAGGTGGATATAAAGTGGAAAAGACACTCATTGGTAGTTTTCAAAAATGTTTGAAGGACTAAAGGATTAGGTTTAGAGCTAAACTCCCAGGAACAGAACCCGAGATCATGGCTCAAAACAGACTTGATAAACTACTGTTACTGGTCTCTAAGGGGAACCCTCCCTGCTTATATCCTGATACCAGATATGTGGCAGGAGCTCATCTTTGCAACCACCAGGAAACTGCTACCATTTGCTACAACTAGCGACATTTCCAGATGAAATGGAACTACCCCAGATTGCTCACTTTTAAACCAAAGTCTCACATGGGCAGATCTGATTAATGGACTCTAGGTCACATAGCAGCACACTAGATGCAAATGTGATGGTAAATTTGAGTTTTTACTCCTATACTGGGAAATTTGGACTGAGATGTGGGAATTTCCTTGTTCTGGTTCCCTTTTGATATGTAATAAGTAATCCCAAATTCAGTGGCTTAAAGCAGCAACATTTATTTTATTTTACCCATGAATCTACAGTTTGGGCAAGGTTCAGAGGTAACTGTTTGTTTGATCCATTTAAGTGGGGGCTGGAATCATAGATAGCTCACTCACTTACATGTCCAGTGACCAATGCTGGTCTTGCTTTTATCTGAGTCTCTAAAGGAGAAGAAAAACAGTAAATTCCAAGGACATTCACAAGTCAGAGAACTTTCAAAGAGGAAGAGAAAAAAGTAATGTTTTTCCAACAGCACATCTCTATCTTGAAGAAACAATTGGCTTCATGGAGGCCGCTCACACACTTGCCTCTGAGATTGCGAGTCTGGTGTCTGACATTCTCAAAGTACAAAGAAAAGCAAATATGACTAACAAGATAACCCCTCCTGATAGCAAAGTTCACATGGGCTGAGTTGGGTGAGATGCACTTTCTTTTTCACAGGTAATTGGGACAAGGGTACTTGAGTTTTCATCTGGGCCAATGGAAGGATGAATTTGGAACTCTGCCGCTAAAGATTCAATCTTGCTCTGCTTTTCTATTCCAAAGGCTTGCCTCACTTTACTCCCTCCACAGGCCTTACACAGTTTCAAGTGTTACACTTTGCATGGACAAGAGATGAATGCTTTCTTTTTTCAGTGCTCATGGGGTTAATGATCCATGCCTGTGTTAGGCTCTTTTGCTATTTACAGAGAGCAGGAAAAATAGTTCAGAAATTGAAAGATTCATAATTAGAGCAAAATGGCACACGTCTGACAATCATTTTCATCACTCTCATTCTCTATCTGGGCCATCCTTGATGAGGCAACAGGGCTTACTCATTCTGATGGATATGCCTATTTCCATGGCATTAATCACTTCTAGACTTAAAAAATGGTAGATGGCTTATTCTGTCAAGTGTTTCTCTTATAGCTGAAGGGAGATTATATAGATAATGTAGAGTCTCTAAGCAGTTAGGAAGACGTGGAAAGCTTTTACAGGCATCAAAATTACATTTATACATTTTTCAATGCTCACAACTCTTTTATTCTGTGTGGCTTCTACTGGGACTTCCCTCTCAGCTACCTCCTCCCCTTCCATTCCCCAATTCCTATTCAGTCTTTCACCTTGATCCCTCACATAGTTTAGTTCAAGAACTTAATTTTTAAGGTATCATGATCAAGTGAGTTTATATCCTGAAGATATTACATAATGATTGAAATTTAGCATCGTTGAGCATGGAAATTATCTATGTGGTTCACTTACATTTACATACTAATTTTCATGAGATCTAGTTTAAACATTGACAAAAGAGAATCCAGCAAGTAAGTTCTGGAAAACATGTATGTTTTTCAACATTCATTTACACACATAGGTGCATTTCCTTATATGAATGAGAGGATTGAACCTGTGTAGTTTATTATTTACCTTCAATTTAGAGTCAGTATTTTGTTGGCTTAGTTTTTTTTTTATCCAACCAGTGCTTGAATATAAATATTTGTAGTTCTTCCTTTTTACACAGCAGCTAGTAAAATGCACTCTGCTACACCTTGTCATTTTTGCTGAATGACATATATAGAATTTGTAGCATATCAGCACATAAAAAGCATTCTCAATCTTTTTGTATTGGCAGAGCATTTTCTTGTGTGGCTGTGTGTTATTTTCTTAAGCCAAATCCAAATTGATGAGCATTGGGTGATTTCCAAACATTAACTATTACCAAAATATAAAAGCTACTGAACAATCTTGCATATATATTTTCTTTTGCGTATCTGAGTGCATGTGCACACACAGGTGTGGTAAATACATAATATAAAAGCTTCAGGCTAATGTGACTCCTGGAGTTGGAAAGTGGCTTTCTGAAGGAATATAGGGAAGATTCATTAGGAGAGAAACTTAAAGATTCTGGGAATTGGGCAAAACCTCTGAAAGGAACTGAGGGACATAGGCAAAGTAGCATCATGTCCACTATCCCTTTGAAACAAATATTTCATGAAACAACATTTACCTTATTACATGCAACACACTTTGATTATTCTTATTTACTTTATTCAATGGTGGAAGTGAATCTTTAAGTTGATTTCACAATCCACTAACAGGTCATGACCTGTAGTTAAAAAATCATGAACTTAAATCATATTTGAGGTCCCCTTTAGATTGAAATTTTTGTAATTAGGAGGTGACAGTGTGATTTCAATGACAACCTGCATTTACTGAGCACACTCTATGCTATAACTGTTCCAAACACTTCACATGTATGCGCTCATGAGAAGAAAATAAGATAGGTACCATTAATATCTCCATTTTTACAGATGTGTGTCAGAGGCTACCAGCTGACACTGGACAGGACTCATGCTGTGATATGAAAAAAACTTAATTTCATTATCTTATCTGTCTTCAGAACACTGAAGACAAGACTGACATGACGAATGTCCAGCGAGGAAAGAGCAGCTTCTCCATCCCCCCAATGTTTACCTTAAGAAACATTCCTTAGAAGTTACCAACAAATGTATGGGTAAGTCCCCTGCTTGCCATTATCTCACAGGAACTAATGTTTTACCCAAATTTTATTGTTCCTTAGGCATTAGTCTTCCCTAGTTAATTAGTATTAAAATATTCTCTTAGCCACCTTTTTCCCCTTGTCTAGACCCTATAAAAGGCCTAGTAATTTATCTTAAAAGTTGCTACCAGCCATGCTTCTGCTAACCCACAGTCTTTGACTGTGTCAATCTCTCTAGATCGTCCTTCCTCACAACTCTGCGACCGGCTCTTTACGGATGTGAAAACTGGTAATTGACAGCATTTAGGAGGGAATCCAGGCAGTCTGACTCGAAAACCCGTGGTTGAGAGTATAGGCTTCATAATCAGACTGTCAATCGTCAATCAATAAATGTTTCCAGTTATAATAATGATACAACTTAATTATTGGAAAATACTAGCTCACTATGATTGATAGAAATAATTCCAACAAAAGGCAGTTTGGGACCAGTATTATTACATTGACCAAATTCAGAGATTAACTCTCTGATAGTGAACTTAATGTTCAGCTTTGTTTTAGCCATGCTTGTTCAGGCTTTACCTTAAATTTAGCCACTTAGGTATTTAAATAAGAATGGGCTCTCACCTGGTTTGTATTACATCTTCATACTTGAATGTCTAAAGTGCATTTCACAGTAACTTGAGAGAAATTAATTTTCACACACCAATTTGTGTGTATTGGTTTATTAACACATAAGCAAAGATAATTTTTAAAGAAATGCATCTAAATAAATTAGTTCCCACTATGTAGAGAATTTTCCTACAGAAGTCAATGAATATTAATCTTTGGATTTCCAAAATAAGACCAATAAACCTGATAAAAATGACTAAGAATGGTTTTTTTAAAAAGAACTGTATAGAACTTATACATATATATTGTTCCTTAGATATCTGGAACTATTGTGTTTTTAACTGAATTCTTCTAAGCCAGCTGTCCATAAGTCATATCCTTCATGTCACAGGAACTGAAGCTATCACAGGTAATGGAGTCAGTATAAAAGCATAACTTCTTTTTAAATTAAGGACTATCAGTAATCAAAGATTCATATATCTGCTGAGTGACTTATCTAGAGCCAGACACATATAGGGGGAACATGTCAGGAGAATGTTTCAGCAGCTGTTGTGAGGTAAGCTTAGTTGCAGTGTTTAGAAAGAGGTTAGATCAACCGAATGAGAAAAGATTTTGCCCTCCATAGTAGTGATAAGGGTCTGATAACAAAGATTCACAAAGAACTCACACAACTTAGCAAAAGCAAAGCAAAAAGCCCAGTCAAAAAAATGGGGTGAAGAGCTAGAAAGACACTTCTCAAAAGAAGAAATGCAAATGGCCAATAAGTGTATGAAAAAATCAGAGAACTGCAAATCAAAACTACAATGAGATATCATCTCACACCAGTAAGAATGGCCCATATAAAAAAAATGGGTAACAACAAATGCTGGCGTGGATCTGGAGAGAAAGGAACACTTTTATACACTGCTGGTGGGAATGCAAACTAGTCCAGTCACTATGGAAAGCTTTGTGGAGGACCCTTAAACTACTGAAAATGGAACTTCCATTTGATCCAGCAATCCTAGTTCTAGGAATCTACCCAAAGGTGACAAAAACTCTAATTCATTAAAACACTTGTACCCAGATGTCTTTTGCAGCATTATTTACAATAGCCAGGATAGGGCAACAACCCAAATGCTCCAAAATAGATGAATGGTACAGAAAGCTGTGGTATATGTACACAATGGAATAGTATTCATCCATCAAAAAAGACAAACATGTCATTTGCAGAAACATGGATGGAGCTAGAAGGAATCATACTGGCAGAAATAAGCCAGAAAGAAAAAGAGAAATAATTGGATGGTCTCGCTTATATGAGGGAAAAAGGGAAAGCAAACGAACAAACAAGCAAAGAAAAATTTAAAACTAACTTTTCAGCAGAATTGAAGCACAGAGCATGGGGGGGGAGGGGGAAGTCGGAGGTAGAAGGGGCACAAAAGGTTAAGACAATAGTTCACAGGTGATAAGGTGGAAGGTGGTGTGAGAACCCCAGGGTAGATAACGATGTAAAAAAATTGTACCCACAAAATATAAAAAAATTGAGGAGAAAAAACAATTAATTAAAAAATAAAATAAAATAAAATAAAGCTAATTTTACCTGAGCAGTCAGACTTTCTATAAGCATCACATCATCTGGGCTCTAACAGGTTTTGTAATGCCCTAGGATTTTGTTGCTGCATGAATACATTTAACTTTAAAGGTGAGTAGATTTGAAATTACAAAATACTGTTGGGTATGTGAATTGAAAATTTTGTTCTGTGTTGTTAAAAAAATGCATCCCACAAATATGTATTTTACAAACTAATAAAACCCATTTCTTAAAAAAATAGAGAGTAGAAGGGGAGAAATGATTTCAGTCTATTTCAGATACTACAGTGTGATTATGAGTTACAGTACAAGACTGACTACACCCTAGCTTGAAATATTATTGGCAGAGGCCAGACACACATCTCTTGCTGCCTATTTTTTCAAATGTCATTTTGAATATGTAGCTTCCAAGATGTCCTGAAAATTATCAATCTGAAAGTTTTGAAAAATCAACAATCTGAAAGAAAATACATGCTCTAATTATAAACAAAATGCATGCTTTCATAGAACATTTGGAAAATTCAAAAACTGTAAAGTGTAAGGGAAAAAATCACAAAATGATAAGATCATGAGATAATTATGCTTACAGTTTATGTATGCATCCAAGTTGGGATTGCATGGCATGTATTTTGTGTAATTTCATTATTTCACTTAGAAACATACTATGGGAAACATATTGTGTCAAAGTATTCTACTTCAACACTAGTTTCATAGCTGCATGGAGTTTCATTCAATGAACATTGCCTTTGCGTTGGTCAGTATGCAATCAAGCCAACAGAAACCACTCTATATATTTAATGCAGAAAAGGACTTAATGACTAATAATTTCCTACAAAGATATAAAAGGTGCTTTTTAAAAAAAAGTTGTGCATCAATTAGCTATTTCCGTATAACCACCATAAATGTATTGGTCTAAAAGCAAATTTTATTTAAAAAAAATTCTGTGGTCAACAATTTAGGCTGCACTCATCTGAGTCATTGTTGGTCATGGTTGAGAGCACTTATGCCTCTGTGGTTGCTTGTAGGTTGATATTGATGATTTTGGCCGGGTCCCCCTTACATATCTGGGACCTCAGCTGGGAGAAGAGGACTAGTCAGATTCTGACATGTGGTTTCTCATGGTTTTTCCAGCAGGCTAGTCTTGGTTTATTGCCATGTGAGTCACAGGGCTCCAAGAGAGTGAGCAAAAGCCTGAGAATCTTCTTGCTGCCTTGCCTTGGGACTGCCACAACGCCAATTTTGCATTCTATGGTCGATGTGTGTGTCTATCTGACATGTTCCTGTGAACACTCTAGTACATTTTATTACTATAGTCATAAAATTAAAATATTACAATTCTCTTCTTTAACTTGCTTTGGAAAGTAAAAAATGCATATTTTGTATTATCTTGACATTCTGTTGTAATAACAGTTAAATATATCTAATATTTTTAAACTGTGCCATAGTGAACAGGGGTTATGGTTGGGTTATCAGAGCTGTATATATTTCCAGTGCTTAGTAAAGTGCCTAATAAATAGCACATTCCAAAAATTTTAAAGACTGAAAGACTAATTGATAAAACACTATTGATGAGTGCTTGGATTGTTTCCATTTTTCACTATTCCACTTAGAATTTAGGAATTAATAATCCTTTTCTTTCTTCTCCCTGCTCCCATCTCTTTACCCTTAGACTCTTTCTCCCTTTCCCTTAACTTCAGAAGCCTCCCTTCATTTATTAGTGACTGCTGACTTTTGTAAGTATTTTGATAAATTCCAATGTAAATGTCCAATGATTGGCCATTCTGACATGTTTCAAAGTACATAACTCCCTCAGACTCCTTCCACTTTGCTATAACTGGCAACATTTTATCTCTATGACTGAACAGTGTTCTACCGTGTGGATAGGCCACATCTTCTTAATCCAATCCTCTATCAGTAGGTATTTAGTTTGTGTCCATGTCCTAGCTATTGTAAAAACTGCTGCAATAACATTGTAGAGCATGCAATTTTTTGAACTGATGGTTTCATGTTCTTCAGAAAGATACCCAAAAGTGGGGTTGCTGGGTCATGTGGTGCTTCCATTTTTTAGTTTTTATTCAGATTGCTTTCAAAAATGACTGATTCAGTTTACATTTCCATCAACAACATACAGTGTATATTCCCATCAACAGTGTAATGAAATTTCTCTTTTCTGAATCCTCACCAGCACTTGTTGGGGGTCTTTTAAATATGTGCCATTCTCACATCAGTGAGATGATAGCTCATGGCAGTTTTGACCTGCATCTCCCTTATTAAAAGTTATGATTAACATTTTCCTATGTATCTGTTGCTTTTCTGGAGAGTCTCTTTTGAGAATTGTCTATACAGATCTACTGCCCATTTATTAATTGGGTTGTGTCTTCTTCTGGTTGTTGTTAAATTGAATAATTTGTAGTATCTTGGATACTAACTCCTTGTGAGTAGTATAGTGTGTAAATATTTTGTCCCCTCAGTAGGATGGGAAAATTTATTTGTATTTTCTTTATTTGTATATTTTTTCAATTTGAAATAATTCCAATGGTTTATCTTTGCTTTAATTTCCCTTGTTGTCCAAAAACATTTTTATTATTAATGTCATAAAACACATCACTAATGATTTCTTCTCTCTATTTTATTGTTGTAGGTATTAGATCTAAGTCTTTCATCCATTTAGAATTTAATTTTGTGCATGCAATTAGAGAACAATTCAACTTCATTGTTTTACATGTAGCTGCCCAGTTTTCCCAGCACCATTTGTTAAAGAGACTCTTCTTTCCCCACTAAGTAGTCTTGGCTCCTTTGTCAAATATTACTTAACTGTGCTGATAACAGTGGTCAGGTATCTGAGTGAGATCAGTGTGGGTTGTAGAAGAATGTGCAGAGACTGAGAGGTTAGAAATGGAGTGAGGTTTACTGAGGGTACTTTCCAAGAGAGAAAAGAAGTCAGGCAAGGCTCTGCAGATGTCAGTGACTGCAAAACCAGTGGCTGTCTGCAAAGTGACAGGAGCTAGAGTCTACCTTTTATATTTCGGTTTCTTTTGCCTTATGGCTTCTTTCTTGCTCACTAAGTGCAGGGTTAGCAAGTGCTGGCAACATCCTGTTCTCTGAAAGTGGTTAGGGTGTTTATAGTACTGACTGGGTGTGCTGTGGCTGGGGGTTAAAGGGGGTGTGAGCCTAGAACCCAGCTGAATTTTAAAGTTTAATTTAACCTAATTATGTTCATACTTGGATTCATTTCTGGCTTTCAATTTTCTTCCACTGACCCATGTGTCTTTTTATGTCAATATGATTGTTTTAATTAATGTTGCTTTATAGTATAGTTTAAAGTCATGTAACGTGACTTTCTTTTCTTTTTTTTTTTAATCAGGATTGCTTTAGCTGTTTGAGGTCTTTTATAGTTTATATACACTTTAATATTTTTTCAAACCCTTTGAAGAATATTGTTATCATTGGTATTTTAATGGCACAATTAGTCATCTTAGGAGTATATTTTATACATTTATTTATTTTGTAGGGCAAATTCATAGAGAAGGAATTGCTGGGTCAAAAACAAAATTGGAGGACCTCAATCTCTTTCAAATTCCTTTGAACATACTCAGGAAGTCCACAGTATGAAGGGAGGTAGCACTTATTTTTACAAGTCCAGTTTTCCTACCACCTAGTGTTGTTACTATAGTCTCACAAATATATTCCCATTACTAAGTGGCATTAGCTCTTTCCTTCTTTAAAGCTTGTGCTGTTTTGGGAAAATTGTCTGGGTCTTCACAGTTTCCACACCATGTTCTGAGATATTCAACTATCATTCTGGTGAAATGAGAACAGTACCCTTTGTCCCTGCTATTTTTTTTTAAACAGGCTATATTGGCCACAAAATCAAGATCTTCCAATATTTTGTGATGGTTTTTCTAATCTGGCTTTTTGGTTAACATCTGCTTTCCTTCAAGGCTCAGGGCTACATTGGTGTGGAGGAAAGGTGAAGATGTACATCATTCACTCCACATCTGACTCTTATCTACACTCAGTGAGGTTACTACAGTTACCTGCTAACTCATCCCTTGCTTCTAGTTTTTCTTCTGCAGCCTCTAATCCTTCACACTGCTTTCCAACTTATTTTTATAAAACATAGATCATGTCACTCCCTTATTAAGAATTCTTTCATGGCTCCCTCCTGCTTACACAACAAAGTCTATTTGACTTGAGC
Source organism: Uropsilus gracilis (assembly GCA_004024945.1). Lineage (NCBI taxonomy): Eukaryota > Metazoa > Chordata > Mammalia > Eulipotyphla > Talpidae > Uropsilus > Uropsilus gracilis. Next base: position 70,194 of record PVHY01000210.1, read on the forward strand.
AAGACCCTCTTCTTCCAAAGTCCAGCTACATTTCTGCATTCTTTCCTACTCTAGATTCTCTAGTGCCTGTCACCACTCTTCTGAGAAAGCTTTCTGCTTTTGTTCATGCTGTTGTCTGGCCAAAAATGAACTCTTCCATTCCTCAAATACTGTCATTTCTGATTCATACTTCAAGGTCTATTTCAAAATCACACCCTTTTTCAATCACCCAACAATCATCTATTGGGTGACAGCTATGTATCATGCATTTATCCAACAATTATTTTGAGTTGACACTGTATTTAGGTGCTTGGGACCCAACAAATAAAAAATAAGGACCTGCCTATGTAGAGTTTAGTGGGAGAGGCAGAACCAGACAATGTTGGATACATGTGATACAGAGAATTAGAACAGATGGGGATTGAAATGGCTCTCTGAGGAGGTGACATCTATCCCAAGACCTGAATGCCAAGAAGGAAGGGACCAGCCATGCAGAGTTTAGGGGGAAAAGCATTCTAAAGATATGTTTATCAGTGTGAAGATCCGTAGGTGAAGAGAAATCTGGTTGTTTGAAGAACAGAAAGGAGGTTAGGGCACAGAGCAAAAGCAGAATAGTGAGAGACAAAGTCACAGTCAGACCATGTAGATGTTCTAAGTCAGTGTGAAGAGTGGAGGGTTGATACTGTGTGAAATTATGGGAAATCTCCGAGGATTTGAAGCAAGGGAATGATATGGTTTGTCTTTGAACAAGATTCCTGGTTTTTGTGTGAACAGATTTGAGGGGATCACAGTTAAGAACAAGGGCTAGGTAGATACTTTGGTGGAAGACCAGTTTTTCTTAAAGCATTTGCTCAGTTGAAGGCAAATAAAAATAAAATACACACCTTGTTTTTAAGCAACATATTAAAATGTATATTATCATCTCAAAGGACCTGGATGGGCTGACCTCTGTCCAGTCTACCATATACAATCCCTGCCCTCTACTATTGAATAACATTGGCGTTTTTACAGATTACCTAATGCACCATTCCTTCGGCTACAGTGCCTTTGGGTTTGCTGTGGTTATGTTAGTTGTGTGTATGATGAAATAAACATAAAATGAAGCACACTATTTTTACCATTTTAATTGTACAATTTAGTAGCATAATCTAGTCACAATGTTTGACAACCATTACAAGTGCAGATACAAACTTTTTCATTACTTCAAGAGGAAAACCTGTACCTATTAAGCAGTCATGTCCCATTCCTTCCCCAACGTGGGAAACCATTAATCTGTTTTCTGTCTCTATGGATTTGCCTGTTCTAGAGAATTCACACAAATAAAGTAATAGAGCATGGGGTCCTTGTGTCTGACTTCTTTCACTGAATATAATGTCCCTAAGTATCGTTATATAAGCATGCATCAGTGCTTCATTTCTTTTTACAACTAAGCAATATTCCATTGTATGGATATACCACATCTATCCATTCCTCTGCTGATTTTGTTTCTAACTTTCAGCTACTATGAATAGTGCTGCTGCTGCTGCTGTGGACATTCATAAACAAGTTCATGAATTGTTTTCTTTGAATTCCCATGTTCAGTGATTGTGGGAACATACGAACAATGGAATTGCTGGGTCATTTGGTTGCTGTGGTTTTATTTTGAGGAACTGGAGATCAGTGAATCTTAGATATGTATGTTTCCAGTGGCTGTCATCACAAAGAACCACAGAATGAGCAGCTTGAAACAATAGAAATGTATTCTCCCACAGTTCTGGAGGCCAGAACTTTAGATTCAAAGAGTCAGAAGGGTCATTCTAGGGCCTCAACTACAGGCTTGCCTGATTCTCGATGGTGGCGGGCGAGAAACAGGTCAGGAAGCTGACATGTGGGAAGCAGAGACAAGTCTTCACTATGAGGCAGCAGGAGATACCAGGTAGTGACAGGGGTAGCATCAGCAGTGGCCCCATAAGTGGTCACTGACTGTCAAGTGAGTGGCCCTGCCAGAGGGGCCCATACTTTTATATGCTTTATAGACAAACCTGGTACAGGGTCAAGTTTGAGCTTTGTTTACACAAGTATGTTTTGTGCATGGGAACAATGCATCTTGGTTACATATTATTTACTGCTCTCTGCGGACTCCATCTCAAGGCTGCATGTTAACTACTAGTCCCCCTGTGCTGGAAGGTCACAGCAAAGAACATCGAGAAACTGAGAAAACTTTCTCCTATGGTAATGCTCCCTTTAAGAATGGGTAAAATCCTTCCTTGTTTCTTCCATAGTGATTGTCAATCCTTGCTGTTGCTTGGCTGGTAGTTGCATATGCTGTCATATGCCCCTCTCCTTGTGGCTCTTATTCTTTTTAGGATACCAGTCATATTGAGTTACAGGCTGATTGGTAATCACCTCAGTACGACTTCATTTGAACTTAAATAAATGTCTCTGCAACAACCTTGTTGCACATAAGATCACATCCTGAAGTACTAGAGTTAGGACTTCAGCATCTCTGCTGTGGGAACACAAGAAAATCCATGACAGATGACAGACATTACTGGGCCTAGACATCCCCTGAGGATCTTGGGGTGGGGGAGGGGCTGCAGCTCTGCATTTTCAACAAGCTCTCCCAGCACATACCAAGACTGTTAGTTCAGGGATAGGATGATCAGCTTGTCTTGATTTGGCCAAGAGTTTCCCAGACTTGCCAGTGAATATCCATTGCAGGGAAACCCTCTATCTTGTAAAAACTGATGGTTTGTCACATGATTGTAGCAGAGACCCCAATTTGGGTGGCAAAGATCTAGGTATGAGCTATATAAATTTGTCCTTTAATTACTTTCCTGAATAGTGTCATTTATATTTATACTTACATAATTTAGTTTTTGCTAGAGCAGTCCAAGTTTGCAAGAATCTGAACCTAGTAGCTATCCCCCAAATGCTCCAGACAAGCTGAAACAGGGATTTAGTTCAGCTGACTGGTACCACCTGTGAATATCTTATATTAACTCACAGAATTATCTATACACAGCAGTGTCCTGTTGGGGTGAAAATTGAAATATCTGTCACCTTTCTGGAGTACTTATTCATGGGTAAGACACTTTGAAGCTATGGGTACCTGCAGATTTTGAAGTCTTCAGTATCTTCTTCTGGCTGCTGTAACAACAGGATTCAACCTGGAGTGGGGGGTGAAACTGATTGTAATAGGGCATGATTCTTATTAGGATCATCTGAAGAACATAAAAATTGCTGCACCTCCACCCACCACCTGGGATATCTAAGATTGGGCACAGGCTATCATAATTTTTCTTTTTTTCTGTTTTTACTGCTTTTTCATAGTTGCCTTATGTTTACTGAGGTAACAATAGCTTACAAATTGTATATAAATTAGGGGTAAAGGATCACAAGTCTTCAGTGTAAATGATAACACCACACCCATCACCAAAACACCCATAATCCTCCACTTTTTCTGTCTTTGTTTTAACTCTCCAAGCCCTGCAAATGAGCAACCTGAGTTGTGAATCATGTGCCAGGTCTTCCTTTGTAGCAGACCCCTTGACCATCTGCTCCTAATCTCCACTCACTTGCTCCCACACTCCTCACCACTGCCCTCTAGGCCCATATACCCTTTTGTTATGGTAGATCGTTTCCTTAACCAGGTTCTCCTCTTCCTCATATTTGTGTCCTGTTTATGTACTGACCTCATTGACCTTGGGGCCATGTACAACTCATTGAAGTTAGTAATTACTCCTGCAACCACTGACCTTGGCAGGTTTTTCCAAGCCTTGACTCTGTTTTCACTCTTGTACAAAATGTGTCTTTAACATCATCCACAAATGAGTTAGCCTGTGACAGTGTTGCTGTTTTGACTGCAGTCTCTCAGGAATCAGGCTAAAATCTCCCACAGGATCTGTACTGTGTGTTCCTTCACAAACCAGTCACAGGAAATCTGGGTGGAGTGTACATTATTATTTTTTTTAATTTGGGATGTAATTCACATGCCATGAAAGCTATCTTTTGAAAGTGTATAATTCAGTGGCTTTTAGTATATTCACAAAATTATGGCATCATCATCATTATCTAATTCCAGAACATTTTTGTCAGTCTGAAAAGAAAACTCCAGCTTATTAATACTCACTCATTCCTGCTGGTTCCCTGCAACAACTAATCTATTTCTGTCCCACTGGGCCTGTGTATTTGGGATTTTGCCTAGATATGGATCATGCAATATGTGATCCTTTGTGTCTGACTCTTTTCACTTAGCCTGCTTTCAAGGTTCATCTGTGTTGTAGCACTTATCAGTACTTCATCCCTTTTGTGGCTGATTAATTTTCCATTTTACGGATGTACCACATTATGTTTATCTAATAATCGTTGATGGACATGGGGTTGTTTGCCCTTTCAGGCTATTGTGAAGAAAGCTGTTGTGGACAAGTTCATGTACAAGATTTTGTGTGAATTTCTGTTGGGACTATAGCTTAGATTGTAATTGCTGGGTCACATGGTAATCTATACTTAAACTTCTTGAAGACATTCTGAAATGGTTCCCTTTTGACATCCATACAGTTTTGCTTCCTCGGTGTGAGGTAGGGAAAATTGTTTTCACGCAATTCTGCTTCCCCCCTGCCCCCATTTCTTTGCTTTAGTTTTTTCTCTTTTACAATCGTATGTATTTTGTCATCATCTTCATTGTCTTACATCACACTCAAGAGTAGGAGCTCTGTGCGTTCACTTCCTGTCTTCAGTGCCTATAAAAGGCCCTAGCATACAGTACTACTCACTAAATATTTCCCGAGTAATGCTTAACTTGTGTATTGTTTTAAAATGTTGTACTAATTCTCACTTCACAAACCTTTGATGTGGGTCCATGCTGACAATTTTTGGGTCAATTATATGCATCTTGTGGTTCTTTTGAATTTTTCAAATCAGCAGTATACATATATATGAATATATACACATATATATGTGTTTTTCCATTTAGGGATAACTAAACATTTTAACTATGTGTTAAACATTTTATGTACTGGAAAAATGGAGTCTTTGTACAGACACTTCTCATTTAGCTTCATCATTTCAAAATGTGGAGAAATGGGAGCTCCTGTGGTGGTAAGGATTTGGGGTCTAAATCCTAGGTTCCCGACTATCTCTCTAGCTCTCTCTCTGGCCACCTGCCACAGTCTGTTCCTGGCACACGCAGGCCTGCTTGTTCCAAGGACATGACCACCGGGCACTTCCATCTGAGAAAGGCCAGTGGGGGGTCCAACTGCAGGCACATGATTGCAAACCTCATGTGGCCAGATGCAGACAAACCTGCACGTGCAAAACTCTACCGTGTTCAAAGCAGAAACCTAAGGGACCAAAAAGCCTTGGAGAGGCGGCCCCCACATCTAACCCCACCTCCTAGCTCGCAGGCTCCCTCCTAATCGACCAGCCCCACTCGCTCTGCGGCACAGGGAGGGGGGGTCTGAGCCTGCGCCTGCCTTCTCGCATGCGCAGTGGCCGCCGGGGCCCAGCTCCTCCCGCGGGCACCCAGAGGGGTGCGCGCTCACGCACGCGCACGGCCTCACTTGCGCGCGCACAGGGCCTCCGGAGGCACGCGCCCCCGCCCCGCCCCGCCCCGCCTCCCCCCCCCTCCCGCGCCCGCCCGCCGCCTGCCGCCGCCGCCGCCGCCGGAGCTCTGTAGTATGGCATCGAGGAGAATGGAGACCAAACCTGTGATAACCTGTCTCAAAACCCTTCTCATCATCTACTCCTTCGTCTTCTGGGTGAGTGACCACGCCGGGCCGGGGACTGGACCGCCGTCCAGCACTGGGCGTAGGGATGCTTGGAAAAAAAAGACGGGGAAGAAAAAAGCCCCAACCCCAAATCAAATCTCAACCCCCTCCTCCAGGCGCCTGGTGCTCGATCGCGGCTGCGGGATGGCGGGGTGCAGTCTTGAGGCTACTTAGACCTGGACCCCGCCCGGCACAGGCTGCAAGAGGCGGCGTGGTGGGTGGGACTGCAGGTGGTGGACCTTTCGAAAACATTTTTAATGCATTGAATTATTTTTACCCTCATGGGATAGGGCCAGCCTGTGGAGAAAGTTGCGGTTTATTTGTCGATTTTCCTCTCTAGACACCCCTTTCCATCCTTCCTCACCTACCTGTCCGCGGCGCCTCTCGGAGCTAACCTGTGGCGGACTGGGAGCGGGCGCGGGAGCGCAGGGTTTGATCCTAAATCCCCAGTGATTCCCGACCCCGCAGGGCTGGGAGAGGGAGGCGCCGGGACCCCTGTGCTTGCCTAGCTGGGCTAGAGCTATGAGACCACCACCCCCCTTCCCCAGCACACAGTTGGAGGGCGGGGGGGGGGGGCGCTGCCGTGGGGAAACGCACGGAGAGGAGAGGGTCTTATGTAAACAGGGGGCGTCTTTGAGCTTTCTCGGGGACCCAGGAGATGAGTCTTACCACCCTCTACCCAGTCCATTCCATCCTTACACTCCCCATCTGGTCTTTCTGTCCTTGCATGAACCCGATCCACACAGCCTTGGGGGAGGACCACCACCACTTGGTGACAGCAGTAGCGCCCCAAGTCTGCTCCCTTCTAAATGGTGCTGCTCCCGGTCCCCGAAGCTCAATGCAGAAGGGTGACGTCAGCCCCTCAAGCCGGGGGAGGGGGGTGGGGGGCTGCGTGGTGCACCTCGCAGAGGGATGCGCCCTTCTGCGCGCAGGAGGAGGTGGGGGGAGGCTCCTGGCTTGCGCCTTACCTCATCCTGTTTGGAAATTCGTGGAATCGGTGCAGACTGACACTGCAGTGATTCTCTTGAAAGTGGGTGGT
>PVHY01000210.1:77058-252215 GCA_004024945.1 Uropsilus gracilis
GTGCTCTGTGAGGTACCCAGATTCGACTTGATGGTGAACCAGGCTGTTTGTAATGACCAAGATGGAAGCGGAGATTTATTAGGGATGAGAAAACCCTGCCACTGCCCCCCCACCCCCATGAGAAAACCCTGCCACTGCCCCCACTGCCACTGCCACAGCCCCTCGGGTATTTTCTTGTTACTGACTTTGGTGATTCTTCAGGTCAGGGACACTGAGAAGTGTGGAGAGCAGGCTTGCTAAGAGCTCTGCAATGAGCGAGGCTAGATTAACTGTTACATCCCACTAGACAAACACAGACACCGAGACTTCATTTGCACTGGAAACGACACAGGCCGAACAATTTCAGTGAGCATAGATCCTCCCTTAGGTTCCCTTCTGGAAAGAGCAATAGCGTTGTGCTGGTTGCTGAAACTTCCCTGTAGCCATGCCTGATAACTGATTTAGTTTTTTAATTTATTTCCTCAAACCTCTTTATGTTTGGCCCCCTCGTATTTACTGACTTCCTATTTGTTACTGGAGTAAATCATGTGGGTGATTATTTTTAGCCGCCTGCAAAAGAGGGTTTACAGTTTACAGTATACACGAAGGAGTGTTCTTTCAGCATCACTGCAGCTCCAGAAGGCCTTCTGGTCGGTGGAGGCTTCCATACGAGCTCTTTAACTCTTCCTCTTCACCTCCTCTCCACCCTGTGTTTCTCAGTACTTAATGTTCCTTAATGTATCCTAATCACTGCATTTTGTGTCCTGTAAAGCTCCTTGATACCCGCGTCTTCATTTTGTTCAAGATTTTCGAAGTCTTAAAATGTTTAGCTGGAGCATTATCAGCAGTTCAAATAGTATTCAATAATCATTTCCTATTGCACAATGCAAAGACTGACCATCTATCTCACCAGTTTCGAAGTATTTTGAACAGGGCGTTATTTGTAATAAACCATGGTCCAAGTGTCATGTTTGCCTTTGTGCTTAAATGCTATTTTTTTTAAGCAGCTCACAGATATATAATTCACATACCTTGTAAGTCACCCTTTTAAAAGTGTACAATTAACTGGTTTTTAGTATATTCAAAGATCTGTGCAACCATCACCCCAGTTGATTTTAGAATTTTTTTACCACCTGAAAATGAAACCCCACACTTCAGCTGTCATACACCTCCCGGTACCAGCTCCCCAGCCCACCAGTCTAAATAATCACTAATTACTTTTATTTCGTTGTAGATCTACTTATTGTGGACATTGCATATAAATAAAATCATATAATATGTGATCCTTTGTGAATAGTTGCTTCACTTAGCATCATGTTTTCAAGGTTTATCCCAGTTCGTTCCCTTTTTAGGGCCTAACAATACTCCATTATATGCCTGTCACATTTTGTCTATCAGTCCCTTGGACATTTGCTTGTTTCTACCTTTTGGCTTTTGCAAATAATGGGGCTACAAACATTCCTAAAGATTTTTGTGTGGATTTATGCTTTCCTTTCTTTGGGTTGATACCTAGGGGTCAAATCACGCAGTCATATGGTAATTCTGTGTTTGACTGAGAAACTTCCATACTGTTTCCCAATGCAATTACACACTTTTACATTCACTCTAGCAGTGCATGAGGGTTCCAGTTTCTCCACATCCTTGTCAACATTTGTTATTATCTGACATTTTTATTCTAGCCCTTCTACTAGATTTTCATTGTGTGATTTTTCTAAATTTGAATTTCCTGATGGATAATGATTTCAGGAGTCTTCCTACGTGTCTTCCTATTGGTCATTTGTCTATCTTCCCTGAGGAAATATCTATTTGTATCCTTTGCCCAGTTTTTATTTGGGTTATCTTTTTTCCCTTTGTTGAGTAGTGAAAGTTCTTTACATATTTCGATTCAAATCTCTTATCAGATATAACATTTGCAAATATTTTCTCCTACATGACATCCATCTTTTCACTTTCTTGGTGATGTCTGTTCAAAGACAAAAGCTTTTTTAAGTCCAGCTGAGTTTGTTTTTCTTTTGTTGCTCATGCTTTTAGTATCACATCTAAGATTCCTTTGCCAAATCCAAGCTCATGAAGATTTGCCTGTTAAATGCTGTTTACAAGATTGATCTATCAATTCAGTAAATACAACCGATAAATTTATCTTTGTCTATTGCCTAGAAGTATGTCTGGCACATTGTAGGTGTTCAGATAATTGTCCAAACTTCTGGGATTATGTTATGTAATTAACAAAAATGAAGCTTGATGTTCTCTTAAAGTGGAAGATGGAGGAAAGATTAGGTAAAGTTGCTGTTCTTGCTCTTCATTTTAATAAGACTGCTTCTCTCCCCTTACATAAGTTTAAATTTATAAGGTAGTACAGTGGTGGTCAACCAATCACATTAAAAGGCTGATGTACTTAGGCAGAAATCTATAGTTATAAAAGAGATCTTTGGGGTCGTTCACCATGTCTTCTCTCTGCAATCTGTCCCCCTCCCTGAGGTGTCTCTTTAAGGCAGTGATTCTTAAAACAGTTCAGTTTTGCTGACCCCCCCCCCATCAATAGGTAATGTCTGGAGACATTTTTGGTCACAGTTGGTGCTGGGATACTACTGGCATCTAGTGGGTAGAGGCCACCGATGTTGCTAAACATTCTACAAAGCACAGGACAGCTCTCATAACAAAGAATTATCTGACTCAAAGTGTCAACAGTGCTGGCAGACTCTGTGCTTTTGGAGTTAACATAGCATTAAGTCCCATGATGGAAACTAGTCTTCTATAGAACTCACTGTATTCACTGGTGTCTGGAACGGCATTACCAGATCATGCTCTGCACGACCGCAAATAAGAAGGAAAACATCCTCTCTGGTGTACTGCAATTTTCTATTTCAAAATGAAAGGTAGGTAATTCTTTGTGTACTCATATTCAAATTGATAGGATGATATATTATCACCTGACTGCCACATACACAAATCCTTTCTTGTTCTTAATTTGTGTGTTTCATTTTCAGGTTTATAGAAGAGGGTAAAACACACCTAGGAGTAAGTTACTCTGTGTTTTAAAGACTGGCATGTATTGCCTGGCACATAGTAGGTTTTCTCTGTAAAAATTGTACTTAATGTATGAATGAATAAATGCAATTTTGACTACTCTTGGGCTCATTTATTTATTTCATTCACTTCAGTTGGGAGGTTTTTAACAACAGATTTATTACTAGTCTGTCTATAGTGATGTAAATATGTTCCTGACAGCGATATATGAAAAAATGGACAGAGGACTTTATAAAAATTCATGTATCCTAATGATAGTTCACTTACTATATTTTCGGATCATGTAGTTTGCCAGGCATTTTACTCATCTAGGATTGCAATTTAATTTAAGTTTGAATAAAAATCTTGTCCTAATACAAATCACTCCTTACGACAAATGTATTTTTTCAACAAGAAGGAAAACTATAACTGTGCAGCTAACCAATAAATTCTGTTTCTATTTGTTATTTTTATGTATTTTAAACACTCACGTGAGTTCTAAGATTCAAATACACTGTATCTAGAGCTACTAAGTAATATTATAAAGAGAAGTACACCTTGCTTTAGTCTAGAGTATTTGATTTCTTCTTTGATTATTCCAAGAGGTGATGAATTTATCAAATTCTCTTATGGTGAAATCCTAGAGATGACTTTTCTCATGTAGGATGCAACACTAATCTATTCGGGGGGGGGGGCAGATTTAAATAAGTAGAATAGGCAAAATGTTTTTCTTTTGTAATCCAGAAAGTTCCAGTACTTGAGTTAGAGGGGATAACATCTTAAATAGGAAACCCTAATTTTTACAGAGTGTTTGAATTTGGGCACACATTAGAGCTTGTGCCTGCAATTCAACAGGCATTCACTGAATGTCTATATGTAGTTATGTCAGTAGGATGCTTATCAGCTTTCATTAGCTGCAGCCTTTAGCAGCTTACCTTCATTTCCAAATGCTCTACTCATTCTGTTACAGGCTTCTCTCACAATCTGAAATGAGAACGTTCCTGTTTGGTGTAATTTGGTAGGTTCTTTTCTGAGTCAGAAATGCTTTTACCATAAATTTATATGGACTAATTTTTGAGCGGGTGAACCTGTAACTCTCGACTTTTAGAGTCAGGAGTTAGATGTTGTCTTCCCACTGTGGAAGACGAAGCTGTAGCTCCACTCTTTACCCTTACATCTTTCCTATTTTGTAAAAGATATTTGTCATTTTATACATTATTTGTCAATCATTTCTCATGATCACATATCATTTAATCCCTGTCATACATCCTTTCGATTAGCACAGTGTCAGTGATTACATACCCTGTGACTAGGTAAGCTGCTTATTGGTGTTCTGGGTTCACACTAATTTACCCCACATTTTCCCCAAGAACATGCATCTTCACTCAGTGGACAAACACTTCATGTGTCCTTTAGCTTCCTGTTTTTGGAGACATTTGTCACAGAACAGTCTGAACTTTGACCTGGACTATTGTTCTCTGGACCCTTGAAACAACACCATCTTGATAACCACCTTTCATCTTCATTGGAGGAATTCTCTCCCCTTTATTATAATTATATAATGTCTTTCTCTTTCTTGGTTTCTGCATGTAGGTGGAGCAAATCTTCTCGTAACTTTCTGAAAAAGAGTATATGGGAGGTTGATATTTTGAGACCTTGCAAGAATGAAAACCTTATTGTACTCTTCCACTTAGTTTGATAGTTTGAAAATTTCATTTTACTCTTGCATTTAATTTGATAGTTTGGCTGAGTATAGAATTCTAGTTTGTAAATCATTTGCCCTCAGAAATATGCTGTCATCCTCTCCCCACACCCAGTCTACATTCTCTGGTTACTGTTGAGAAACTAAATGTTATTCTGATTCTTCTTGAATTCTACTTTTCGCCCATGAAAACTTTTGGAATCTCTTTCTTGTGCTTAGCGCTTTGAAGTTTCACAATAATATATTTGTTATATATATCTATATATATAAATAGATATATATAGATATATATTCATCTTTTTCCTCTAGAGTTTCTACACTTTAGAAACTCAGATCCTTTGCTTTGTGTAATTGTCTTGAACTCTTAAAGTTTTTCCCCCCTTTATTTTCTCTATCTTAATATTGAACCTCTTAGCTGCTTCCTCTTATTTTCTCCTCTTCTATTTTTCATCTCTTTGCTTTTTTGTTCTACTTGCTGGAAGATTTCTCCCACTATCTTACCTGCTATTTCATTAGTCATTTGCTTTACATGTTGATTTCTAGGAGCTCTTTTCTGAATATTACTTTTTCTAGCATCTTGGTTTATAAAAATAATATATTTTTTATATCCCTTGGACAATAATAATGAAAAACAAAGCTTGCTTCTTTTTGTATGGGTTCTTCCAAACTTTTTTTGTTTTCTGGCATAATCCAGAATTTTTTGGTAACCATTTGTTCTCTGTTCTGTACATGTTTAAAAGAACCAAAAACTGTTTGGAAGCTCCTAACATGAACAGGGAATTCTTTTTCTGGAAAGTTGGGTTATTCACCTAGGCAGTTGAGTTTTGAAATCAAGGTCAATATATCTTTTACCTTGGTCTGTTCACATTTCCCACAGAAGCATCTTCCAATCTTCTATCTGTATGTGCGCAACTTCACATACAGTATATAAACTTTTTTTAAGCTATTTGAAGTGCAGAATCTATGTCCACTGTGCTTTTATTGCCCACTTCAGAGACCCTCTGTGTACCCCTCCCTAGAAAATAAATTTCTGAACCTGTGCTGGAATGGGGGAGAGACAAGAGAGAGGAAGTTGAAAGGAATCTAATTTCAAAAAGCTTTGCCAGATCGTCCTTATTCCTATTTCCACAGAGCTCCCTTTGCAGGAGGGGGGAGTGAGGGTCTTGGGTGCAAATATTTTATTCTTGGCTTTTTTTATAGATTTGTTTTCCCTCAACTTCCAAAATGCCATTGTGATTGTCTGTTCTTCTATTTGCTTTTATATTGTAAATTAAAAAAAATCCTTTTAGTGTCATTTCACTGGAGTTTTGGAAGAGAGCCAAGGTAAATGGATGTATTCAATCTATCATCTTTAACTGGAAGTCCTTTATATCTGTATCTGTACATTGTGTGGTACTAATTAAATACATACTTGATTGTGAGTGATTGAATAGAGCATCGAAAACGACAACAACTGGGCCACTCTAGTAGATATTGGTGTCTACCTTTCATAAATATTTTGACAGTTAAAGAGGAGTGTTCTAAGTTGGAACAGGCTTACTAGGGTGCCTCCTTCTTAAGGTCAGTCAATCATCGATTGTCATCAGCTGCAGTTGGACAAATGGGAATGAAGCTCTGAGGGTTGCTCCTGTTGCTTTTTCCGCCCTTCTCATTTATTCCCATAAAGTGTAGGCCCATGTCTTTGATTTCATTCAGACCTTGCTGTATTAATTTAATGTGGAAGCAACAGAACTCAAAGTATGGTAAGCAGGGCACTTGATGTTAAACAGATTATTACTCTATTTTTCTGTTTCTACTATGATAAGTGCTCATATTTTTATAGGGCTTGTGCATTGTAATCTGAAAATTATTTTCTTAACTTCTCATATACAATATGCAGTTAGGATATATTTATTACCTTCGGCAGCATTTTCTGGGGGAAAATTATGTCTTTTCCACTTAACAGTTGCATAGAAACTAGCTGAATTTTTGTCCAAATAGAATAAAATATTTTTCTCCATTTTAATGATAGCTAGAGCTCTTGACTTGACCTTACTGTGAACTATGTTATTTAAGATCCATTGACTGTTCAGCATTTTATACCATCTTAAGTAAGAATCTCAGAGGCTGGTGAGAATTGAAACTCATCTCTAACTGTTTGGACATCTTAAACCCTGATACACTGCTGAACCAATTTGAAGCACACTTTAAAAATAAATTGTTTCTTCTCCTTTGGTTGCATTACAGCAATTTCCACCTTGGGTTATCTCCTCATGGTAAGCAGATCACTGGATTATTGCTCTCAGGCTCATAAACTGATTCGTTTGACTGTTATCCTTATTGCCATAATAATTTCCATTCTTTTATAAAATATTTCTGTCTTATATAGAACCTCAATATTCACCAAGAAAAAGAGGTAAGGGAAAATGATAGGAGAGGGCTTTTCTTTGTTTAGTTTTTCCTTTTGGTGATTTGTTCAGTTAATAGTTTGGTGATACTATTCCTCAGTATTTCTGGAGAAAATTTTTCTTAAGTGCTTTCTGTAAGGTAACAGTGGGTTCCTCCCCCCCCCCCCATCATTTTCTGTTTTAGGAGAAACTGTAGGTGTTTTATATTAGCAGATGTGGTGCATGAAGTGCAGGTACTAGTTGAGCAAATGGATCCGTGATTTTCAATCCTGTTTGCCCGTTAGGGTTACTTAAGGAGCCCCGAATGTATGCTTAGAGCCCACCTTAAGAGACTTTCTGTTAATCTGGAGTGAAGCGCTAACTTTGGAATTTTAAAAATAATCTCCAAGATGATTCTGTTATGCAAGTAGGATTGAGAACCTTTGATTCAGAGAGAACTTAGTACACAGTAGCTGACCTGATACATTTTGAGTCTCCTGGATCTGTAGAGAGCTGCTGGCTTATCTGGTTATTGAATATTTAGCATTGGCCCATTGATTTGGATCTGTTTTGCTCAAAAGTCTGAGGGTAGGTCTCCAGTATCTCTTAGTAAACCAAAATGGCCTTGTCACTCTGAGGAGACCTTGTTAGTCATTCCTAACTAGGGGCTTGCTCATGAGAATCATAGATGGGCTTTTAAAAACATTTATGTTCAGCCTTATCTCATGAAGTTTTGATTTTAAATGATCTGGAGAGGGACTGAGGTATATATTGGGGAAAAAAACTTAGTTTATTTTGATTCCTGGGATCTGACTTTGTGGTCTATGTTGCAGTTTGTTATAAATAAAATCTTAGCACATGAGTCCTTTCAAACCATGAGGTAAAATCTGTGGCATCATAAAGCTAGTTTAGGGAAAACATTTCACAAGCAAGACGCAGCTAATAATTTTCTGACCCACCTATTTGTCTCTGGTAAGAGTCTCCCTTTGAATTCTTTGAGCTTGGAGTAGTTTCCGTTGCTTAGAGGGGATCTATTGCTGTTCATAATTGCTTTGAGAAGTTAGGCAGTCTTGCTTTGATCTCCGTCAAAACATGAGGCCATCATCCAATATGTAAAAGAAAAAGTAGATTCATTACTTAGTAAAGAGAGCTAGTTGAGCATCATTTATGAGGGAAGAAGTTTGCTGAACGCTTTGAGAGCATGATGGTGTTTGGAGGTACTTTGGAAACAGAAGCATGGCTTCTTCAGAACCATGGATAATTGTGTAAGACTGTTGTTGTCTCTGAGATGTATATATACTGCAGTGAGTCTGCAGCTGATTAGTTGACCTTGAATTGTGTGAGGCTGTCATTGCAATTGCCTTCCAGAAGTCTGCTCCCTGAAGCAAGTTGAGTTGTCATTGATAATTAGACTGAGATGAACTACCATTGATCAACTAGGTTAAAATTGGGTGCCGGTGGTTACTAGTCAGTGTGTTTATTGAATAATCAATTTTATTCCTCACCTGGGAGTATACAGACTTCTATTGCTTCAGACTACTAATCCTTGCTTTTTTGGTGAATGAGATGCTTCTGCACCTTAGTTAGATCATCATATTAGACTCCTTTGAATTGAAAAGGAACCCACTGGGTAGCAAATGTTGCAAACATCCCTTCTGCATTCTCATCTATCCTTATGTTCAGTTTCAATTTCTGATGAAGCTTCTGAGGACTTCTCACATCTCCCTATTTCTGTTTCATTTTCTAGACTACCACTTACTCAATGTTCTTTTTACTATTGCCTTCTGTTGTAGGAGGTTTTAAATTAGACCTGTGTGAAGGCTTGTTGTGTGACTTTAAGCAAGTTGCTTAGTCTCTCTGAGCTGTGGTTTCCTGTTCAGAATTGAGGATATCTGTTCTTACACACCTCAATCAGTGTTGAAGGTTAAATGATGTTTAGATGCTTTGTAAAGTGTGACACATATGTTTTGGCAACATTATTCCTTATGACTTTTAATTCTTACACATGGGAGTGCAACGTCACCATTTGTTAAATGAATTACTTAGAACTCTCTCAATGAAAGTTAAAGATGATTTTTAGATTTTGTAGTTTTTTTTTTTTTTAAGCAAAGCAATTCAGGATTCTAGAAGGGGTTGAATGGGAACCAAGAGTATGATGTATTTGATTCCCAGTTTAGCCCTGTCATTGGAATAAGGGCATTACTTTTAGGATGAATAAGTATATGTCTCTTAGTATCAAATAGAAGATTGATGACACTCATTATTCTTTTTTAAAAATAAACTTTGAAATTTACAATAGCTTAAATTTCACATAAAAATTGTAGAGATAGTGCATAGAATGCCAGTATAACATATGACAACCTTTTCCTACCATTTTGCATTAGTAAAGTATCTTCATTATGCTAATGAATTGAGATTGATACATCATTATTAACTAAAGTTCATACTTCATTCAAGCTTTCCAACGTTTTTCACTTTAATATACTTTTTCATTTCTGGGATCCCATTCAGGTTGTCATATTACACTTAGCTATCCTGTTCTTTAGACTTCATTTGACTATTTCTCAGACTTTCCTTATTGATGACTTTGACAGGTTTGAAGAACATTGATCATGTACTTTGTATACTATCCCTCAGTTAGGATTTGTCTGATGTGTTCCTATGATTTGACTGGAGTTAGTTGTTTTGGATAGCTAAAATTCCATTCTTATCACATCAAACATATATTTAACAACATGATTTATTGCTGCTAATATTAACCTTGATTTTCTGGTTGTGATAGTTTGTCAGGTTTCTCTACTTTAAAGTTATTCTTTTTTTTCCCTCTTTCTTTACTGTACTCTGGAAGAAAGTCACTGTGCCTTGCTTGCCATTTAAAGAGTGGGATTTGTGCTTCATTTCCTTGAGGGTGATGTATGTACCAATTTTCTTTATGTTAACAGAGTTGATTTGCATTCAACAAATGTCAAAACTAACAGTAAATATTTGTTCAAAAAATAATAAAATACTAAAAACATTTGAGTCATTCTAGTTACGTGGAAACAGAAATTCATACTTATCGTAATTGTTTGTGATTTTGATTTTTCTAGCAAATGCAAGTAGATAATAAAAATTAGAAAAGGAAGAGATATTTTTGCTTTCACAGTCTCAATTCTTGTATTAAACAACTCAATAGATTCTAGTTTAAAAAGCTACTAGGAGAATTTGGTTAAGTGGTTGGGTACAAGATCAAAACCAGAAATTAATTCCTTTCCATTATTTTAGCATACATCTTTGAAAATAAAAAGATGGAAAACATTCTAGTCTTGGTAGCAACAGAAATCATAGGTGATTCAGAATAAAATTAACAGTAAAGGCAAAGCTCTTAGATGAAGAAAGCTAAATATTATTGAGATTTAGCTTTTACAAAATAAGATCCAAACAGATTAAAGTATACAGTGTTCTGGAATGGGGAGGTCTAATATAAAACATCAACTTTCTAAAATTGTGTTTAGTGTAATTCCAGATAGAATCCTAGTAGGACTTTTTGAAGGGAGAGGGTGGTATTTGATAAAATAAAATTGTTGAGACTAAATGCCTGAGAAGTTAAGAGAGACTTGGAGGGAAAAGGACAGTATATGCTTTACCAGTTGTCAGAAGATACTCTTGTAGCAGACATACTATAAGATGGCTGCCCTGATCCCCACTTCTTGGCATTGATGCCCTTGTTTAATCCCCTCCTTTGGGTGTCGGCAGTACCTGTGACTTGAAGTTAACTGACAGAGTATGACTAAGTTATTTGAATATGTGTGAATATGTACATATGAATATTAGGCAACACTGTAATTTCTGTCTTGCTGACACTGTCCATTGTTGACTTTGAAGAAGTAAACTTCCCTGTTGTCACCTGCCCATTTGAGTAGACTACTTGACAAGGAACTGAGAAAATCTCTGGCTTGTAGCCAGCCAGAAATTGAGGGCCTTGGTTTGTCAACCTGTAAACAACTGAATGAGGCTGACAATCAAGTGATCTTGGAAGCACATCCTTTTCCATTTGAGCCTCAGATGAGACAACAGCCATCTGAAACTTTGATTGAAGCTTTGAGACACTCTGAAGCAGAGAATCCAGCCAGCGTGTTCAGGCTCCTCACCCCCAAAAAACTGTGAGACAATGATTGTATGTTAAGCCTCTGCATATGGGGTAGTATTTCTCATTGGCAATGCATACGTAATATAACTATGAAGTCATTAAGTCAAGTCAATGGAATTCAGTATGATTTTTTTATTACTAATCATCTGTCTATCTATCTGTCTGTCTGTCTATCTATCTATCTATCTATCTATCTATCTATCTATCTATCTATCTATCTATCTATCTATCTATCTATCTATCTATCTATCTATCTATCTATCATCTATCTATTTACCTACTTATCTACCTGTACCTACCTACCTAACTACCTATCCATCCATCCTACATCTTTGTATTCCTTGGGGTTCTCCCTCCACCATATCACCTGTGATCTTGACTTAGGCATGGATAAATAGATAAGTACAACAATAGAGAATCCAAAGAGAAGTTCTAGTGGTATGATTTAAAATATGAAGAGGGACAGTCATCTTAGTGAGAGAAAGCTAGATTTAAATGATGCTGGATATATGTAAGAAAACAAAATTGGAGCCTTCCCTTAAATTGTATTAAAAGTTGGTTTAAATGCTTAAATATAAAAATTAAACAAAATCCTGTAAAAATTGTGATATGCAATGTAGAAGTTAGAGAGACTGCCCTAGACAAGCTAGAGACTGAGAAAGAATTAAATTAAAAAAATTCAAAGCTATTACTCATAAAAATGTGAATTCTATGACAAAAAGGTACAACAAAGTCTATTTAACTTTATTGAATAATGAGATAGCACCTCACACCCGTGAGAATGACCTATATGTAAAAGATTGGTAACAAGTGTTGGTTGAGGGTATGAAGAGAGGAACTTCCACTGTTGGTAGAAATGCAAATTGGTGCAGCCTTTTTGGCAAGTGATGTGAGATTCTTTACAAAGCTAAAAATGGAAATGCCAGATGATTCAGCAATACTAGTTCTAGGTATTTATTCAAAGAATATGAAAAGACAAATACAAAAAGATCTATTACCTCTATGTTCATGACAGCATTACTCACAACAGCCAAGACATGGGTTCAACTTAAATGTCCACTAAGTGACAACTGGGTAAAGAAATTATGGTATGTATACTCAATGGGAGACTGCTTAGTTGTTAAAATAATGAAATCACGCCCTTTGGCTGCATATTGGGGTGACTATACAAGTGAAATAAGTCAGAAAGTGAAAGCAATTACCAGATGGTTTCACACATTTGTGGAATATAAACAGCCAGAGAGCACTAGCTGGCAAAACATAGCAAAAAATAACGCTTGGACTGTGAAAAATGTGGTGGTTGCCAGAGGGGAGGGGTGAGAGAAGGGAAGAAAAAGGGGTAGTAGAGAGGGTAAAGATGATAGGATTGTAGCACTGGACTTTGGAGGGTAGGTAAAGTATGTGCACATGTCTACCCTGAAATTATATAGGTGTGTAAACAAATGGTTAATCGATACAATTTGAGAAAGACTTTGAAATATGATAAGGAGCTTGTTCCAGACAATTAATCTTCATTTAAAAAGTCTTGTTTCCAAAAAGTCTATTTACACTTTGAAACAAGTTCCTTTTCATTTTGGGCTGTTGACAGTTTGCTGACCATCACTGACCCACCAACCACACTGAAAATTACAGCTCTAAGATAGAGGTCAACAGTCTCTCTAATGGGCCAGGTAGCAAGTACTTCAGGTTTTGTGGTTCACAAGTCCTCTGTTGTAGTTGCTCATCTTCACCAATGTATGAGAGCAGTGTAGACAAAATATAAATGAATGAGCAAGGCCATGTCCTAATAAAATATTATTTGCAAAGGCAGGTGCTAGCCAGATTTGACCATTGGACTGTAGTGTACTGATTCCTATTCCAGAAGACAACACTAGAAGGAAGGTATAATCTGCAGCTTAAGGATTAAAAGTTTGATGTCTCATATGGACCTATGGAAGTGGGAATTAATCAAACTTTACAGTTTTTATTTTGAAAGAGCTAGTCAGGGAGTTGCAGGAATTTTGATGGTGGTGTGGTGGAAATTAAAGCAAAGGGCAATGCTAATAATTCTAAGGAATAGGAGACTAAGTGAGTGATAAAAGCACCTAGAAATCATAGCATGTCGAAGGCTGTGTTGTACCTGCTCTTACCTACATATATCCACCACCATATCATTAGCTCCAAGAAAACTAGGATTCTATTGAACCTAGTCACATGGTAGGCAATCAGTACATGTTGAAAGAAAAGAAGAGCTTGTCCTGCACTAACCAATAAAGCTGCCATCCAGGTACTTCAGATGAGGACAGTCCAAACAGAGATAGACTCTCAGTATAAAATACATACTAGAGTTTGAAGATTTAATATGAGAAATATGTAAAATATCCCCATTTTTATATTGATCACATATTAAAATGGTAATATTTTTGGAATATTGGGTTTAAAAAAGACTTAAAAGTAAATTCACTTGTTTTTTACTTTGAATGTGACTACTAGAACATTTAAAATTAGACATGTAGCATTCCAACATGTCTCTATTGGACAACACTGGCCTAGAAGCACTAGAAGTTTAAATTAAGTACTGTGGGACCAAGGAGAACTCATCTACCCAGGAAATGGAAAGATCATATGGACAAAATCAACCTTAGGGCGCAATGGTGCTCTGAGAGGATGGTGCAGGCCATTGAATGGAGGAAGTGACATAAGTAGAGGTTAGGAGAGGGGAGAATGGTTTCTGTGCTTTGGACTAGAAGTGAGTTTAGCTGTATTAGGGAGAAGCTGTGTGATGAACCTAAGTACATAAGCATAGGCATTATGGACTGATGACATGGGTTAAGGCTTTGGACCTTCTGACTGGTGGGAAGGGGACACTGGTCCATATTTTGGAGCAGGGAGTAAGAACTTCAGGAGCTATGCTTGGCATATTTAATCTAGAAGCAGTAAGTAGTTTGAGTTGGAATGAGAAATGCAAGAGGTGATAAGACCAGGTGAATTAGGTAAGAACAGAGATAATATAGGAAAGGCATGGGAATGAAGAATGGAGAACAGCAGGAAGCTGCTTTATGACAAGGCCAGGATGTTGTGAATGAATGCACCCTCTCCCCAAATCGGTGTTAGGTGCTTGCAAAACTTTCACGTTGGTGATACCCTCATGGAAATGGAGACCTTAGAAGACACTGGTGTGGAACTAATATGACATATTCCATTCTGTATGTTCAGTTTAAGACATTTAAAAGGTAGATTTATAAGATAGGTCAATTCAGAAGTTTGTTTACTTGTAGTTTTTGCTGACAAAAATGACAAAAATGGCCAGACAATCTTTCACTTTTGGCCATATCTGTACTCCTGACTATTCCCACAGTCCACCATAGTGAACTAGTTCACAGTGGATTAGTTCGTCCAGGGAGAGGATCTGATCCTCGTGTATCTATTGGTTGACTGGTTGATGGAACTTGAGATGATTTGCCTTTTGTGAGATCTGATTGGAGTGGTTCTTTTTTAGGTATTTGAACTTGATATATAAGAGACATGGTTGGCAGGGAGGCAGAAGGAGAAACACGGAAGTAGCAAGGACAGAGAAAACCTCAGTCACCGGTATGATGAAGAGCTAAGTGAGGCCAGTAAACTCCCTGTCACTAGATCATGTAGGTTTTGACCAGCTCTCCAGCAGCCCAGGGCTTTCCCTCTGGCCTGAAAACCTGACTCCATAATTCTGATAAGGGCTGGCCAGGAATATGATTCCTATCCTTGTTCTTAACATTAAAGCTTTTTTTAACATTAAAAAAAGCACTAGAAGCACTTTTTCTTAACATTAAAACTCCTTGGTTCACCAACAAGGGTGATGAGGTAGATGTTTGAAATGGTTAGAAAGACAGATGTTTAACTTAAAAAGCAGGTTTGTGTGTGGATGGAAAGTCCAGAGAAGCCTATTTGTTCATGTAAGAGGCATGAGAGAGTAAACAGTATTTTTTTTCCCCAGTGACACGGTGTGTGAGTTCTAAGTGCATCTTAGTTGATGCTAAATTGCTTGCTGATAATAGGTGTAGCAGAGCATTCAGCCAGCAGCACTAACAGAAGCCTGTGTTTCCAGTAAGTCTCGTTTAAGGGATGTCTGCTACAGGGTAGAAGCAAGTTACTTACTAATCCCCTTAACACCAGCTGATCTGTGTGTCAAGTGATGCTGGTAGTTATTTTAGTTTATATCCTTCAGAGATGTTTTGAGGACAAACAAGCAACTACTTTAAATGTTGTGTTCTTACTAAGACAGTTCTGGCATAGAGAGGTGGTACCTCACCTGACAGTTTTTATAGAGGTCTTAGAATAGCAGTGATGACCAATGAAGAGGAAAGCACTTTTCTACATGGTTGGAAACTCACAGCAAAGTCTTTGAAGCTAATGTCAAGAGTGAACCTTGTGCATCCTAGCATGCAAAAATTATTTTGTAATAAAAATAAAGGAAAGGAGAGGTGCATAAATGAATATCCCTGCTAAAAAAGGCTGTTCAAATAAGCTGTCTACAGTACGATATACTTATATGGTATGACACTTTCATAAAGAATGAAAAAACAATATGGAACAAATCCTGAAGAAGAACCAACATCAAAATGTTAATGGTGATGGTTGTGTGGCTTGTGTGGTAAGATAATTCATGGGTTACCTTTTTCTTTATTTCCTTTTCATCATCCCATATATAGCATACATCACTACTGTAAACAAAATGGTACATGCTGTTTTAAAGACAATTTGCGGGGACATTTTATAGAATGTCATTTTCTTTAGTTTCTTAAAGGTGGAGTACCTGTTTCTACCACATTGTCTCAATTACAGTGCCGCAGTTCTTCCACCCAGTCCATCGATATGATGGAATTAAATCAATGCAGAGTATAAAGAGATTTAACTTGATTTCTTAAGCTTTGCCTTTTGAAAATAAAGGAAAGTACTGTTCCTATTGAGCATTGAAGTTTCTTCAGGGTGTACTTAAAATATAATACTAAGAAAACATAATAATAATCTGTGTGTTTATCACTCAGCTTTATCAAATCTTGACACTATACCTTATTTGCTTTGGGTATTGGTTTTTAAAGAAATGTGAAAAAAATTACAGTTGATTCCCCTACATCCATTGTCATAAATTCAGAGTTTATGAGTTGAACCTATTTTTATACATTTATTAATAAATACACATACATTTTTATTATAAGAGATTGCTCTGCAGATTCTTAAACTTTGTTTAAATGATTTATGTCATGCATATTATCTCAAAACATTTTTGCTTGACATTGTTTGACATGTTTCCATATTGATAAATGTGACTCAAGTTTGGGGGTTGCCAAACTATGCAAAATCTAGGTAGTCACTGTTTACAAATACTTTACAGATTGTCTATAAATGCCCTCATACTAAACAGCAGAATTGAATAAGTACAGCAGAGATTGCATGACTTGGAAAGCCTAAAATATTTGCTCTCTGACCCTTTACAGAAAAAGCTTGCTGACTTCTCATCTAGTTTATTCTTTGTATGAATATATCATTACTTAGCTAATTTCCTGCCCATGGATATTTATTTTCTGTTTATTTGTAAGACGTGAACATTGGTGTATATATCTCCTTTTCATGTAAATGAGAGGGTTGCTAATATAGTGTATTGATCATGAAGCAATTTTAACATTTATATATCTTGTTTTTCATACTAAGCAAAATAAAGAAGGCAGACATGGGCCCTGTTAGCTGCTCGGTGTTTTTAGTGGTTTGGGTATCTTGGGTATCTTTTGGATGATAAAGGTATCTTTATTCTGAGTTAGATGTTTTTTCTCAGTGTGGATTTTTAGAGAGAAAGGGGTTGATCCATAAACAACACAAGAGTTATGAGTGATTCTGTTAGTAACAAGGGAGTGCCCACTGCATTCAGGTAATTATCCCATGGTGATGTTAATGTTGTTGCTGTTAATAGCCGTTACTATGATTATTGAGCATTACTCAAGGACAAGAATAGTATTAACCACTCCACATGCATTACCTTGTTTAATCTCCAGAGCACCCTGCTGAAGTAGTTATTACTGTGCCTCATTTTGAGACAAGGCAGGGGAGGCCCAGAATGACATAGGACCGCATCTGTTTTAGCCTTGGTGCCTATACATTAGCCAGAGCTTCATGCACAAAGCTTCATTCTGCAGTGGTAAGGGAGACAAAAGCAAAAGTCCTCAAGTGACACTACATCAATTCTAAAAGTTTTTATGCCTCAGAAGAAACAATCACAAAAACATAAAAGGCAACCTACAGACAGGCAGGTTTGTTGCCCATCACACATCTACAAGGTCTTAATTTTCAAAATAAATAAAGGGCTCTTAGAACATAACAACAACAAAATTAAAAATGAGCAAGAAGTCTAAATAGAACTTTTCTACAAAGAAGACCTGCAGATGTCTACAGGCAGACTAAAACCACTTATTATAAGGCAGATCCAAATCGAAACCACAATGAGCTATCACCTCACTCCTGTGAGAATGACCAGATCAAAAAGAATGTAAACAACAAATGTTGATGAGGATGTGGAGAAAAAGGAATTCTCATCCACTGTTGGTGGGAATGTGATTTGATGCAACCTGTCTTCGAAAATGGTATGGTCATACCTTTAAGAAAATAAAATGGAAATATGATGTAATCCAGCAATACCACTGCTAGGTATTTACCCAAAGAATATAATGCAAACCATAATACAAAAAGATTTTGTAGTAGCACTATCCATGATTACCCAAAAAAGTGGAAACTACCTAAGAACCCAACAAGAGGTGACTCAAAGAAATTCTGGAATATGCACTCAATGGTATCCTACGCAGGAACTAAAAAGAGGAAATAGTGTCTTGGGGGCCAAAATGAATCTTTAGAATATCACGCTAAGTGGAGTAGGTCAGAAAGTGAAGGCTAGACACCAGATGGATATAACCAAAAAAGACAAACTGGCTGAGCATAGCAAAAGTAATTCCTAGATGCTGTGAAAAATATACCAGTTCCCAGAGGTAAGGTGGGGAGGGAGGAGCAGATGGGGAAAGAAGGGGCTGATAGAGCACTGGCACAGGAGTATTGTTGAAGGGTGAGTGAAGTATGTGCACCATAGGAGGGTTTGAAAATGTACTGCTAAAGTTAGATATGTAAATGACAAATTAATTGAAAGGAAAAAAAGAAACCAAGACATCAAAAAATAAAAAAGCTGCTAGAGATGCAGTTGTTTCTTTGCTTTAAAGAAACAAAAGGAAGCAGCAGTGCTCTCCAGGCATTTCCCTGTGGCGCTGACACCAGCTCAAACACAGCTGTCTGCTCTGTTCATGGACACACAGATAAACTCTTTGGCACAGTTGCTGTGGAAAAGTTTGTCAACTTCCTGCTCCGAATATGCTTTCAGGCAATAATCTCACTAGTTGTTTATATCCCAGATGGATGGTAAGAAGAATTCTTGCCAATAGATGCACTGGAGAAGGTCATTTTAAAAGGAAATCTCTCCGAGGCTGCTAAAATCACATGCTGTACACAGGCCTTTGTTAGTTTGTACGGCCAACCACGTACCAACAGCAGTGCAAATAATTCATCATATGTTATCAATACAAAGCTCAAGAACAAATTTTTCCTTAAATTAATTTGTGAACGCACATGTATTCTACCATCTCCCAATCTGGTATATTGTCTTCCTCTTCCAGATTCGTGAAGTAGAGAAAGAGGTGATTTAGACTTCTGTCAAAAAATTTGGGCTAGTCATGAGCTTGGGGTCTATTGATTTGGGGTCTAACTTCAACAGGGCTGGCTTAAATCTAGTGTCCTGTGTAGCCATGGTACCATTTCTCTAACTCCGCTGTGGGGTCTCTGACTGCTCCCTTCATCCAGTCCCTATAACTTTAAGGTTTGACTACTAAGGGCTATGAAGGATTTTAAAAGGTCTACATGTAGTTGAGGGCATTGGCCAGAGATGGAATAAGCTGCATTCAAGTTTAAGCCTTAAGTTGAGCAGACTGCAAAGTTACGCTGTCATTTGTAACTAGGTTGTTCCCCCTACCCCACAATCACTCCGGCAATTATGAATGGAGTTTGTCTTTTTTTCTCTTATTCCTGTCTCCCCCGAATCTTTCCGTTATGTGTGTGTGTTCTACCCAGTTGCCTAAGGAGCAATGCTAGATTTGGTGCTAGCCTTACCCTCCCTTAAATCCCATGAATTACCAAGCCCTGTTGATTCAATTTCCTAAATAGGCCTTGCATCTCTTTCCTTCTCTCCATTTCACTGCCACTGTCTTTTCTCTCTTGGACCCTTGTGACATTTTCCTGACTGGTTTCCCTACCTCCAGCCTCCTCTTTTCATCCCATCCCATCCATTCTGTTGAAATAACTATTCTAAAGCAAAAGTGATCTGATAAAAACTAGTTGTTTCCTGTTACCTACAATACTAAGTTCAATTTTCATGTGTGCTGATAGAAGACCCTTCATGTTCCTCAATGCCCTCACCCCTTTTAAAGTGCCTTTCTGGTCACTAACTCCAATTCCTCTGCCTAGTGAGTCTCACTTGTCTTCAGCATTTAATTTCAATGTCAAGCTCTCTAATAGGCCTTGCCTTTCTTAACAGATGTTCTCTGCTACTCTAGTCAATCTCCTTTTATGCCCTCTGTAAACTGTCCTTTCATACCAGTACTCATGTAGTAATCAGTTCTTCGTTGCATTTATTCAAGGAATATTCTAGAAATACTGAATACCTGCTCTGTGCCAAGTTCTGCGATTCAACAGAACAAAAAGATGTGCGATTAAGAAGAGAGGAAAATACACAAAAGAAAATAAATAAAATAGTGGCCAGTGCTCTAAAGGAAAGCGTTGATGGGAGGGTGATGTAGAGACCTACTTGACAGAGTAATTGCAGAAAGCATCCCTGAAGAGGTGATGTTTGAGCTGTGGCCTGAGGAATAAACAGGGTCCATGATTTGGAATCTAGATGCTACAGGATTCAGTGTTTTTGTTTTGTTTTGTACTTTTTTTGCTGACTATTTGTTAACTAAGTCATTCTGATTATCTGTGCTGAAGCGGGAAACTTAGAAGTCGACTTAATATTTTGGAATGCTGCCACTTTTCCCCATCATTAGCCACAGTACCAGATTTCCTTTCCTAATTATTAATTATTTTGCCATGAAAAACACAAAGTTGATTTAAAGAAAAAAATTTAAGGAATTTTATTAGTGGACCAGAACTGAAATGTCTATCTTGGTTCATGTACATATGGACAGTATAGATGGTCATAATTTAAAGCAATTTGTTGTTAACTGTTGTGGGTGGGGTGAGCTAGAGAAATTAGGGTGCCCATCCTTTCATTTCTTGAAATTTGCATGACCCTTTCCTTTGCTCTTATTTCCCTTGTTTTGAAACCTTCACTCGCTTATCTAAACTGCTGTATCTTCCTGACTTAAAACATACAATTGCTATCTTTAATGATAGCATTATCATAAAATATCAGCACTAGTTAAAAAAATAAATACAACACCCCACTTTACAATGACAGTAAGAACTTTTGCCATGGAATAGAATTGTCAACTCAAAATGTTCCAGGGTGATAAATATCAGTCACAGAATCAGCCCACATCAGACTTGTATAGATAAGCCTAAGTCTTTCAACCCCTCTTGAGTGTTTGCTTTTTGAATACCTAGAAAGCATCAATTCAAAGACTTGTGGTTATTGTAAACCCATGGCCAATTGTACCACTTCTTGTATATTGATTTTTATATTACCAGTTCTGGATTTAATCTGTAGTGTGACATCAATCAAATTGTTCTGAAATTGCCAACCTCAGTACTCCTACAGGGAAGGCCCCTAGTGAACATGACTTTATTATATCACTTCCAATTAGCCTGTGCTTGCTGACATTGTACCCTCATATCTTTGCGATTGTTATTATCCAAAATACACTGAGTTCTGCTTCTCACAGTTAATGTTTTTCAGATGTGGTTTTGCATGTATTGAAATGGCTGTATGCATTGCTTTACATGTGAAAAATTAAGCCTTTAAATTGTGGGAAAGGATTGTGGCAATACTTCTGTACAGTTTGAAGAGGAATTAAAAGCAAATACTCCTATAGTTAACCTCCCAGGTTAAGAAATAAAACATTGTCAGTAGCCCAAGAAGCCTGCTGAGTGACCCTCTCTATTATATTTTCTCTTTCCTCATGTCTATATCCACAGGTTTCTCTGGAGAGAAACTCTATACAGATTTATTTATAAACTCCTTGCTTTGCTTCATAGTTGTACTACCTACAAATGCACTCCTAAATGAACTGGTTCTTCTGTTCCTTTTGGTTTTTCCCTATTTTTTTAAATTATGAAAATTGAATGATTCTCTGTGTATTCTGTGATGTCCTTGAGTTACATTTGCATGAGGTCCATCCATGCTGTCAATCCACATCTGTTCCTTTTTCTTTGTTGTATAGTATTTCACCATGTGACTACACCCCCAAATTATCTATTTTGTTATTAGACATTTGGGTAGTTCTTAGTTGAGTTTTATGACTAGTGCTACTGTGACCATTCTTTTGTTTCCTGTTGAACATTTGTGAAGATATACATTCACTTTAACTTAAAACATACTGTTAAACTGTTTATAAAGTGATTATAGATTGGTGAGAATTCTAGTTGTTTCACATATTTCTCTAATGTTTAATCTTATTAAACTTCTTGATATTTTTCCCAGTCTGTTGAATTTTTAATAGTATCATGGCACTTTAAATTTGTTCCTCTGGTTAATAAGGAGGAAATATACTTTCATATTTTCCTTGCCCATTCTCTTATCAATTTTGGATCATATTTCCTACTGCCATAAAGATATCTTATTTTTTTCCAGCTCTTATGAGTTGAAAGATTTCTGACTAACAAATTGCATTTTAAGAATGTTTTCATAAATATAATTAATTGCATTTGTATACAGTATATTCGTATATAATACTTGCATACAATAATGATTTGTACACAATAAAAATACATAGTTGCTAATTGGGTCATTTATCCATATGACTACTTGTTTATTTTTCTGAACCTAGCAGTTTAGCACCACTACTTGGAGCCATGGCCTAGATACTTTTTCACAAGCTCTGAAAATGACCAATGGGACTTTTTTCCTGCCTTCAAGTCCTCTCAGTGGTTAGAAGACTTGGGATTATATTGGAAACTCCAGTTTCTTTCAACTGTCATCCCTGTGTTTGATAAAGTATGATACCTGTCACTTTGCCTCAGTCAACAGAGTTAGGAGTTGTACACTATTTGGTATCAGGAATTCTTTGAAAATTGTTTTTCTGTATTTCTTTGGGGGGGGGTATTTCTTTGGAATAGATCTCCAAATATGGAATTATTGAATAGTTTATTTCTTTTAACCTAGTATCTCATGTTGAGATGAACACTTTGAACTAGTTGTTTATCCACAGTCTGTCTCACATACAACCTTTATTTCATATTTATTTTGTTAGTATTACTTAATAGGCAGAAGTAGTATAGATTTTTTTTTAAGTGTTGAATTTAGGGACTTGACTTTTAAAAAGTCAACTTCTTGAAAAACCATAGATTGGAAGTTTAATGCATATTTGTATTCTACCTTCTCAGTATATAATGAAGTCTTTAATTCCTTTATGTTCTACTGGAACAAATGACCAATTTATGAAGTTATTGAGAGTGTTGGTCAATAGCAATGATTTATGGCTATGAAACCAAACATACTAGTTTAAAGGCGACTCATAGAAAAATGTACTTGACTTGTTTCCAGATTTACCTGTGCTCATTAGCTGTGGAGGGAGGCATTGATTACATTGATTACCTGTGTTTGAAAGTGTCCTAAATAACCCTTAAGTCATCAACATTCTTCATTTTCTCCTCTCTGAGATTGTTAGCTTTCCCCACTAGCTTTAGCTGAATTTACATAGTAGATCTTGTTATAAGGCTCTGATAGCAGAGGTTCTCAATGGGGTGGTTTTCCCATCCCAGGAGACTTTTGGCAGTGTCTGGAAATATTTTCAGTTGTCACAAGTGAAGAGAAAAGATGAAACTGACACCCAGAGGGTAGAGAAATGCTGCTAAGTGGCCAGACAGTCCCCCAACAAAGAAGTAACTGACCCCCAAATGTCAATAGTGCCAAGGCTGCAAAACCCTCCTCACCTGTAAACAAGTTTGTTTCCTCCCTAGTCACAGTCGTAGTCATGTTTTGTGAGTGAATTGTCAGTTCACATTCATGTTTTATGGGGCCCACCATAATTAATACTGTGTAATCAGCTTTGTTGGGGGAGATTATGTAGATCCATGTATATATGCAGTAACATTTGCCAATTAAGTATATGATTTGATGAATTTTGAGAAATGTGTGCAGTTATGAGCTACCACTCTAATCATGTTTAATGTGTTTCAATTTTAATTCTGTAGCTTAAAATATGCATTTATTAAGTGATCTATTCCAGGGCAGAAAGAAATTTAAAAGTAATTCAGGTAGCTTGTGACTGATAAGAAGGCTGAATGTGGATGGTAGTCAAAAAAGGAAAAATCCCCTTGTGCTGAGTTCTGAACTTTACTCTGTTGTAATATTATTTTGATGGGCACTTTCTTATTCCTAGGATGGTCACCTTCCAACCTCTGAATGACTGCGTTTGAGGGTAGTTGCTACTCTGTAAAGCAGGAAGTCTAGCCACAAATTTCTGGATCCCTTTAACATTTTTGAGATTTTCTTGTTCATGCAGCTTAAGATAAAGCTGGGTGTTTGAAGGCAAACCCAGAATATATGCTTCTTTTCTAAAGGTTACCTTCTAGAAGGTTGGCTGCATTGGTGGTTGAATCTCCTTGGTGAGGAGTTTCTGTGGTGAAGCAAGTGGAAACCCTTGCTTACATTGCTGAACTGCATTCTCAGAGGGGACCCTTCGTATTCACCACTGATTGTTGTAACTGGAGTCTGGGAGACGATCTGAGATGAGACTTGAACTGATAAGTGAGTGTGAGTACGTGCAGGTGATTTCTCTTTTCCCCTTTAGTTCCCTTTCCAGTGAAGGTGACTTTCATATCCAGGGTTTCATAGAGTGTTGATGTGTGTCAAAGAGAGACACGAAAAAGTTAAGCAGAAAATAGTCAGCCATTACTCTTGATTTATGTTCATATTATTGTGCTGTAATGAGAGGGTAACACTTCTTGTATAAAGGCCAAGCAATTGAGGTATTGGAGCACTACAGCTTTTAGAGGTATTTAGCCACACTTTAATACTACAGGCTGTGACTCAGAAAGCCACAGTAATCACCCCGGTTTTATTTGTAGACTTATTTCAGACAAGCTATCAGCAGCACTAAAGTGATACTCTGTGAATAGGCAAAAAAAAAAAAAAAAATGTACCCACGAATTTAAAATGTTGTGTTGACTGGTTTTGCTTTCTTGTCCTTATCGGCCAATTAAGAATTGCTGGAGAACGCAGTCACGTAGAACAGGTCTGCCAATTCCACCATGTAATCTTGGGATCATTTGTGTCAGCCTCCATGGTAACCTTAGTAACGCATGATGGAGACAGCCTTCCAGCCTGAGAAAAACAGGACTCTTTTGGACAACATTGCACAGCTAAGATTTTTCTGTGGGAATGTCATCCTCCTTTTTCTTTCTCCTTTTTTTTTTTTTTTTTTGCACAAGTGGGTGTCTTGTCCACAAGATGTGATATTTTGAAATAGCCCTCTCTTTTTTTTGGAAAAAGCACTAATAGAATGAGCTCTTTTTGTTCTTGATAATGGATTAGAACGTGCACCAAAATGTCAGGCATTTCAGTCTTTTCTGTGCTTTTGTTCACTGTTACATACTCTTCTCTACTATCCATGTTCACTGTTCCTCTTGACACAGGGATGTGTTTTACTAATGGGTTTGTGGTTATTGAGCCCCCAGGCTGAAGCCCGGTTAGCGTTTGAAGGATGGACTGAACTTAGAATTGCTGTTTGATGTGGTGTTCAAACCTTTAGTTGGTTAGCCATGTGGATGGCCGTGAGTCACCAAAAGGTCACAATTTGGTGAAAGTGCTTAAAAGGCACTGTAAAATGTTCAAAACCTGGAGGAGTGAGGCGCATTTGAAATCACGCTGTACTGAACAGACATGGGTCCTGCTAGTTTTCTTTTTGTCAGGGTTTTCCTGTGGCTTTAAAAATTCTTTTAAAAAATTGCATTAATTGACTGTGTTTTTCCATCCCGAAGTTTTGCTTATTTAGCAGTTTCCTTGCTATTGCGTACATAGCTGATATCTGGTTTTTCACTATTAGAAGACTGTGATTAAGTAGCCTTGCACTTCAGTCTTTGGCTTTATGTTTCCATATTTGCTCAAGCTAACTTTCTTATGTTGGAATTAAGTGCGAATGTTTTCAAATATTGAAAACTTTTGCTAGAAAGAATTTTCAGAAAGGATATTTGCTAATAGCCTCTTGTTAATTGTATAAGAAAATGTCAATCACTGCACACTTAAAAATTTTAGATTTCATAGATTGAAAAAAATGGTTATAGATGCTATTATTATACATTATATGAAATTAATAAGGTGGAACTTTACGGAGTTATTTACATTTGATGAAATGTCTACTATTTTTGGCCATTTTTCTGGTTTTATTGTTTTGTAAGTATGTTTGTAATTTAAAGTTATTGACCCTTTTTTTGGTTGTTGATGACCTAATTTGTTATAACTCTTGTCATTTATGAGATAGGAGCCATGTAAATTGTGAATCTGATAAAATGAAAAGTAGTTGGTTTCAATGCCCATGTACTTCTTTCCAAGAACCTCCCTGGACACTATCTGAAGACATTGTGACTGAGAATTTCTGGTCTGGCCTGGATTTTGCTTTTCTCCAGTACTTTTATAGTTACCTTGCCCCCCCCCCGTTTTTTTTCTCCTAATTGCCTTGCACCTTATACCTGGTTTAGAATATTATTTTTTAAGGTCATCACTTCTATATGCAGACAATAGTCTTTGTTAAGTCTCTGATCAGAGTTTCCTAGTAAACAGCCCCTTTTGATTTTTAAGATGTTTTCTCCCAAGGTTTACACTGCCAGGGACATGTTTCATATCACTTAGCCTGGCTGTGAATGTCTAAGATAGTGGTTGCTCTAAGGGAGTTTATAAGCCAGTGGTGAGGGTATACAATTAAATGTGAATAAAAGCTAGGATTTTGTCATGCATATTTGTTTGCTTACTTGATTGTTTTTAAAGACTTTATTTTTCACTCAGCATAATTATTTTGAAATTCATCCATGTTGTAATGTGTATTTCATTTTACTTTTTATTTAGTTTTATTCCCACTTTATTTTTATTCAAGAATAAACATTTTTCATTAAGTCGTTGTGTCATAGTTTGTTTATCTGTTCATCTGTTGATGGACAGACATTTGTGTTTTCCAATTTTTGGCAATTAGCAACAAAACTGGTATGTATATTTATCTACATGTGTTTCTATGGACATATGCTTTCATTTCTCTTGGGTAAATACTTAGACGTGCAAAGGCTGGATCATATGGTAGGTATCTATTTAAATTTTCTAGAAACTGCCAAACTGGTCTCCAAAGTGGTTGCACTATTTTACTTTCACACCTACAGCTCCAGTATCTCTGCCTTCTCTCCAACACTTGGTAAGTGTTTGAAATTTTATTTATTTTGGTAGATGTGTATTTTGTTGCAGCTTTAAATTGTAGTTTCATAATGACTAATGATGCTGAACATTTTTTGTGGATGCTTATTTGCATCTACATATGTTCTTTGATAAAGTGTTCAGATCTTTTCGCCCATTATTTTTTGATGATTATTTTCTTACAGTTGAGTGCTGAAAGTTCTTTATGTTCTTCAGATTCAAGTCCTTTACTATATGAATGAGTCACCAGTATTTTCTCCTAGTCTGTGTCTTGTTTTTTGTTCTTTTAGCAGTGTCTTTAGAAGAGCTCAAGTATATGATCTTCATGAAGTTTGATTGATAAGTTTCTCCCTCTAAGTATCATGTTTTGCTTTCATAGCTAACAAATCCTTGCCTAACCCAAGCTCACAAACTTCCTCTCCTATGTTTACTTCTGCATGTTTGTCATTTAGGTCTGTAATCAATTTTGATTTGATTTTTCTGTATCATACAAAGTATAGATCAGAGTTCACTTTCTCCCCAGATGGATCTTCAATTATTGAAGTACCATTTGTTGAAGACTCTCCTTTTTCTACTAAAGTACCTTTCCACTCTTGTTGAAAATCAACTGTCTATATGGATCCATGTCTTTGATTTTACTTCATCTGTTCATCAATACTGCCTGTGAAATCACTCTGCTTTGATTACCGGAGCTTTATAATAATTCCTGAAATCTAGTAGTGTTAATCCTCCAACTTTATTCTTCCATTTTATTCCATTTTCTGAAGCTGATTTTATAGAATTGGTTTTAATTCTTCCTTAAATCTTAGATAGATTTCAGCAGTGAAGTCATCTGAGCCTGGAGGGATATTTTGTTTTTGTGGGAATACAAATATATTGTATGTGTTACTGTTTTAACTATAAATCCAGTGTCTTTGATATATGTAGATCTATTCAAGTTATCCTTTTTTTTTTGAGTGAGCTGTAGTAGTTTTTAATCTTTTAAAGGAAATAGCCCATTTCATCTAAGTTATCAAATATATTGGCATAAAGTTTTAATAAGTTCCTGATTTTTTTTGCAATATTTGTGGAATCTGTAGTGATGTTTCCTTTCTCAATCTTCATGTTATAATTTGTGCCTTTTCTCTTTTTGCACATTAGTTCTCGTAGATATTTACCAATTTTATTGATCTTGTCAAAAAGCAAGTTTTTATTTCATTAATTTTTCTTTTATTTTTAAAAATTGCCTTATTTTATTGATAGTGGCTCTGATCTTCCTTTCTTCTACTGACCTTCAGTTCAGGTTTGTCTTATTTTTCTGGTTTCTTAAGGTAAAAGCGGAATGGATTTAAGATTTTACTTCTTTTCTAATATAGGCATTCAATATTATGCGTTTTTCTCTTAGTGTTATTTTAACTGCACTTTCAGATTTTTGATAGGCTGTTTTTATCTTCATGCAGTTTAAAATTCTGAATCTCTCATTCTTTTTCTTTGACCTATGAGTGGTTTGGAAGTGTGATGTTTTGTTTCAAAAACCTGGACATTTTCCTAAAAATCATTTTCTTACTGATTCCTAAATTAACTCCTTTGTGGGAGAACATCCTTTATATGACTTAAATCCTTTTGAACTTCACTAAGACTTGTTTAATGGCTTGTTTAAAGATTTGTTTAATCTTGTGTTAAAAAATAATTCTGTGTGTGCTAAAAAGGAATATGCATTTTACTCTCATTGGATAGAAAATTCTGTCTATGTCAGTGTTGACAGTGTTTCAGTTTTCTCTTTTCTTAACAAATTTCATCAGTGCTGTTCTTTAAATTGAAAAGAGACTTCTTGAAATCTCCAGTTATAATTCTGGATTTGTCTATACTACCTGAAGTTCTGTCAGTTTCGCATCATGTATTTTGAAACTGTCTTAGCTTCCCTTGTCCTAAATTGAGTCCCTTTTCATTGTGAAATGACTTTCCTTATCCCTGGTGATATGTTTTGCTCTGAAATACACTTTGTTTAATATCAATATAGCCACTCCAGTTCTGTGTTGACCGATGTTGGTATGATGTAGCGTTCCCTATCCTTTTATTTTTAACATATTTGTGGCATTAATATATAAGGTCTGTTTCTTGTAGACTATATGTGCTTGGGTCTTGCTTTTTTATCCAATTTGACAGATACTACCTTTTAATTGGGGATGTTTGTACCACTTGCATTTAATGCAATTGTTCATATGGTTAGTTTTAAACTTACTCTCTTAAAGCATTTTCTTTTTGCTCCACTTCTACATCTAATCTTCTTTTTTGTCTTATTTTTTACAATTATTTTAGATGATTCTAGTTTATCTCATTTGTTGGCTTATTGGTTTTAACCCTGTGATTTTATTGGTTGCTCTGGGGATCATAGTATGCATTTTTAATTTATTAAGGCTCACCTCCATATAATAGTATATCACTTCACTTATATCCTGAAAGCCTTGCTGTTGCACACAGCCCTTCTATTTGTCCACCCCTGGCCTATTGTTTTCTATATTTTACGTTATGTATCTTTAAAATTTCACTTTATTGTGATTATTTGGTTTAAGTCATTCAGTTTTAACGACAGGTGTCTTATATTTCCCTAAGTATTTATTGCTGAGACCCTTCATTCCTTTATGTAGATTTATATTTAAAATTTCCATCTGCTATAATCTTTTTTCTTGAAGTATTTGTTTTAGTACTTTCCATGGTGTAGGTTTCCTAATGATGACTAATTTCATCGTTATATATCTGAAAACCTATTTCAATTGTTTCTTGGAAACTGTTCACTGGGTGTTGAAATCTAGGTTGTTAGGTTTTTATAATTCCATGTTGTAAAGATATTGCTCCTCTGTCTTATATTGTTTCTAGTGAGAAATGTATCAGGCTTATTTTTTTTTTCCTTTGCATAATATTTCCTTTTTCTCTGGTGACTTTTAAGGTTTTTTTTTTCTTTATCATTAGTTTTGAGCAGTTTATTTTTTTCTTACTTGAGGCATTGGTTTACAGTGCATATAGAATTTAGAGAGCGAGGATCATACCCTTCTGGTGTGTTACCACACCTATGTTTTGAGCAGTTTGATTACGGTAAATCTTGGTGTATTTTCTTCATGGTTACCTTGGAGTTTGTTGAACTTCTTGAATATGTAGGCTTATTATTGGTACAAAATATGAAAAATTCTGACTAATATTTCCACAAGTCCTTTTTCTTTCCCCATTGAAGGATGGCATTAGCAATTTGGGCCCAGGCCTTGGGTGCACTCATCTGGTGCTCAAGTGTCATTGAATATAGGCCCACCCAGCATTTAGGACATGCATATAAAGATAACAACCATGAAAGCACATACACCTATATCTGTCTGCCTTCTTTCCCTTCTTTTCTCCCTTTTTCCCTCTCTCCTTCCCTCTTCTCCCTCTCCTTTGTAATAGAGTATAGTTCTAGATATAGCTCTTTTTTTATCCTGATTTATAGTGTCCAGCTAAGATACTGTTTTCCCCAGTGACAAAGGTTAGTTCTTTTTGTTCCCATTCCCTTCAGTGTGAAGCTGATATTCCTTTGTGATTCATTTGTGTTCTTTTGTTGGTATTTGTATTCCACTTTGCTTTCTTCCTCTAAAGCACACATAGCCTGATTAATTTTGATTATTTATTTATATTTTCTCTATGGTAAACATTGCTGTGGTCTTCAAGGTCAGAACTGTATGAAATGTATTCTTGGAAGTTCACTACTTCTTAATCCCTGCTATTGCTTTCCATCGCCCCCTTTTTCCATCCATTTCCATCCATTCACTTAGATAATAAATTTCTTTATTTCTATTTTTCCTGATTGCATTTCTTTTGCACAAATGAGAAGTTACATGATTTTCTATATCACTTTTCTATCCATGAAGGGTAGCATACCATAGTTGCATTTTCTGCACTTTTTTTGCTTAACAGTTTATCCTGCAAATCATTATCAGTTCATAGAAACCTCCCCTGTTCTGTTTTACAATGATATAGTATTCCATTGTGTGGCTATACCATAATTCTTTTTACCACTCTCCATTACCATTTAGATTTTTCCCAGTATATTTCAGTGCAACCTTTGCAGTGAATGACCTTGTGCAAAGGCATTTTTGTATTGGAGGTGTTTCCTTAGTTTAGATTCCCAGAAGTGGAACATTTGAGTCAAATAGCCATTTCGTCCCTATTTGCTTGAAGAATTTCCAAGTTGTATCCAAAAACAGCAACTTTTTTTTTTTTGGTTTGCATTTTCTTTCATGATTTTGGATGAAGCAAAAATAAGTTTGTAAAGCAATATTGGGGGAGGTAAACTTTAGGTGTCTAGTATTTAAAGTACAGTCCTCCTAATACTCAACATAGATACCCTGAGTATTAGATTCCTACAGTCATCCCTCCCCTTTCTTTAAACATCTCTTTTCATAGATGTTCTGAAATGACCTTCATCTGTAGTTTGAACTAAGATTTGCTAATTGATGTATCGCTTACCTACATTTTACCTGTGTCTTGTCAAGTTAAAAAATACAACAAAATGGGTGTTCTGTTACTGATAGTTGACGACAGGTAATTTTCTGTTAACTGCAAGTGATAGCATATGTGCTGAAAGACACTAAGCTAATTTTCAAATGGCATGGAGAATCAGACGTGTTTATGTGGTGGAGAATCCAAAACTTGGTCTCAAATGGAACCTGGAATTTAGAATTGTTTAAAGACAAACCATCCTCTTGGAAACAGTGACTTAGAAGGATCAAACTGGAATGTCCCAGAGCTCCTTATTTTCTGCCTTCCATGAGTGTCTGGCCTTCTGAAGCACCGGTCACCACACTCTTCTTTTTATCTGCTTTGTGCTTATTGCCATAGCTTTGCAAATCTTTGTGGGAGATGAATGTTCCTCTGAATTGTATCTTGAAAGTCAAATTTGCACTTGGGCTTTTGCATCAAACTGCTCTGCTCGCAGGCTCTTTGGTGCCAGAATTCCTTCCAAAATGACAGGTCACCAGATCTGTTCTTCTACTGCCCTTTATTTTACAAAGTCATCTTTGATTTATAGTGTATATCTGGACCTAATAGTACAGAGTCAATGAGAAGCAAATGCCTTTATCTGCAGATAACAGCTTCCCAATAATCCTGGCCTTTATCTGCATGTTAAAATGGGCCAGTGATGCTTTGCCTACTTCTATGTCAGTTGCCTGCAGATGGAGCGTTTTGTGCTTTTTAAATGATTGTTCCTTCACATCCTTAAGCTGTTGATGGTCCATTGGAAGAGGAGAAAAATAATCCCAAATCTGAGGTCTATTTGGAAAGCAATATTGAGATCCTATTTTATGTTGTTTTCATTTCTTCTTAACAATGATGTGTCTTAGATAGGAAAATGCATGGCACTGTTTACTCTGGACTAATTTACCTCCAGAGCTGCTGAGATTATGGAGGCATAGTTACTTTTCAGTATCTAACACAAAAGTTTGAAGTGCTTGTTTTTTTTCTGAATAATTAGCTTCTATTAGCTAATAGTCCATGTTGGTAAAATGAAGATTCCATAGTCTTCACTCCAGACCTCCTGAGTCAAAACTTGCAGTTGTCATTAGATCCCCAGGAACTCATAGGCATGACAGTTTAAGAAGCACTGACCTAGAACATGGGTCAGTATTTGTTAATTCAGTATTCCTGAACATAAGTGCTGTGAATAATGAGCATCAGTGTATGCTTAGGTTAGGCTAGGATTCCAAGCAGGCATCCTTTTATTTTTCATGGATGATACTGAGACAAACTTGTTATAAGACGTGTTTAATTGTGCTCTGTAAGTACAGTTGCAAATAAAGATACCTGCTAATCTACAAAAAGGTACTTGACCGATATTTGGAAACTGTTCTGGGATTGAAGCTATCTGTTAGGGAGGCTTTTCCCTTCCTAGGGCTGAGATTTGCTTTCTTCTAGGCATGGCATGTAAAATGCAGCTTCTTTCTGACTACCAGTTTGTGTGTTAGCTCACTTTCTGTTGGGTCCGTATCTTCTTTGTCAGTCAATTTTTGCTGTAGAAGTCCCTGTCTTCTCCTACATTCATGGGCCATGTGGTTGCTCAGTCCAGGTCCCCATCATTTATTATTTGGATTCTAAATGAATGTTCCAGTCGCTCTCACCTACGGCCCACTGTTCAGTGCAGCTCACTTCCTACTGCAGTATATCTGATCCTCTCTTCTCCACAGGGATCTCTCAGTAGCTCCTCATTACTTTGTGATAGAGTTTAAGAAAAAGGAAGAATCTGAGATTTGGTCTCTGACTTCCTTGTCACTGTGCTTGGAGATCCCTGACCACCTGATCCTCTCCTACCTCTGGCCCTTTGCACCATCTGTCCCTCTGCATCTCCTTTTCTCCATCTACGAGGTAGTTACTTCCAAGCCTAAGATGCTGAAAATTATTTGTTGTATCAGGGTTGTAGATTTCCTCCCCTTCAATAGTGAGTGAGAGCCTGGATGGAAGGCAATGGTTTTGTTCAGGTTGGTATCATTAGTGTCTTTTATAGCAATGTCTGACCATGAGGCTGCCAGAATGTGAATTTAGGGATGAGTGTGGTCTGATTGGTGTCATAGTAGATGGCTTTTTATCAACAGTGTGATGTTAGTAATCGTCGAGAAAACCCAGTGTGGAATACATAATGAACATTGAACTCTAGAAAATATGAAAGAAAATGAGGGTGACAATACAGTGAAAACAGCAGCAACTTGTATTACGAATTAGTTATTTTAAAATAAGTAATGGCGAGTGTAGCATTTGTTAAGAAGTAATGAACAAGATGAAATAACACAACAAGGCATTAATACTTTAGACTTTAATTCTCTCATTTCTTTGATTCATATAATGCGCAATATATAGAAGTCAAAATGAATAAAGTTTGAACTACAGAATTATATATTATATAGATATATATATCTATACCTATCTGTCTATATATTATATAGATGACTCTTATTACTGCAATAACCCATGCCCCTCAAGATTACATGATAGGAGTACATCCAAGCTCAACATAAGATTCCAGATAGTGGTTCCTTGGTGGAGGGGGGAGATGGGAGAAGGGGATGGGGACACCACATAGGGAGATGTAAGTTAGTGTCCATTTTCTAGTCTCTGTGCCAGGTAGTGGATTCATGTGTGTATAGGTGTGTTAATACAATAAACACACATAAATAATAACCAAGAAGGCCATGATGAGTGGTCATGAACCAAGAATTTTGCCTTATATGATTCACCTTTTTGCCCGAGTTCCACATTTTAAAAATGTTGGTATTTGGAAATGTTTGGGGACCTTCTCTTCAAGATGAATTAAGCATCTATGAAAAGAACTTTTAAGTATTTTGTGCAGGGAAGAAGGTGAGCAAAATGATCAAACAAAATGAAATATTAATGGTAAATTTAAACACAGTAGGCATTATGGAAACGAGAAAATAATGGGAGCGGTGTGCAAATAGTCTGTCTTACTTGAATCAACCGAGTACCGGAGATGTGGAGATGAATTGCAATCAGTTTTCACGGAGGCCCCCATTTTGTGATGCTTGTATTCGCTTGTCCTACATTTCCTTGGCAGCGGGAAGAAAGCAAAGGGCACACTATTCAAAGGAAAGCAACTGTGTGGGGCTTGTGAGAAAAATATGCATTCTGTCTCTTCCATGTTGTATACCACAGAGAGAGAGCCTTGTCTTCCAATTCCATGAGAAATACCCTTCGTTTGAAATTATTCGGTTTCATATTTTTCCCTACAGGACTCGCTCTCTTGCTCCATTTTGTGTCAATCCGACATTCCCTTTGCTGCTGGAGTCCTTGAAATCTCTTTCTAGTAGTGGTTGGTGCAAGACAATGCACATTTATTCCGGTGGCAGCCTTTTCTAGTTTTCATGCCAGAGTGTCTGCCTTCACAATGAGCTATCTTTAAGGCACTTTAGATTTCAGCAGATTCACAGTATCAGATGTGAAGAGACCAAATTCTATCAGAGAATAAAATCTCTCTTTAGGCAGGGGCTTTAGTTACCCTCCTGGCAGTATAGAGAAAGGAGTCAGGCATTGCTTGGATTCCTAAGTCCCTGAAGAAGCTGTATCATGCCGGCTTCCTGTTTCCTGGGTGATATGTGACCGTTTCCTCCTGGCGGAACTATTCCATGTATTTTTAGTAACAGCATGAGAGGCTGAACAGACAGTCTTTCACGTTCCTTGATGCTGCCTTCCTGCCCCCCCCATCATTCACCCCCTAAGTAGTTTGTTCGTTCTCTCTCTCTCTCTCCTCTCTCTCTCCTTTCCTTTGGTGAAGCACAGAAATGGGAGTCCCACTCATGAAAGGCATCTTACATAGGGCTGGCTGGTTACCATTCTCTTTTTTGGCTTCTTTTTTTCTCTTTGGTTCCTTCCATCTACAAGGAAGTGCTTAATCTCTGCCAGCTGTTTGTCACTGCCAGAGATAAGCTGTTTCTGTCACTTCTGTCCAGCTCAGCTAAGACTAGAATCTTATTATTTGATGACCTATAAATAGGAGGCCTGGGAGAGTATAATTTAGCAATGTCTTTGTGTTTGCCAAGTCTCATTTCTCTTGTCTACAGAGCTAGCAAGTGTCATAGACTTATTGCTTGATTGAATTTGTACAATTTTTAACTAAAAGTGATGTGTTTTTCTTGCAGTTAGCAGAAAAGATGCTTTGTGTTCTTTCTAATAGGATAGGCATTATCTCCACATTCTTTCCCATCCTCCATGGGAACCAGCCAGCATTTTTGCACATCTGAGTAGAAGAGTTACTAGAAGTAACACACACATGCACACACACTTCATGCCTCTGTATGTTTGCCAGTGTCCCGTTAGCTAATGCAAGCCATATGGCCAATCCCAGAGTCTTCGTGGGAGGGCAGGCCCCGAAGTGTGGATGCAAGCAGGTGTGAGTTATTGGAGGTGTTAATGTAACAGTCTCCCACAATGGTGGACTCTGGAGTTGCCAAGTGCTTTCAGTAATGTGGAAGTAGAATTTCTGGTTGCTGGGATGAGGGATGTGAGGAAAACTAAGTTTCTGTAGTAGTGTGATAACAAATGTGTTCTTTGGATGAGGAATCATATAACAGTCTAGCAAAGGAATTTTCTAGATGGCATCCTAACTATAAAACTAAATCAGTTTTGTGAACTTTTGATCAGATCTTCAGGTGGGACCAATGGGAAAGCCTGCTAGTGTGTGACTGTCCCCCCTAAACTGGGGAGTAGTAGAGTTGCTAGCTAAGTAGAAAGATAAAAGGATGAATGCAATTAGTTACATCTACTGTGATAAGTAAAAAAAGCAGATGTGACATTCCACAGAATAGGA
This sequence comes from Uropsilus gracilis, assembly GCA_004024945.1. NCBI lineage: Eukaryota > Metazoa > Chordata > Mammalia > Eulipotyphla > Talpidae > Uropsilus > Uropsilus gracilis. The sequence continues at coordinate 113,158 of PVHY01000210.1, forward strand.
GAAATTTTTACAAATCATATATCTGAAAAGGGACTTGGATCACAAAGATATGAATAACTCTTCCAGATAATTAATAAAAAGATAAACCATACAATTAAAATGGGTAAGGATCCTGGTAGACATTTCTCCAAAGCAGATATACAGAAGGTCAATAAATACAAAAGAAAGACTTGATATTATTAACCGCTAGGGAAATGTAAATTGAAATTACACGGAGACGCCACTTCATACTCATTAGAATGTCTGTCATAACAAAAGACAGAAAAAACATGTGGTTGGCAAGAATGTGAAGGACCTGAAACCTTCATGTCATGCATTGCTAGTGGGAATGGAAAATAGTGCAGCCACTTTGGAAAACAGTCTGGCAGATCCTTAAGCACTTAAATATAGGTTATAGTGTGATCAGGCCATTCCACTCGGGTATACATAGAGCCAAGAAAAATGAAAACATTTTTGCACAGAAACTTGTGCCTGAATGTCCCTAGCAGCACTATTGATAATGATGTAATGGGCATGTAATATGGTCTGTCCCTACAGTGGAATAGAATTTGACAATTCAAAGGAGTGAAGTACTGATTCATGCGACAAAGTAGATGGAACTTGAACACATGCTAAGTAAAAAAATCATAAAAGATCGTATAGTGTATGATTCCATTTATGTAATATAGCCAGACTCGGTAAATCTGTAGAGCCAGAAAAGCAGAGGATTTGCCTAGAGTTGAGGGGAACTGGAGAATGTGGGAGCAACAGCTAAGGAGTGGTCTTTTCTTCAATGTTTATTCAAACATGTCAATATCCTATTATGTATTTACTCTTTTCAAAAAAAGGGAATAGAAACAGGATGGTTTTAGAAAAATCAGTGGTAAGTGGAGAAAAGAATTACAAAAGGGAGCACTTCACCCAAATCAGGAGGGGGACAGGTAACTGGGAAATGTCCAGATAAAGCTTCTTTGTACCTACAAGAGCCAGAGATACAGCCTTGTTCAAGGTATCACTTCAGAGATTTCTGGTATAGAAGCTGATGTGATAGGTGAGATCTTTGGTCCTGGAAACCTGAACCTTAATAATATTGGTAACCAGGAGGTGATGACTACTGAAAAAGACATCTGCCCCCAACTTTTCTGCCTCAGCAGTAGCTACTGCCGTGAATCCCACACCCAGGGGAAGCAACCATCACAAGAGAAGCCACCTTTGTGAAGATACCCCCTAGTTGGGAGCTTGAAACATTTCTTTTCTAATAGAAGTGTTTTGAAATGATTAGGTTTTTATAGTAACCAGTTTTGTTGTAAATCTATTGTGATTAGACAGTTAAGGACATTTGTAACACTTTCTATGAGGAAATGGGTCCAGGTTTCAAACAAATGTTTCAGAAAAGATCTATTGGGAGCCCAGCTTTTTTTGTGAGAATAGAACTGCCTACATTTTGGAGCTCCTTTCTGAGTCTCAGTGTGGATGTAGACGAGGACAGCCTGAGAGGGAAGATAAAGAGCTCCAGTTCCTGTAGATTCATGCATAGTCAAATTCCTCGTCTAGTGTTTGCAGCTCTGATTTCCTGGGAGTGAAAGGAGAAGTCTGCACCATCTTGTTAAATGTGATTTGCATGCAATCGACATCCCAGAACTCCTGTGGATGATGAATTCCATTAATCCAGTGATTTGTAAAAAGAGTTGGAATTAAATGCTTCTTCATGCACCAGAGGCTGCGTTGGGCGGCTCTGTTTCGGTTGCCACGGTTTCTCCAAGTGCAGTGATGTAAAAGGGAATGGGCAGCTAGGAAGGAAAGGTGGTCCATAAACCTGCAGGTATCATGAAAGCTGCAGATGTTGAAACGGAAAAATAACTTAGCTTAATGTAGATTTCTCGCTTAAAAGAACTGCTTTCCCCCCTCTAGTTTTATGAGGACAAACATATCTTCCCACACTGTGCCTCCGTTTCTTATTCTGTAAGGTTAGTTTTTACCTAGGTGGCATGGAAGAGTTAGTCAACAAGCAGACACCTGGAGCCTACCCTCAGAGCTCCAGGTTCAGTAGGTCTGAGGTTGGGGCAGAAAAATTGATATTTCTAACAAGTACCCAAGCCATGCTGCTCAGTGCCCACACTTTTACTTTGGTTTCATTCATTTACACAATTTAGAAACCCACTTTCAAATCTTGTGATTTCATGCCTCAACATCCATCCAAGGCCTGTGCTTTGGAAATAGAAGGGAGCACTGCTTGTCAGTCATTCAGCAATTTTCAGAGTTCACTTTCTTCCTGACCCTGCAGAAATCAGTGTCCAGAGAAGCCCTGCGTTCTGAGTTCTGGTCTAATTTTAACCTTGAGGGAAAAAGGTGGGGCAGAGGAAAAGCAGATTCTGAATTGGGAATGAGAATCCTGAGTGGCTTCAAACCTCTGCTTGCTTCCTGGGAATCTTCCCTGATTTAGCCTGATCCCTGCTGGGGAATGATTCCAATATTTAGGAAATGTTAGGGAGCTGAAGCAGTGAAGGAGAGGAAGCTATGAAGGACAGAGTGTTGTGAGAAGAAATAAGTCAAAGTAAGTTGGCGATACCAAGCTTTTAGTTCCTTCAAACATCTGTTTCCTATAGACCATTCATGCTTCAGGGGAATTCTTGAAATACCATTGCAGGGGTCTCAGGGTACCTGACATGTTAGCATATACACAGTATTTTGAGACCCTAACACCCCCCAAATGCTTGACTACCCCTACAGCAGAACCCAGTCTGGGTAGCCCTCAGAAACCAGTGTCTGGTTATAAAATGTTCAGCCCTCTTGACTTTGTTTTCTGGCCATTTCTTCATGGCTAAGAGCCAGCTGGGAATTTCCTTTCCTAGGTGCTATTTCTGACATTTGTTATATACAGCTCTTGAGAAGTCAGAGAAAAGTTAAGAGTAATTTGCTCTCTGTATTTTACTAGGTAATATTATTACATGCTGTTTTTAATTTTTTTTTCATATTTTAGTCATTCATGTCTTTACACCAGCCATGTATAGTTAATTAGAAATTATTTCTGAAAAGAAAAATTTCCACAATCCTAGTAATCAGAACTAACTTCCTTTGACATTTTGGTGTATAGCCTACATACATTTTTCTATGATTAGTGTCCTTATTGTCTATAAAATGGCATCCTGCTAACCAAATAATTAAAGCACATTTTTTTGGCTAACATTACTGCAGAAAATCTTCCACTTCACTCAAAACATTTCTACATCACAGTGAGATGACTTGCCTTGCATATGCATTTTACATGTGTGATATGTTAGTTCCTTAGGCACTAGATCCTGGATCAGGATATATACATAGTTAACCCTTCAACAGCACTGGAGTTAGGGGCACTACCTGACCCCCACCCCAGTGCAGTTGAAAATGCATGAACGTTCAAGTCCCGTGTAGTTGGCCCTCTGTTCCTTTGACATCCACGATTGGTTGAATCCCTGAATGCTGAACCAGAGGTTAGAAGGAAAAAAATCTGCCCATAAGTGAACCCGCACTATTCAAACTCATGTTCAAGGGTCAACGGAGTGCTTTATCTACCAGTGTCCAAGTGCCCTTATAGAAATGTTGAGCTTATTTCCACACTTACACCAGTATCTGATTGGTAATCTACTTGCTTCAGAATTAGGTTTTATATTTTTAAGAAGCTACTTCATAGCATTAAAGAATTTAAGTGTTGGTGTTTGAATGAAAGCATTAGTAAGCTGAATGTGTTTGAAGTGGTGCTGGTGAAGATTATTTGGAGCACTCTTCGTCACACAACCTTTTTGCAACAGTTTTGCACTTCCTTGATGAACCAGTTCTATTATTAGTGGAAGACAGTGGGTGAGACTCTGAGATGTTTACCACCAGGCTTCTTGAGTTTAGGAGTTGTCTGTATGAAAATATCTTTCCTCAAATACTATTTTATATTTATTCTTGGCTGAAAAGCTCGTGCAGCCAGATATCTGTTCATACATATATTTCAGGGCTATATTCATTGCTCTTCTGCTTTAAATATCTCTTAGAATAAATGGATTTCTGTACATGGTTCTCATGGTTCTTGGCATTCAGCTTTTTTTTTTTTTTTAATGAAGTTAGAAATTTTCAGGGACCTCAGTTTCCTACAACAGTACAGAGAACCCTTTGAAAAAATACTCCTTTATCTTCTGAGGGAGACAGAGTCGTATTCCTTTGAAAAGAAAAACTTGGAATTCTAAAGCTGTTCTTGTCAATTCCTGCAAATACAGCACTCAGATTTCACACCAGGCTATTAACAAAGACACGGATGTCTGAAATGATGAAGAGAAGGGTAGACACACCAAGAAAGAATGTTGCTATGTTACGTTAGATTTTTCCTCTTGGATCTCAAAATATCCCTTTTGCTGGGGTTGGATAAAGTTCCATTTTAAAAAGAAGAGGTGACACAGAAAAATTGAAAGGTCTTTTTTTTTTTTGGCTCCTCAGATGTGCAATTGACATCCTGAAGAAAGTCTGAATTGATTGTGAAATGTTTTAGTTAACACAATTCCAGTTTATTTTTTAGTTTCTCTGTGGGATTTGAAAATTTCTTTGACAGGCCGAAGCCATGTTCTGTGCCACAGCCATTGCTGTCTACGTTCTCTAAATATCAGCTCATTTAATACCCACTGTCCTGGGAGGTATAGCTACTAGTATTAGCCCATTTCACAAATGAACTGGAGGCTCGGGGCAATTATATAAATTGCCAAGGCTATTCATCCAGCCAATGAAGTAGGTGGTGATCAAAACCAGGCAGCCTGACTCAAAATATCGGTGCCCTGAATCACTTAGCAGTGCCACCCAGCCTCTGTAGGCAAACAGTGGTGCGGCACTGATGGGTTTTAGGAATCATTGGCTTATGTTTTCGATAGGAAGAAACTGGTCACCGTTATTCTCAAATAGATGGCATTTCTCGTCCCAGGCTGCTTATTAGAATCACCTGAGAGCTTTCCAAACATAAGTAGCCCAGGCCACACCCCTGACCCTGTAAATCAGTGGGACCCAGACTCTAGGAGTGCTTAAAGCTCCCCAGGTGATTCTAATGTGCAGCCAAGGATGAGAAGCTGATCTCAAAGAAGATGCATTACTGATAGCCATTACTTTATCGGAAACATTTGATAAAAAAGACCACTGTGAACATATCTTCATTCACTTCCCTGAATCTTCTAAGAGGTCTGCTGAGTCACAAAGGAGCAATCTTATGTCAAATGGAGGCAGTTAAAATGGAGGGGGGGAATGATTCCTTCTGACGATTCCAGTTCTGACAATATTTTAGAAAAATTGGTGTAGTGGGCAGGGGAGGGAGAATCCACATGGGTTAATGTAAGTCAGCCAGCTGTTTTACTTTATGACATGGGTGTGTGGGATGAATACTCTTAACTCAAATCCCAGCCCAGTTGGTTTTGATCCTCTCTGTCTGAACTACCAGGTGACTTCCGCCAGAGGTAACCAAGCCATCGGAAGCTGCTGGGGAAGCAAGGCCGTGTCAGGCAGGTGAACTGCAGTGAGAGGCTCATGACTGAGGCGGCCCTGTCCTCCACGAGAGCGGACCCACCCTCTCCCCTTACCTGGACATAGAAGGGGAGCACTGAGCGTCTGAGCATTTGGGTGTTTGGGAAGAGGTTTTGTGCTGGAGCAGCCTTGTGAAATCGAACTGCAAAGTGCCTTTCAAGAAAAATGACTCGTCCTGGTGGTGTGAGAGCCAAGCAGGCGCCGCCATCAAGGCGATCTGCCCCACGCAGGTCAGCAGTTAATGCTAACACGTCTGCTGTTTCATCTGAATCATGCTGGGTGACTGAACCTGTTGTTTGGGGTATTAATTTTGGAATTGCCTCTCTCTTCAAGACAGGACAAAAACATGTTAGGGAAATGGTGAGATTGTCTCTTTTGATAGTTTGTCACAGAAGCCTGTTGACCCATGAGACTCCCCCTGGGGGAGAGGGGGCAGGGAGAGCACTAGAGCATTTTCTATCTGGGCTGCGCCTGAAAGCTCCTCATGGAGGACTCCGTTTCTCTGGGTTCCTGTCAAGTGTCTTTTAGACTCGTGTTTCTATGGCTGCTGTCTTGGGGCACATAAAAAGACTGTGATAAGTGGAATAGACTGTCGACTGCTGTTGGGGTAAGGGGGAGGGGCAGCAGACTAATTATACAGATTCTGTGGAGCCCAGTTATTGTTCTGCTTGTAAAATGAATTCTAAATACAGAAGTTTAACAGCTATAGTACCAAGGCTAGAACAAAAACAAACACCGATATGAGCACCCACCCCCACTTTAATAGTACAGTGACAGCTTCCTTAAAGGCCCTTACCTGCATCCTTCCCCCGCTGTGTAATTCTCTCCTCCAGAAACTTGTCACTCATTTTCCTGATGTCCACATGTGTGTTGCATCCTTCAACAATATATTGTTCCATTTTGAAGAGCAAACGGCAAGCACTAACCTCATTGTGTAAGGAAAGGAGACATTTCCTCTACTTGAAGAAGGGCCCAGAGAAGGCAAGCTGGGCCAAGTCTCTGGGAGAATTTTGGCCTCAGGTTCTATAAGGTTACCCTGGGGAAGTCAGTGGGTAAGTCTAGGAGTGAATCCTCAGAAAAATGGGGCTCCCCACCTTCAGGACATCTGCTAGTGTGGGAGTCTAGGGTCAGGTACTAGATGTCCTCCAAGAAGGTGACCGGGCAGCAGGGCAAGTTAGACTGCTGCTGTGGAATGAATGGAAATCCTTCCGCAATGGGGGCAGCAGAGCATGGGGGGGAGAGCAGCCTCCATCCTTTCTGTATTTCTGTCCTGGCAGCAGACATCAAGAAGATAGTCCTCAGTGTTCCCATGTCTGGCCTCACCCCGCTCCAATGTGGACTGATGGTCCTCTCCTTTTGCTTCTCATCTACCATCCCCTGATCATCCCTCACTCACCAGTGGCCTCCCTTGACCTTGCCTGGGTTACAGCTGCTATTCTTTCTACCTCAGCTTCCTTTTTGTGTGTCTTGCTGGTACACATCCTGAGGTAACTTTGTGAGAAACAACACATAGAAAGTAAGTTTGTTCAAGGCCTGGCTTTTCTGGATGTGTCTGTGCTAACTTCCCAAACTCAGTTTGCACTTTACGAATCAAAATCAAAATTTGGAAGGCAAATAAACACGGACTCCCTTGTCCGCACTTTTCTGCCATTGCTATGAGAAGCAGAAAGTCCTCATTCGTGATAGGTGATTTGCAATCAGATCTGTCCCCCCCACCCCCCGAAACTAATACTTTTTGTCCCCAAGGGTTTGACATGTCACACAAGTACATCACAGACCATGAGGCCCGTTAGTGTGCCCTAAAGGGGATGCCAAAAGTGCAAGTACTTTTACCTTTTCATTGTGATGCCTCAACTCCTTCAGTTTTAGAAACCCATATGGAATATTCCTTTTAAGTGTCCATTTTCCTCTTTCATTTTACAGCTAACAATCAAGAGCAGGACTCTGGAGCATTTATTTGATTTTCCATTTCTTGGGAGATATCTTCTCCGTCTATTTTAATTTCACAGTATTCAATTCTGAGAATGCATATAGTAACTTTAATTTGGGAAGGCAGTTTATCACTTTCTTACTTCAAGGATGCAATATTTTATCTCTCCAAGGATATCATTGATAAATATTTACTTAAGTTTTCCCAGAGCTCTCATTTCTGTTCCACCAAAAGTGTTCTTTTCTCTTTGCTTGTTTTGATTGCTGTTGTCTTTGGTGGTGACTTCACAGATATCTGATAATTCTTGGTTTCTTGGGGACTAGAAAGCTGTTGTGAATCTCTGAGCACTGGATCCAATGGAATTTGGCTCACTATAGTGAGATTGTGTGGGGCATTTATTGGGCATTTCCTCTATTTGAAGAAGGACCCAGAGAAGGTTGGAATCTCCAGTGTTGGAATTTTTAGGTTTGTCCTCTTGGTTGTTTGGATGTCCTCTAGAAGAGCCTTCCAATCTCCTCTTGGGAGAACTGGTTCTGGTGTTCAGCCTGGCAGTTCCTGGGGGAAGAAGACTAGGGCAGGAGCTGTCTCTACATCCAGGGTCCAGTGTGCCTCTCATCACATCATGGCCCGCTTTTCTTGCTCCCAACTCTGTGCCCAAGCCAGAAGGCTGTGTTTCCCCTTCTTTGGGAAGTAATCTTCCAGATGTTTGCCTGGAGCAGAATGGAACAAGGAAGTAGAAGTAACAGCTACCAAAACAGCTTTTTCTCCAGCTTTTTTTTTTTTTTTGGCACTTTTGCCATCCTTTTTTTATCCCCAGTTCCAGAGAACTCTGGCGTCCATCTTCAGCCTTCCTCCCTACTGCTTTGAGATCACTTTTTTCTCTTGCCTGCTGAGTTGGTTATGGCTCATCTTTCTGTTTTGCAACTTGCACAACTTTGTTGTCGCCCTCTCTCCTTTTTTCCTAGGTCTGTCTTTTTAAAAACCAAGTTATGTGGTTTTGTTGGGTTACAAGAGAGTGAGTTAGATGTATCTTCTCTGCCAACTTAACCTGGAAGCTGGAACTCCTTTTCTTTTTAACATAATTGGATCCACTGCATTTTTGACAAGTTGAAGCCCCGTCCATTAGCAAGGTTTCTGATCACTTATTGAACACCTTTGTTTCAGGTGCCGTGGTGTCCTTTGCATGTGTAGACATGCAAGTCGGAATGGATGTTGGCCTTAGTTTACATAAGACAAAACTGACAATCCGATTAAGCAGTGCCCCCAAGGTCACTGCTAAAAAGTGGCAGGGCTGGGGTCTGAATCCAGTTCAAGATCTGGGTTTTGAAACCCTGTGAAAGTTTTTCATAAGCACGCTGCTTTTCTTATACCCAGGAGCGGATTTGAACTAATGCTTGTGAATTCTATGAGGATCTTTGAATTAATTGGACTCTGAAGGAGGAAAGTATTATGGCTTGTATTGGGTTGAGTAACCTTGCCTGGCCTTTGAAAAAGTGAATGGGGCACCCACAAAGCATAAGAAGCACCTGCTCTCCCCAGCTGCATCGCCTAGTGCCTCCCTGCTAGCTTGGTGTGTGGCTGAAGGTCATTCACGGGCGCTGTTGTGCCATCTGTCCTTAAGAACAAAGCATGCATGGTTTCCTGGCCCACCCAGTAGTGTGTGCATCCTACTGGTGAGATTGCTGTAATGAAGGACTTATTTTCTGTAGGGCCACAAGGCTAGATTACTCATTGCTCATTCAATGACATGAACTGCACTGGCTCCACTCTCTATTAAGGTTTTTTTTCCTGCAACAGTAGAAAGCTATTGATTTGCAAAATAAATGCAGCCATAAATGGGAGATCTTGAGGGTCTTTACAGATTTAATGATTTAATTTTCTTATGAATTTCCGTAAGCCCCTTTTAAACCAAAGTATGTGTCAAATTTATACTTCAAAGCTAAAAAGTTGCCTATAGCTTTAAGTATGGCCTGGATGGATTTGACTGTTGGAGTATTAGAAATATTGGTAAACAGAGACCTTTTTCTGAATGTTGACAGTATTATTCATATAACAAGTTTCAGCTTCAATGAGCTTTCTAAGCATGGTCGCTTGGTTGTTAAGAATAAGCTTCTGTTTATATTCTTTCCCATAACTGTAGCTTAGAAGAATGTAATATACAACACTTAGAAATAGCTGCAAATAAGGTTTTTAAAAAATGCAAAGTGGTATCAACTGCCTCTGCCTGTGAACCCTTGAAATTAGCTGGGCTTCCATTTTAATACAGTGTTTTGAGCCAAATTATTTTTAGTCTCTATGGAGAGAACCCTTTTCATTTGAAAGGATTAAAAGAGTGCTGGACCAATTTCAGCTGCTTTAAAATGCACATTTGGGGCCTTTTTATGTTCCCTCAAGTTCTAAAGAAAAGAATATTATAAGGACACTCTGTAAACTACCTTAGCGTATTGGCTTTCAGTTTTAACTAGCTCTTTACCTAGGACAGAAAATGAGGAATAACATTACCTTGAGTAGTTTATTTGGGAGAAATAAAATGCTTTAGCTTATATTTTATTTTTAGCATTTTACATTATGGGGATATCATCTTTTCCATTCTTATTAAGCAAAGGGAAATGTTTAGGAGCCTCATACCAGAAAAATCTGCTCTACCAAAGCTAGAATTGGGGTGAGGAGAAATTTGGAAGACCTTATCAACTCAGATCTATAGTCTTGAGGTCACTATCACTTTAGCCCTTGCATGAGGGGACTTATACTGAAAAGAACAAAACACCTGGACTTTGGATGGAATTGGATAGAGGTTTCAATTCTGCCTGCACCTTGTGTTTTTGGAAAAGCTTTGACCTCTCTGGGTCTGTTTCTGCATCAGTAATTGGGTAGAATTTCCAACTTGCTGGGTTATTGGAAGATTTAGGAAGACTGCACATGGAGGGCCTGCTGGAGTGACTGGTACTTACTCTAATACAGCCTGGATTGAGAGCATTTCTTGTCCATTAGCCTTTGTTCTAACACTTTTGTATCTATTCACTCATTGAATCTTCTCACCTTTCTAAGGTAGGTGCTCTATTCATATCCCCATTTGACAGATGAGAAAACCAAGGCACAGAGAGTTTCATGTGCTCAGGGCTATACAGCTTGTTTAAGTGGTTTCAACCCAGACAGTATGATCCAGAGTCTCTGTCTTAACTGCTACACTGTCGTAACTGATAATGACATGTGGGCCTGCGGTCAGCTATAGGGCGATTTTCCACCTCATTTGTCTGTGCAGCACCTCCTGCATGTGTAGGTGTAGGTAGGCACCCCATTCCTCAGTGCTTGTTGAGTGACTGAGGAAATTTCTTTAACTTACTGGGGTAGGTCACACTTGCTACACAAAATGTTTTTCTTCAGAGCCACTCATCTAGATTCCCCTGAGTCCCTAGGCAACTCCTTTGCTTCGGAGTGCTGGCCCCCCACTCTTCTGTTAGTGTTTATTCTGTACTTTCCACAGTGTGGCTGATCCCTGTAACCAGCCTGGTCTTTGATGTAACTCTAGACGTCATGTTTGATAAATGTAGAAAGTTGTTGGACTAGAGCAGGGCTTGACCCAGTCTTTCTGTAAAGAGTTGGGGAGTATTTTCGAGTCTAGTGACCTGAGGGGTTCTGTCACATCTCTTTTATTGTAGCCAGAAAGCAGCCAGACAGTAAACAAGCAGGTGTGGTGGATGCAAGGAAACTCGATTTACCGGAAGAAGCTCGTTGACCATGTGGCACCTGAGAGCTGTCTGGTCGACACAGCCTCGTGCTGCTTCCCCACTTGGCATTTGAAGGATCACCTCAGCATTCCTGGGTGCTCCCCCAGGAAAGGATGTGATTCAGAAGAGGGGGAAGATCTCTTCTTTCAGATAGCTCTCACAATGAACACATGTTAAAGATTTTCTTTTACTCTTCCAAAGGAGCCTGGCAGAGGCTGCCAGCAGTTCAAAGGGGGAGAAAGTCAAAAGGCATACATTCCACGATATGAAGGAATTTAACTGCCAATGGAGGTAAAACTGATTTTGTTTCCCTGCAGGAGGTGGAGGGAAGTCAGTCAAAAGTGGACAATGAGAGGGTCTTTATGTTTATTAGGTCAGCTGCCACTTAGAGACTTGCAAAATAGCACAAAGGCTAGAAAGCTCAGCTCCTGGACTCCCGCAGGGCCTTGCTACACAGAGACAATGTGGAGCCTGCCTCTGAAACACATTCCATACACCTCAGAGACGGCTTCTGCAGGCCTGGTGTTGGACCCTGAGCTCTTTATTTGGGGCAGATATCCAAGGTGTCCAGCCCATTAGAAGGTGCCCGCGACACTTTGAAGGGTGGCGCACCATCTCTTGCTGGCCGGTGCACCTTTTCCTGGAAGATTCCCTTCTCTGTGCGTTTCTCCTCTGACATTCAGAAACCAGTCCCCATGTGGTGAGAGTCAACCCATCTCTTTGACCAGATAGGTGTCAGGTCCTGTCTTAGTGGTAGGATGTGGTAGGGCCAGGGGAAGACTGGACGTGGGGAAGATCTCTTCTTCATCTCTTTATTATTTGCTCATGTCAGGGAGACCAAAGGGTTGGAGGCACCCTTAACCCAAATGCATCCTTAGAATCGTTTGGATGAACTGATGGAAAGACTTGGCAACAGAGGACAAGTGGACCTTGAGAATTCTCAGTGCGGCCCACAGGAAGGTGGTGGAGGGAGTCTGGGAGAATTAGGCCAGCGCTGGGAGGGGCTGCAGAAGGGGCACCGACTGGGAAAGCAGGAAGCATGAATTTTAAACAATCAGGAGTACAGAGACCTCAATAAGCATGTTGGGGAAGTCAAGACTCATTAAGTCGGAAATCCATTACACACTTACTTTCTTGCGGAGCTTTACTGCCAGCAGCTGTTCTGCTCCATCCACCGTGTGGCTCCCTGGACCCCACAGCAGCCTGGCTTTTGTGTTTCTGGAGCGTGGGGACGTTCAGAGAAGTCCTAGATGGCCCGCACACCAACTTCGGCTTTACTAGCTTGCCTCTCTGTGTGAGAAAGTACTGGGAGAGACAGCTGGGTGTTGGGAAGGAGCATCGAGTCGGAGTGCTGGAGGCAGACTCTCCTTCGGATATACTGCCCCACAGCTCTGTCCTCTGTGTCTGAGAGCGAGGGGGAAGTGAGGAAGGAAGGTTCAAGCCCACGCAAGTCCTCTATTCAAACAATTCCAGTCTCAGACTGTAGCACTAGCCAGAACTGCCTTGAAAATGGCGCCATCTTGAAAATGGTGCCGTCTCACATAGGTGAGAGCCTTGTTGTCAATTCACTGACCGCCAGAGGCCAGCAGTATAAAGGGAGACTCTTCTATCATACAGTTCTCTGAAAGGTGTTGTGCTCAGTCCGGTTTCCAAGGACAAGGGACCCTGATCCTGGCAGAGAGTGTGGGGGGAGTGGTTTGAAGTTATTCAGTGGTCTCACTGTGGGCAGTGGTAGATGGGGGGGGGGTGCGGTATGGTGGCACAGATAGGACAGATAGTGAGGTTGTACAGAAAGCTGGGAGGCTGTGCTTCCTGGCATTGAAGTGCTGGCTTTGAATATTCTGTGCTCTTTTGACAGCTGTGTCTCTTTCTAAGGACCTGTAGCCATTGTGTTTGCCCTGAGATTAACAGAACCTGCCAGTTTTGCTGGCTGTGTCAAGTTACTACTCATTCTGAGATCTTGGGCCCAAAATGTCAGTTTCTGCCAGTGGCAAGCATCTAAACAATAAGTAGAGCCAAGGGGGTGTTCACTACTGCTTCTGGGAGATCCCAGGCCTCCTGTTTGACCAGCAAGCAGAGGTAGCGCCAGCTCTGGAAGCAAGCTGGGAACCTGCCTTGCCCAGCTTAGAAATTTAGCACCTGAGTCTGCCCTGTGGGAACCTGGGGTGCCCTTGTGTGAGCCTTGCTGTGTTTACTGCCTGAGTGCTTGGTGCCTCCTAAAAGAACATGGCAAGTGTGCGATCTCTTTTTGCAAAGACGTTCTTTTTCACACCCGAGATGGGGAATGTCAGCCATACGGCTGAATTAGCTCAGCCATGGCCTCCACCTGAGTCCCTCTGGGAAATCTCCCCAAAGCTCCCCAGTTGTTTCTATCACAATTCTGCAATCCTCCATTGTAGAGTCATCCAAATAAGCCTTAAGGGGCTGATCAACGTGGGCAGGATGGGAGCCTGTTTGAGGTCAGACATGGTATAGTTTAAGAATAGGACCTTAGTTCCTTAAAATTTAGACTAGAAATCTGAGGAGCTCTGTCACTACTGCCCCATTGACATCCTCTGCTTTGTATTCATGGGTAACCGCCCACAGCATGCTGAGACTAAACTGCAAACTTTCATGCGGTATAAGACTGGAATGTGTATGGATTGTGTGAGTTTTCGTGCATTGTAAACATCTTTCTCTTTGGGGTTTATTGGTAGTATTAGAAGCCTACATCTGGAGATGGGATGAAGAGGAAAAATTGCTAGAGCAGAGAGCCATCGCTACCCAGATTCTCCTAACTTAAAGATGATACTTTACACTGAGAAAGACAGCAGTGTCTTCTGGACTTTGAGAGTGATGTACTTACTGTTAGGCAGACTTATTGGGGTGTTCCGGAGAGCCATGGCAAAGGGGGATAGACTGCCTGCCTGGGTTGCATGGAGGGACCATTTCTAAGAAGAGAAAGTTTGACACACAGAGGAAAATCTGGTAGGGGAGCTGTGAGCAGGTTGGCTAAATGCTGCAGTACACAGATCTGCCATCTCCTTGCCTTTCAGTTGTGAATCTGACCCAGCAGTGGTGATGGGCCACCAGGAAAATCCCCTTCCTGGGTTTCACTGCCCTGCCCACCACCAAGTCAGGCTTCTTTCCATGGAAGCAGGCAGAGGGCCAGATCTGCTCGTTGCCTGTCCTCGATTCGGGTCCTGCCTTGCTCCCCAATTCCTTTCCAGGGAGACAGGTCTGCAAACTGCAGCACAGGAGGACAGGCAGCTTTGGAAGGTCTCCTTTTTTAGAGTCCTTGGTGTGGAAGTTGCTTGCATTTTCTGTTTGAGGCTGACGGCCAGACTTTTCTTCTTTCTCTGTCCCAATTGAAGCAAGGAGGTTGTCACTATGGACCCACAGTTTCAATCTAGAAAAAAATTACGAAAGTGTTCAAAAACCTCTCTCCTGCTCCAGTGGTGGCCTCGTCTGACCATGAGGTGTGGGCAGTACCCCTGACATCCCTTCTCAGCATTCCAGGGGGCAGGGCTGGCTCTGGGCAGTGAGGAAACCCATATATCCGCAGAGTGCTAGGCACAAGACAGGTGGGGTCTGAGCACGGCTTGGCATGAAATTTGATAAGAACAACTGTGAGCAAATCTGTGAGTGGTCTCTGCTTTTAGTGCCCCAACATTGCTGATTCCTGGGGTACGCACCCTGTGCTTTTCATCACCCTCTGACATTAACATGATGCCTGGCACATACATGCCTGGTACAGGTGTACCTAAGATTTGCCCGAATTGGGGATGCCTTTTGTTCTGGAAAGACCAGGGCAGCCCGGGGATCCTGGAGGAACAGCATAGGCAACTCTGGGTGTCAGATTCTGAGGCGGTTGGTTAGTTACCCCCCAAAAATTGCTGTCTGTGTTTTAAGAAATAGGTGCATCTGATGTGCAGGTTGGAGACATAACGATTGGATCGTCTCAAGGATGATATGGGTTTGGAAAGACATTTGGACATGTTAATTTACCTTTCAAGCATACTCTGATTTTTCAGCAAGATTAACCCATCATGTAGCTTTTTTTATTTAAAAAAAGATATATATATATAGGTGTGTGTGTAAACCTTCATTTCATACAGAGGTTGAAGAAATCATGGGCCAGTGTACCCAGTTATTTTGTCACTGGCAGTCTTTTCAACTTTCAAGAAGTAGTCCTGGTAAACCAACCTGAGCCCTAAAATACTGTCCCAGTCTTTATAGCTTTATGAGGGGAGTTAGTATACCCTGGCTTCTCACGGTGATTTTCAAAGACATACTTCAAATGAGCACGAGCACAGGAACCCGGCTAGAGAAAGGACAAAGAGTCAAACAATAAGCTCTGTGACTATAAGGAAAAGGGGGAAAGATTACAGCCTCTCTGAAAATACTTCTAACACGCCCTTGGTCTTGGTGTTTGACTCGAGGGAAGGGAAGCTGGAAAGTTAGGGGCTCTGGGTAGCAGGCAGAATCTCTTCACCCAGTGACCCCTTAGTGTCTTTTCACTTTTGTATTATTATACCCTGTTATGAGCTTTCAGAAATGAATGAAAAACAAGACCCAGCAGCTTCCTGATAAGACAAGAGGCATAATTGCTGAGCCACAAATCTTTCAGGAGCACAGCATCCAAATGTGATGCTAGTGGCATTGACCCCTTGCACTTGGCTTTGCTGATGAAATTACTTCCCAACAGGCTATTTCACAAATAGACACAGATGTGGAACTTTAACCCAGGCTGTGCTGTATAGATAAGTAGTTTCTGTTTGTTCATGCTACCACTTGGCTTTTTATAGTGAAGACTCCATAAATATCTATGGTTATTTATCAAGGAAAAAGAGCTGTTTAATTTAATACTGTACTTCTGGGTCCCTAACGTGAGTCTAAAACTTTTCAGTTGACCAGACCACAGTGTACTGATTCTTGCTGGTTCTCTGTAAGGGCTTGAAATGTATCATGCTTCGACCTAGGATGGAAGCTGTCTTTGTTTGTCCTGACACTGAAAGACTCTCTCCTGATGATGAACGTGCTGTCTCATGATCTACACAGCGGTAGCAAATACTAGCTGTGCACTTCTTTCTTTGTGTTTGGGGTAGCCTTGCCTACTGATGATAATAAGCTGGTTTTGTCACCATTTACATAACAGGAGAGTCAGCGTGGGAGACAGAAGCAAAGATGGGAGCCAGAAGAGCCAAGTCTTCATCTAGATTTTGTACAGCTTTAGATGTCTGACCTTGAGCACATCTCAGTTGAGCTGTGTTTGTTTTGAATCTGCATATTTGGGGGCATCCCCTCTTCCCATCATAGAAAGGTTGTGGAGTTCCAATGAGAGCTGGTGTGAGACAACACTTTGTAAACATTGAAGTGTGATCATTGGTTTTATTTATCCTCTTTCATAAGTGTTACTGGCCGACCCTATGGCTTCTGAGAAACTTGGCTTTCATTGGAATGATGAGACACACTACTGAAACTAATGCCATGTGGTAAAAGAAGATCAAAGACCTTCCTGGAGCTCAGTTTCCATTTCTCTAATTAAGCAAGAAGAGGATTTCACTTTAATCATTGCAAATTTGAGGTCTGCCATACATTCTAGGAGTTCTCTTCACTTGACTTCTAAAGTACTCCATTCTCTTGATTTTCCTTATACCTCACTGCTTTTCTTTCTCAGCTTTCATTCCTAGTTCTTCCTCTTTTCCCCAGTCTCATAATGTAGGCAGACCCCAAATCTTACTCTGTTCCTCTTTTCTCTTATTCCCCTAATGACCTCATCCCATCTCGTGACTTATTCTTAGTATTTTTGTGATACCATCTAAATCCTGAAAACTCCCTTCCTTTTTCCTGAAAATCAAACTCATGTCCCACAGCCTTCTCTATGTTGATTTCTCAAATCCAACGTGTCTCCAACCTGAGCTGACTTGGTACCCTCAAAAGACAAGCAAACAAAAGCAGAAATGCCTAGTTCTAACTGTAGCTGCACCCTCCTTCAAGCTCGCAATTCTTTCTAGCCCAAGTTAGTGAACTGGTTACCTTGTTCCAGGTAGAGGCACATGGAAGATTAAAAAAAACAAAAACAAAAAAACCAAAAAACCCCACCTCTGTATCAGAACTGACACATCTTGTTACCCAACTCGCTTATTTTAAGGCTGAGTACACAGGTACAAGGTCTCAAATCCACGTCTCCCAATTCTTGATCTCCTGGCAAATAGCTGTGTGAGCTTTAGGTGATTTTTTTTCCAGAGTGAGGATAGGCATTTATAAAGATGGAATGACCCAGGATAGCTCCAGCTAATATGTATAACCTATGACTATTTTAGCCACAATTTTCCATTCTTCATTTCTCTTTTCTACTATGTAAACTACAGTCCTCAGCCTCCAAGGGTGTTCTTGTCAAAATCTACAAATCCTAAAGGTGAACCAGGCCACTCAGCCAGAGACAGTGCTGCCACCCACTTGTTTGTGACCATACCCATTTCATGGGACACTGGAAACCAGCTAGTACAAGAAAAGGTGCTGTGGAGGGCAGAAGATTGTGTTTGTTTCAAGGCTATTCATCACTGATGCTAGCAGTAGAGTAGCTGCTTTGCTTTCTGACCAGTCCATGTTGACTTTGCTTTGTGAGGTCTTTCTTGGGCCTTAGTAAGCTCACAGCTCCTTAGGCATAGTTCAGAAAACAACTGAAACCTAGCAAACATTGCCTAGAAATAATTCCTAGAGCCTAAAAGATTAAAGTAAAAAGAAACAAATCAAGGCAGAATGATCTTGCCTGATTAAAAATCGTATGTTTAATCTTTCTGTCTCTTGCTGACTTGTTCAAATTAAAAAAACCACAATAATGCCTATTCTTTTAAGATGGTGTGTTTTTCACCCTGACTGCACATTAGAATCACCTGGGTGCTTTGGGCATGCTGATGCCTGGGGTCTACCCCCAGAGAGTCTAACTTAATTGGTTTTGGGTGTGACCCAAGGCTCAGGATTTTTAAAAGCTCCCCAGGTAACTCTGAAGTGCAGCCAAGGGTTGAGAATCCCTGTAATGGAGACTTGAGAATACTTGGCAGACATCTGTCCTTATATTCTGATTTCTGGAAGACACAGGAACCTCCCTGGAACTTTCTGTATCTTTCCCTTACTGTGGAAGATATGAGTGTGAAATAGTTTCCCTTGCCTTTGCATGGTCTATTCATCCAGCATTGGGAGCACTAGCTACAGGGACGGAACAAGGTACCAGGAACGGAGTAGGTGTGTTTGCTTCCTTGTTCATCTTCAGAGAGTTTTATGAGTGTTCTTCTTAGCCTATCTAAAACTTGAGGCTAGTTGACCATCAACCAACCAACAATTTGCAAGTTGACTTTGAAACCTTGATCCTCCTGATGCCCAAACTTCTTTGCTAGTTACTGGGACTAAATCCACCACAATCACCAAGCTCCATTTCCTCACCTTGCGTGCTGCACAGCCAGACCATCTTTCATGGTGTCCTTTCAAGGTGGGTGTGGCCATGTGACAGGGTTCTAGCCAAGTAATGAAAGCCTCTCCAGGATACCCTCCATTTTTAACCTGTCCTTTGACTGCAAGCAAGAACCCCCCTTTGGATGACTACCCAACAGAACCCAGAGTATAATTCTGCGTGAACAAGAAAAATCATGGCAACACAGAGCTGTGTGTGTTTTTCTGTTTGAGCAGTTGGTCCTACCCAAAGACAACTAGTCTGCATTAGTGGCTTAGTGCAAAGGGGAAAGCTGCAGAGAAGCAGAGAAGGGGAAAGAAGGAGGAAAGGTCCAGGGAGGTGGGATCCCGAGCAGCAGAGGAAGCATTAACCCTGAAGAAGCAAAAGGACAGCTTTGACTCCAGCAGTTGGGAAGGGGAAAGAAACGATTGTGCTGCAGGGTCCTCTAGATGGTGAGGGCTTGTTTTTGTTCTGTTGGCTTCAGTTTTCTTTGATGTATATAAGATCAATCAGCTTCGGGGCTTTTGTGGTTTGAGGGTAGGTATTTGAGGAGTGTTTGCAAAAGGCTTCGTGGAGAGTGGGAAAGGGATACACAAGGGAGATGAGAGTGGCCAGTGTGAAGGATCCTCTGAAGGTGGAGAGCATGTAAAGTTGTCAATTCCAACACTGCTTTCTGATCATGGCTGTTTCAGTGCTCAGCAAAGTTCCTGTGGCATGGCAGGTTTTGAATAAATGGCCAGCCATGGAATAAGTCTAGTGGTGCAAAAGGAGAGCTGGAACCCACAGGAGTTATGAGTAGAGAGTGGGGTGTTTTAGTCACTCTTCTGAAGGTAGAGCATTTCCAGGTACCGACAAGGTTTATATTGTGGTCATGAGAGTGGGTGACTGAAGTGAAATGGAGAGAAAAATCCTTATCATGGGTGGGGCGGGGAGCCATCAGCAGTGAGATGCTGAAGACAGGAAGTTAGCCTGGATGATCCGGTGTGGGGTAGAGTATAGCCATCAATCTTTAAAACTGTAAATGGCTTAGTCCTTTAATAGGAAGAGGTACAGAGGCATATGGTGTAGCCAGATGGTCTGAACATTAGGGGAGAAGGATTGGCGGTTTCAAGTGGAAGAACAGTGGTCAAGAAGTTGTATAGGGCTCTGAGAAAAGTGCTAACGAACTTCCTGGCCACAAATGAGCTGGGTATTGGAGAAAGGGCCACGGAACACACTGTATCCTCAGAGGGGAGCTGGGATCTACAGTGGTCAGGAGTTGAGAGGAACCTTCAGAGGAAAGGAGTTTATTCCTCCATAAGCCAAAGAGTTTCCATGGGAAGATATTGTGGGGAGTTTGCAGTGTGTATCAGTCATCTCTTGCTGGATGAATGCTGCCTAATAAGCAACCGCAAGGCTTGGGGCATGTAACAAAATGTCCTTATTTCACATGTTTCTAGAGTCAGATGGGTGTCACTGAGGCAACTCTAATGGTTCCAATGGGGCATACTTGTTTGGGGGGTAGCTAGCTGTCAGCTGATCCACGTTGCAGTAATTCATCATCATTCTGTGTATCTCCAACATCTTCCTGGGACTACTAGACTTGCCTGAGCCTGGCCTTCTCATAGTGCTGACAGAAGACCAGAACAATAGCGGGTGCTTTTCCAGTCTCTGCATGGGTCAAGTTTGCGAACATCCTGCCTATCTCAGCAGGTTGCATAGCTAGGTTGAGAATAAGTAAGGAAGTTATATGGCATTGGGTGTGGATGTAAGGGCAGATAAGGAAAAAATTGGGGTCATTTCTGCAATCATTTTGCAATCTACCACATTTGGGGAAAGTGGACAAAGAAAGGCATTGAAGGGACTCTTTCCAAGGGGTTTATATCTCAGGGGCTGGCCTCTGCAGAAAGTAGGCATGCTGTGACTAGTAGAAGCATCAGTTCCACTGGACCGCTGATCCACTGGACTGGATAATCTGTGGTCTTTCAGGTAGAGTTAAGGTTCACTTACCATCTAGACCTGAGTTTCCCAGTGAGAAGATGGGAATTCTTCAGTGTTATGTTATAAGGAGATCAATTTGAAAACATTGTGTGAATGGTGTCAGTAAACTCTGGGCCGTATGCAGTACTCAGGGGACGGGTAGCTGTATCCAGCATGGAGCAGTTCCCCACCAAGATCACCAGGGCCACAGTGAGGAATGCAGTCTGCACAGAAGTCTCAGTCCCTACCTACACTCCCATGACTCCAACTGCAGGCCCTTCCGTGGGCGACCATCAGATCAAGTGCACTTGCCCTGGGCGGCATGACAGAGATGGCGCTCTGATTTCAGATGACATGGAACACACTGAATTAGTAGCAGGCTCTGCCTCCTCTGGAGAGCCGTGCTCTGTGCCCAGCCTCCGCGGAGTCCCCTAGTGGCCACACCGTTCAGAGCCCACAGAGAACCTGCTCAGAGCACTCTGAACTGGACGCTGGGAGTCGGCCTGCTCCCTGCTACTGTGGTTTTCACTGACATCCCTCAGTGAAGGGTGAACTTCCCTTCTCTCTCAGAATCTTCCAAGACTCTAACCCAAGGGTCTCCTCCTGGGTGGTATGAAGAAACTGGGGTCCATTGGCATTAATCCGAAGTTCTCCTGAAGCCCCTTCAAGTGGACACCTGAGGGCATTGTGTTGGTCCCTGCCAGGCTGTACAGATGATTCCAGAAGTGATCCTGGTCCCATCTTGCAAGAACCCATTTAGGATGGTGCTCATGGCTTCAGAGCAGCTTCTCCCCCTGGCAACACTGCAGTCACCACGGGCAGTGGTGACACTGCTGTCAAAAAATCTTCAGTCCTTTCTTACTGATCAGTCCTTGCCCAGATGAGGTGTGGCCGTATGCGCCGTGCCCATGTGTGGAGGCTGTCAGATGACGTCACACATCTTAACAAGGAGGACAACTAATTAAAAACTCTGCATGCAAGTCTTCTCTGTCTTATTCCTGTTTCATCTTACATCAGTATTGGAGCTGAAATGTCAAAGCTGTTGCTGTTTTAATCTTGTGGGTGAAGTAAGATTGGTTTATAACACTATGGGTTCAGGTGTTTCATTAAATGTTGCTTATTATATATTCAGCTGTCAGCTGTCTTCTGAAGGTTTTTGCCATCTCTGCCCTCTTGACCATTCTTTGGTAGATTAGTAGAAAGCTGGGTTATTGCAAGAATGTATAATTATCACTTGAAGATTCTGATCCTCTACCATCTATTTATCAATCTATTGACTTGATTCTCATTTCTCATCTGCTGTTTTTGAGGTATCATCCTTAAAAGTCACCCATTCAGTAGGTCATATTTAGGTTTGTTTTGTAAAATTGACACATGGGATATGTCTAAACACAGAGATCTGTAATGAGAAATTACCACCCATTTTAGAAACCAGCAGTGTAGCCTAGTATTGGCTCAGAGTTGACCATGTGGATACCTACTGTGAGGTTTTCAATTTTCATTCCAGACCAACCTGTTTTTGTTTCACTGAGGACAGATTCCAGTTTCAGAAGCTCCAAAATTATACCCTGCTAGTTCTCTGCCTGTCTGTCTGTGGACCTGCCTTCCTTACTGCTGAGCATCGATGCCTGGAAGAGGATTCATCCGACTCAGGGTGGGGGGTGCCAGTGTTCCCAGGGGCTCGGGACTATGCTTACTGCTCTAGTGAGAGACCAGGCATCAGCCCTGGCTACAGCATGCTCCCTCGGCCATTGTCCTCTGCTGAGATGATTGCTCCATCCTAGCTTGACTTGGGTCCTGGGTGTCCTCTTAGTTTCCATACCTCATCGCTGCTCCCACTTGCTTTTCCAGGCCTCCTCCTAATGGCTTTCTTGGGAGGCAACAGGGAGAAGGGTGTTCTATTGGGAGAGATCAATGACAGTCCCACACTTTGTGGAATAATGAGAACATCTGACCTAAAGAAACTGGTGTCGTGTAGGATGATCTACGTATTTATAGCTATTGGTAGTGACCAGTACATTTTTGTCTTTCAGCTGGTCTCTTGGCATAGGCTACATATCATAGACATAGTAAGAAACTGTGCTGTGTCTTTCAAATGCCTTTTTTCCTTCGCCTTTTTTGTTTTATTTTTAAAGACAACCTACCCCCGTTTTATTCAATAGGAATATAACATGAAACGTACATGTAATTTAAAATGTTCTATATCTTCACTAAATAGTAAAGGAAAAGAGGTCAAATACAGGATATATTTCGCATGCTTTCTTTTTCACACTGAGGTTTTGAAGTCCACTGTATGTTTTATACACTTAAAGCTCATCTCACTTCGCGCTGGTCACATTTTGAGTGCCCAGTAGCCACTGAGGCTGGTGGTTACTCTGAGGGGTAGCACGAACCTACAGTGTTGAGAGGGTGATGTAATACAGTGTGGAGAATCTGCCAGCACGGTGCCTGTATCTTGTTGCTGCTTGAACATCGCTTTGATTACATCTGAGACAATTCACTTGAAGGACTTAAATTGCATCCATGATTATCACACCTTTTGCTTGATTGCCCTTCCACACCTTATTGCTTTTTGAGTTGCACTGGAGAACTTGTTGAGAACCACTGCTGTTTCTGAATGAGACCTGGAGTAGCAAAGTTAAGTAGTTAAGTAGAAACATTTAGTCTGATTATGTGTGATGCAGCAGTGTTCACGCAGCTGCTAGCATGCCTTTAAAGGCTCATGGTCTCACTCACTGCTTTCACAGCAGAGTACAGAAAGGAGATGCTCAGGGCCAGATTTTCGGTGTCTTAGAATTTGTTGCTGTTGAATGCTGCTGGGACCGAGGGCCTCCGTTATTCTGAAGAGTGTCTAGTATCAAAGGTGTACATGCACCTTTCAGAGTTCTGTTGTCCTCTCATGGCTATTGTCTCCAGACCTAATTCATCTTGAGGTCTCTGCCCAACTAAGAATCTCTTGTTCCCCATGATAAAGTGTCTTTACAGTCTTGTCTATAAACTCTGGAGACCAGCTCATTGTCCTCTAGATGGTATTGACTTTTTTTTTTCCTGCCATGAGGCAAGAGGACTGTGGAATTCACCCAACTGCGTAGTGATGGCCATAGTGAGTTTGAGTTCCAGCTTCCATACTGTGCTGTGGAACATTTAGGGTTCTTTTGGTTGTGCTTGAGGAGAATGAGGCATTTTCAAAATTTCATCTGTTACAAAGGCAAAAAGATCAAAAAAAATGGTAACCAGTTCACCTATGTTAAATTAGTTCCTTTATGTCTACTTACAATCTAAAATGTCCAGTCAGTTTAGAAAATGGCTGTGTCCTTCGGTGCCATCTAAACGGTGTCGCCATGCACTGTTGTACTTATGAAGTGTTGCCAAATGTGGGTTTTTCTTATGGAGAAAATATGTCCTTGATATTCTACCCACAGTCCATAGCTGTATTTCTGTCAATGATCTTTGAAAATCAATAAGCTACAGGCTTAAAGGGGGTAAGTACACAGGCCTCTCCTAACTCATTTTACTCTGAATGGTTTGGTTTGAGTTTGTGTGTGTTCCCATGGTAGGATTGAATTGACTGTCACCTGGATTCAGCCAGGCTGAATGTGGAGGCCCATATACCAGATGCCCAGGGAAAGACTGTGGGCATGGAGCCATGTTCTTGGTACAATGTGTTGGAAATGCAGACTTGTTTACAAATGAGGACAGTTTTGTGTTCCTCTCTATTCTGATGCAACAACTGCTGTGTTTGCTGTATGTCTTCAGGCCTTCTGGGGAGCCAACATGTCTTATCTTAATCCCACTATATTTTTCTTTCAAATTTGGTCACTTTCATCTTGATGTGGTCACATGATCTTTATTCATCCTCTGGTCACCCCATGAGGGTCTCTCTGATACAGCACATATACAGACATGCCCAATTTGCTTAGAGTAGATCATTAGCGGACTGAAGTCTTTTTTTTAATTGATTGCATACACGCACACATACATATTACATTATTGTCTACCCTGAGGTTCTCCCACCACCTTATCATCCAGGAACCATTTTATCTCCTGTGCCCATCCTCCCTCCCCCGATTTTACCCTCCTCCTCCTCTTTTGCTCTATCCTTCAGTTCTGTTGACAGTTTTAAATTTTCCTTGTCTGTTTGTTTGTTTGCTTTCCCTCTAACCCTATATAAGTGAGACCATCCCATATATCTTTTACTTTTTTTTTTTTTTTTTTTGAGACTAGGTCTCACTATTTTTGCCCATGGAACTGCAGACTCTCGTTGCCCGGGGTACCACAGACTCAAGCAATCCCCAGCCTCCCTTCCCAGGTAGCTGGGATTACAGGCATTCGCCACCACACCGGCTGTTTTTTTGGAACTCGGTCTCCCTACGGGCCCCAGGTGGGACTCGAACCATGATCCCTAGCCCTGGCCGCTTCATAGGCTGAAGCTTACAGGCACGAGCCACCATGCCTGGCCCCATATATCTTTTTCTTTCTGACTTGTTTCTGCTAACATGATTCCTTCTAGTTCCATCCATGGACCGATGTCTTTAATACCTATAGATTATATTGCTATTTGTTTCAAAAAATGTTTATCATTTTAATGGTCTCATAGGTGATAGTCACCAATTTTCTTTTCTTTTCTTTTCTTAAAATTGTGTTAAGGAGCTTATGGCTTCATATTGTATTATATTTGAGATGATTGCTAGGTGCTATGTCAGAACTAGTTCATTCATTTTAGTAGAAGTTCAATGAAAGTGAGTGCTGTTTTCCTAGTTCATGCTAGTTAATACTTGAAACTGCAATTCAAAAATTTTAAATCAGTAATTCTCACTTTTAATCCAAATTGGTTTGCCTATGCATATGCATATAGATGGTCTTCAGGCAAAGCAGTAGCTGACAGGAAGGTCATTGAAATCAGGTAACTGATTAAAAAGGTTCCTGGAGATGTGATAATTCGGAAGAGAGGAAAAGGCAGGTTGGCACACATCCTTAGTGTCTAAATGTCCAAACAGACTTGCATAAGACTTTGGAAAATAGTCCACCATCTGGTATTTATCTTTCTCCTTCTGATTTATTTCGCTTAGCATTATCCTTTCAAACTCCATCTATGTTACTGCAAATGGCACGAGTTCATCTTTTTGATCACTAATATTCCATTTCACATATATATCACTTCTTGGTCATTTCATCTGTTCTGGTGTACTGAAACTGTTTCCGTAGTTTAGCAATAGTAAATAGTGCAGTAGTCAACATAGCAGTGCAAGTTTCCTTTTGAATCAGTGTTTTAATTTTTGTAATAGATGCCTAGGAGTGGAATTATTAGGTCAAACGTTAGATCCTTGTTAAAAATAATTAAATTTTAAAAAGATAAATATATTTTTTAAAAAAGACAGTGGGAAATAGCTACTGTGAAGCACTCCCCTGTCATGCCACATCTCGTGTGCATGTGTGAGTAACTGGAGGATTTTGCGAAAGCTTTGTCCTTTTTTGCAAAGTGATAGGTTTGTTTCCATCACTTTGGAGATCTGTTTTGAAGCTGATTTAAAACAGAACCGATGTTCTTGGGACTCAGGAACATTGTTCGCCTTGTTCCCTGTTGGGGCTGTGACTCCCTTGGTGTCTGACTGTCCACTAAGTGGCTCTCCATGACTCTTCCCCACCCCCTTCTGAGGTGGGCTGAGTGTTAGGAGTGGCCAGAGAAGCTCCACAAGGGACGTAGAACCACCAACCCCTGGGGCATTCTCAGCATCCGGGCTTTTTTCCTTCTTGCCTCCTTTCCTTCATGAGGGACCTCACATTGACTCACTTCTATATGGAATCCAGAGGACCCTCCAAAAACTTCCTTCTAGACTCACCATGCCTTGTGAGATAGGCCAGGGGAGTGAAAAGGCTGAGCCTCATGGGTACAGGAACTAGCACTTGACACTTATCTGTCTGACGTTTCTAAACCCCCACTGCCTGTGTGCATGGCTGATAAGAAGCCATGGTCAGCAGGGAGCTGGGAAGTGAGCCTCTTCCCTGCAGCTGAATGGGAGGACACTGATGTAGGGCAAAGACCACACGGGAAGTAGGATGTACCCTACCGGACTGGGCCTTAGCCCTGATTTTGACTCTACGGTGAACTTCCAGGCAGTGAACCCTGCCCTCATCCTGGAACTTTCTGTATCTGCTGGCTGGACTCCATGCAGACTCTCTGGCTGCCATTTCAGGTTCTCTTCCTCCTTGTTTGCTAGCAACCTCATACAGGTTTGCAGGTGCTTCTCAAGAGGAGGATACAACTTCCTTCTGAGAAAAGAAATGATATCTTTATCTGGAACTCTGGGGTTTAGAAGAGAAAAGAACTAATTCATCCAGTTAGTGAAATGAATTTTAAATTCGGTTTAACAGAAATAACCTATGACTGAGTTTGAGGTTTCTGCTTGAATGAGGGGTTTTCTAGCAGAAGCTGAAATGCCTTTGAATGTGATAGAATGTTTCTTCGGTTATACTCTGGGAAGACTTTTGGGGACAGAGGTAGTGTCATAAAAGGATCTCGCTGCTTCTGTACCATTTCCATTTCCTGCAGAAGATGATGTAGGTTGCTGGTTAAATTGCTTATGAAATAAGACATCATGTTCATTCTCTGTTCATGAGGGTTAATGATATTTCCTTTTTAGAAATGCCCTTGCCAGAAAGAGAAGAAAGCAGGCGTTGGGAGAATCTCAACTGTGATGCTGCTACTCATCTATTGAGCACTTACTGTATGCCCTGCATTATCTGTCACCTCTCTTCATTCTTCATGAAGCCTTGTTAAAAAGATAGCTGTTATCTTCATGTAACAAGAAGCAAAGGTGGAGAATAAGTAACTTTTTCAAAGTCGCAGGGCAATAAATTGCAGAGAGGGGGCTCTGCATGGGCCCTTTCAGATGAGGTGAGACATGGGTCCGCATGACCACAGGGCTGCCACACAGGCCTTTGCTTATGAATAACACCATATGAAGTTTGCTGTGGGCTTCCCATTCCACTGAATCCTGTCAAAGGATTCAATTACATTTTCAGACAAAACTTGAAATTCCTTACTGACCCTCCTCTCACTTATATACTCTTGCTAATTATGTGGAAAAAGATTGCAAATCTTATATGGGTTGTAGCCCAGCCTCAGACAGACCATATTTGATCCAGATAATTCAAAAACCTCTGTTGATGATGACAATAGCTAAATTATA
This sequence comes from Uropsilus gracilis, assembly GCA_004024945.1. NCBI lineage: Eukaryota > Metazoa > Chordata > Mammalia > Eulipotyphla > Talpidae > Uropsilus > Uropsilus gracilis. The sequence goes on from PVHY01000210.1 coordinate 140,899, forward strand.
CCTACATTTTCACTCTTTAATAAAGTCAAATCACTTAGCAATAGGGCAGAAATTGTTTCTTTCATTATTTTTATTTCCCTCCCTCAAATTATAACCATTACCCAGGGTGAATAGGTATCATTTCTTCTTTCCTTGTCAAGAAACATTAACATTCCAAATTATCCTTTGTTCCAAACAACTGTCCCTGTTCATGATCCAATTGGTATCATGATTTGCCACTAAGCAAATCCTTGAGGATGTTTTAGCTGCGAGTTAATGCCAAGTGTGGAACCTCATAGAGAAATTTAGCACTCTAGCCCCAAGGTCACCACATAGAGCAGAAGTAAAAGATGACCCCAACAGCAGGGGGCAGTGCTGAGGTGAGGCACCCGCTGCGATGGGGCTGGGAGCGGGCTCTGGTGAATAGAATCCATAGAGGGGCCGCCTGGGATTTTTTCCCCATAACTTCTCTGATAACACTGTCATCCTTTGGGTAAAAAAAAAAAAAAAAAAAAAAAAGGAACATCCCAAGGCAAGTGCCAGGATGTCACAAAGTGTATGACTGTAATTAATGAATGACCCCTTGTGATCCAGATTCCTTGTTGCATCCTGAACTGGAAGGCTTTTCCTTTGCTGGCTGCTAGGCTTTCAGCTTACTCTGCTGCTTTCTGTACCCTGCCTATTGGCCTTGGGTGAGGGGCTGATTTTAATTCATTGGACCTGTGAGTTCCGTGTTGTGGTAACCTTGTTCATCATGGTACACATTTGCTGCCTCTAAGACGCCTTCCCCAGTTGGCTTCTAGTACATATGCTCAAGGCCACGTCCCTGAGAGATATCTCAACTTGTGTCCTTGGCCCTAACTTAGACATGCCATCGCTGCAGTGGCTTCAGTTCCATCCCGGCTCTTTTGGGTGGCTCAGTTCAATAGACCTTGTTTTCCTTCCTGTGCTGCTTAGTTACTGTGGGAGGTGCTTCCCTGCACTTCTGGAAACACAGCCATCTTTCCTCAAAGGAGAGCAAGCCCCTGCTGGTAGGAAGTCTTTCCACGTGCACACACACAGCACTCTGCCAGCATGGGTGGCTGCCAACAGTTTTCTCCTAGGTGCAGGGAGTTTATTTTCCCTGGAGGACAGCACCGTGCCACACAGGCAGCCCGCAACGCAGCAGGCTCCTCACTGATAGAAGCTTCTTTGTGAAGAAGCGCCTCTGGCATGCTTGGGGTCCCCACAGACATTTCTAATAATTGCGTGGTACAAAAAAAATATGTTTTCATGCTGCAGTGATTTTTGGCGCACTGTGAAGCAAGAGGCATCAGGATTAGGGTATACTGTAGGCCCTGCAAAAGGGGTTGCCTCAGCCCCAAGAAGGCTGGAAAACTATCACAACAGATCCAAAGCCCCTAGAACCTCCTCACTGACACCCCCCCCCCAGTTATCCACCTTTGATTGGCCTGTTGAAGGAAAATGTTTGGGGCTCCGCATTGTGTGGCCCAGCTTTGCAAGGCCTGATGAGTCCCTGGTTGTGTGGGGGAAGAAAGGGCACATCCTTAGAAGTACACCTCAGGAAGCAATACCTCACTCCCCACTTGCTCCCCAGTCCTGGCAAAATTCTCCAGCCTTTGTTCTTCTGTTCATTGTTTGATGTTGTATTGACTTCATCTCCTTCCTTCTGGGGGACTCTCCACAAACACCGGGCGAGCCCTCTAGAGAGCAATCTGAGTGCTCCCTGTTAAAAAAAAATATCAGAATGTGTACGCATGGTGAGGGTAGGCATTGCCTGAGAACTGCCCCCCCACCCCGTACACGTGTGACCCTCATTGCAGGTGTGACCCTCATTCACATTACGTGTACATCTATTTCTAAGATAACTCATGGTTGAGGCTGATGCCCTAGACTTGAAGGCGTCAGTCCTCTCTTTAGTGTCATATTGCTTCCTTCTCCATCAACTCGCTTTTGCAGTCAGCTCCAGCTCCCTTTTGCTAAGCCTCAATCGTGTGGCACCCTCTTAATTATGTGCACCTGGGGCACTGCTTGGTCTTATATCATCAAAGACAGATTAAATTATGGCCATGCTGCACTTTCTGAGGCAAAGGATATGCTCATGGAGTTAAGAATTTTTTATGAGTTAAACAAATTGGTTTTCTATTAATTCTCAGTTAATAAGAAAACTCAATGAACCTCTGCATGACACGCTGTAAGCATTTTGGTTAATTGACGCCGCACCCTAGAATGCAGGAGTTTACAGCAGACAGCCAGCAGGGACCTTCTGTGGGAAGAGGGCAGATTTTGGTACCCTTTGTTTTCATGCTCTGATAGGTAGGAGCTTCCTAGTGTCCTTGGAGAAATGCATTTAGCTAGTTTTATAACACCCTTTGCTGCTGACCCATGGCAGGGTAAGGAATTGTTCTAGCAATCTCATCCAAGTCGCTTCTAGAGTCTCCTCCAAGGTGTATTTATTTAGTCTTTAGAAGAATGAGACCCACGGAGTAGCAGCTGCAGTTTATTGGGCATTGATTGTTAGGCACGCATCAAAGCAAATTAGTTTACATCACCTCATCGGATCCTCTTTAGCAGCCCTCCCAAGTGGCTGTCATTGTCCCCTTTTATAGAGAAGATAACTGGGTCTTAAGAAAACTAATCCAAGGTTGCATACCTAAGTGATGCTGGGCCAAGGAGCCTACATTTTTCCCCCTTCCCTCTTCCGCCATGTGTGAGCCCAGCCCGGCACTCACATGCCATGCAGGCACCCCCTTTTGTGCTCTCTTGCTTGGTGCTTTTATTTCTTCTCCTGTCTGGAATGTTCTCTCCGTCCCACGCCCAGCCCTTGAAGTTTGTTCCTGGCAAGCCCTAATCTGTTAATTCTGATAAAGCCCTTTTTGCTTTGTCTGGTGAGAGATGGGAGCCTCCGTTCTTTGTACCTGTGTGGCACATTTGGCTACATACGGGGTTCTTACCGGGTTTGACACTTACCTGTTCTTGCGTTGCAGTTTTCAAAGGCTCATTCCATTACTGCTGTTTTGGTTTTGGTGAGAAGGTACCTGCTGTCTTTATCAGTGGGCTTTGCTTTAGCAATTTCAAGTTCAAGCCCAGTTTTTCCCTCATCCTTGCACAATGACTTGTGTCCTTGAGGAATGACAATTTTACCTGCACCTTCCTATTAATCCCCATGAAGTGATTTTATATGAGGATCATTTCTTTTCTGTGACTGCTTGCCAGAGTCATCCTTTTAGAAACCTCATTCATGAATGGGACAAGCTTTTAAAAACGTATACAGAAAAATCCACAGCTTTTATTCTATGACAGATCCATTCCATATTTTATTCTTTCATGAGTTTTGAAAGGGGATGGGGAAGAAGCCAGGAAGGATAGAAGTTTAAAATATGCTCTTATCCAAATGGGATTTTTGTTGCATGTTAAAAAATCTGAAGGTCTTTGAAACTTGCTTTACTGGGGTTGGGTGTCTTGGGTGACTGCCTTGTAGCGGGGACTGCCATTTCTTGAGCCCCTATTCTGTGCTCAGCTCCACAGTTGGACAGGTTTCTGTGCCTCCTGGCATCCACAGGAAGGATCAAAATCATCAACTGAACTAAATAAAACAAATACTTTTAGACTGCAAGACTAATTAGTGGTTACCAGAAGGGAAGAGGGGAAGGTGGGTAAACTGGGTAAAGGGGGTTAATTATCTGGTGAAGGATAAAATTGGGCACTTAGTGGGGAGCTTAATGTAGTATATATGCACTTTGATTAATAATGAGGCGCACCTGAAGCATATATAATATTAATATAATGTTCCTTCAATGAAAAGAATTTGTGACTTAAAAAAGAATGGTAGCATTTTCTATAGATTGAATCTATTTTAAATCTTGCAATACATAAATTGACATACCCAAATCTGACCAGTGTCAGGTCTTCATAAGGTGACCACACTTTATTAATTTTTTTTTTTCAGGAAGAATACCCGACATGTTGGTGATGCCTGGGAATTGTTAATCAGGTTTCCTAAATAGTCCTATGGGAGAGAAAGGAGTTAATGCAAATAGAACAAAAGCCCCTCATAACTAGCTTGACAGCAAAATGTGGGAACAAATGGGAAATTGCCAAGATCATCTCGTGTCACTGTTCGCACGGACATGGCAACAACACGGTGAGGTAGGGCTTCTGGTAATAGCAGTCCCTCTCTGATGAAAACGGAGCTGGAACCCTGACCTGTCTTACCCAAAGATCCTTGTTCTCAACGTTTGCTGTTCTAGGAAAATCCCTGGCGTGTTTCAGAGTGATAAGAGGGTCCCTTGGCTAACGTCTCCTGATCAAGCCCTGCCCCCTGCCAAGACTGGCTTGATGAGATCACTATATTTTGGGGGGAATTGCGACCTCATTGCCTAGGAAGGGTATTTGTGCCTATTTAAAATGCTGAAATCAAACACCAAAATATACCTTTAAACATGCAATTTCAGGAACGCTGACCTTTACACGGGGAGGAAAGATTAGAGCATGATAGCACTTCATGTTTCTCAAATTACTTTAAGCAAGAGTCACATGCCTATCAGCCTAGGCTGCTTTGCTTCAGAGGGTCACTCCCAGCAGGGGGCAGAGCAACACATTTATCAAGCACTTTCTAAGTTTCAGGTGTGGTGCTAAGCACTGTCACTGCATTTCTCTTGAGTGCCCCTGTCACTGCAGGTGAGAAGTGTACTATCCCCACTTGACACATGAGCCAAGGTCACTCATAGGTAGTCAGTCGTGGGTGCTGTTTTGTGTCTGGGCAGATGGAAGGCAAAGCCTGTGCTCAGACCAACCGAGTCCTGGGAGTTGTGTGTGCCAACTCTTGGCCTTGAGGGACAATGTCTGGCCCCCAGCAAGCAGTCCCAAGTATGTTGGTAGCATGTTGGACTCAGGACTAGTGTCAGCGATTCTGAAGAGAACCTTTAGACACTCTCAAGTGAAACTTCTTCCTTGCACATACATGTTCACCACTGGAGAACAATGAAAATATGATGCAACTGCTTTGGTGAAGGCCTGTATTTCATTCTTGCTGACTCCAAGTCCAGGCTTATTTTTGCTTTCAGGGTGATTTTAACAGAATTGCCCAGAAACAAAGAAGTTCAAACCCCCTCTCTGAAGACAGTAGCCATCCTCCACCTCACTCTCCCCAAATCTCTGCCATGTCTTGGGGGTACTTTGCAGAGTGCCCTTTCCCTCCTGTTTGCTTCTGAGTGTATCCCATTGACAGTAGCTTCATTTCACAGGTGTGTGTGGGGGGGGGCTGAGACTTGGACCCACAATGGCAGAGGTAGGACCTAAGTGGAGGAGCTTAAAAGGGAATAGAGAAGAAATGCTCTCCCTCCAAATCATCATCCAGTCTTTCAGACTAGTCTACTGGCCTACTAGTCCTTCTAGTCTAGTTCTACTACTTCTAGTCTCCTGGTCTTTCCTTACCATTTTGTCTTGGGACATGTAAGATCTATCTCCACTCCTGTCACCTCTTTGTGGCTACTGCCCCTTGATTTCCATTATAAAGTACAAAGTACTGATTTCCAGTCAATATGAAGAGTCCCTCTCCTATCCTAGTAGATATTTGTCACATTTTTTTCCCTGAAAGTCATTAGCAGTTTCTTTTGTTCTCGCTCCGGCATGCTCTGATGCGTGTATTTGTTTTACAGGAATGAATTTGTAACTTGTCTTCCCCATGGTCACAGTGATTCCTGGGGACTGAAAGGAGCACATCTCAAGGTTACAGGTGTCATTAAATTGGGCAGCTGTGGCTAGGACCTCTCAAGGCCAAACTTAGGATTCAGGGTGACCATGACTATATTTCAAGTCAGTAGAATACTATTAAATAAGAGCAAGTGAACAATATGATTATGGAGGGGGGGGTGCACCCAGCCTCTCCATGGATATTTATAGCACAATTACATATTACTCATCACTGATCTCAGGGCTGTGGTAGACTCAGACTGGGAGTTCGCCTCTACCTTCCAGCTACAATCTATTTCGAGCACGAAGACATGGAACAAATAAGGAATGAGCAGGCATCTCACTGTAAGCGCAAGCACAGTCATCTTTAAAACCTAACTAGAGAAATGGCTGAAGTGCAGCAAGCATTGAGGATCTAAGAGATTCAATGTGTTACTGCCTCTAACCTAAGGAAGCTCCCCTCTACTGAGAAGATGCAGGAATTAATAATTAAAATACAGAGTAATCAGGTAATGGAAATAGCTACAGGAGTTGCCAGTTGGAGGGTGTGGTTAAAGTAGAGAGCAGAACATACTGTTTGGGTTCAAAACCTGGCCCTTCTAGTAGTACTGATTCTGTGAGCATGGGCTTATTTTACCACTCTGCTCTACCATTTCCCCATCTGTAAAGTGGGGAATAAAAATAGAACCTACCTCACAGAAGGTAGAATTATTTTAAAGGTGAACTCACTTGACACATATTCACACACAGGTTTCCCAGCAGACAGGTGGTGTAGACAGGATCGTTTTAACCCAGGAAGACTGCCCCTGAGCCTGTTCCCATTGCCATTGTTCTCTCTTGTCTCCCACTCTCTCCCTGCTGACAGTGAGGCACTTCTAATGTGGTATCTATTGAGGGTGTAGAAAGTGACACAGCATCAGTATTTCTGGTGAAGGCGCCTTATTTGTCTACGCTCATGCTCTGACAAACCTGACCATCTCAGACCACCCATGGCTCCTGTGATATGTGGCTTTTGTAAGGTGGTGGGGGTGGGAAGGAGGCATCTTGGCTGCCTGGCTGGGGCTGATCCCTCTGGTCAGGGGCCCCACCCCAGTACCTGTATGGCAGACCTGCAGCTGAAGAGCCTGACAAACTCCACCCCCCTCCTAAGAGCTCAATGGGAAAAAAATTGATAGATTTGAAAATGAATGAAAAAAATTTTTTTTCTAAAGGGTAAGGCAGGAAGAACTGGGTTGAAAATGAAGAGCTCTGTTTTCTCTAGCTGCAAAACAAGATGGTTTCTTTCTCCTAAAAGCCAGAGTGGACCTCAGGATTCATAACTATGTAGATGCTCTGCAGAATAAAGACCATCCTAAGAGGCAATTCAGAACATCAAAGGGTTCTAGTCAGTATGGATTCTTGGTAGCGTTTAAGGCTGTGGAAATATCTGGAAGAGCTTAGTAATAACAATATTAATAATAAAATAACAATGGGGTAGCTACAGTTTTTGTTTCACATTTCCTGTTTATGGGGCCTGAATGCCTGCAGAGGACATTAGACATATTATCTATCCAAACCACTCATCAGTCCTATGAAATAATAAAGCAGAACGATTTGACGGACAAACTAAGAAGTAGAGTTAGTGGTGTGTGTGTTTGCGTGTGCATGTGCACACATGTGCATAGTGAATTACTGACCTGGCAAGCTCCAGACTTTTAAAAGTCATAGTTACAGCTCTGGTATTCACTCTAGTCATAGTTGGTGTGGTTTCTAATGAAGCCTGTAAAGATATGAAACCTTTGGGAAAAGTCTTCTTGCAGAAAGGATGGCTACAGTACTGCCAAGCTCTTGCTGTAATCACCTTTGTAGTACATGTTCCCCGAAGAAAGAAAAGGCTGAAGGATTTTGTGGCCAGTAGGATGTGACCAGGGCTTTGATTCACAAGCTTTGTTTGGCAATTTGGCTCAATATGTATCAATATCAACACACATAGTTTTGGGATCTTTGTGGAAAAGGTGTTTGATCTTACTCTCTCCCTGAGGTGGCAGTGGAACAGAAAGATTGAGAGGGATGGGATTCTCAGCAAAGGATGTCAAAAAGCAGATGAGAGAAAAGCATTGTTGGAGAAAGTGTGTTCACAACTGCTGTTGCTTGGAAGACTTTCCAGAATTCCAGTGTTTTTTTTTTTTTAATTGAAGTGCATTATAACATTATGTAAGTCTCACTTGAGTCATGGTGACTCAACATGGATACAGAGTATTAAGTTCACTGCCAAAAGTCTACTTCTGTCCTTCACTGTATCTTTTTTCCTTCTGGTAACCACTCATTGGTCTTTTTTTAATTATTATTTTTATTTTTTTTATTTTAAGGTCTGAGAGTTTAGGTTTGTTTTATTTAGCTCATGTGCTTGTTTGGCTTTCTCTATGCACCACACATGAATGAGATCATACAGTGTGTCCTTCTCCATCTCTCGTATGTCACTGGGCAGAATCTCCTCTAACTCCACCCATGTTGTTACACATTGCAGGATTTCATCTTTTCTAAATGCCTGAGTGGGAGTCCATGGTGTAATTCCATCTTAAAGAGGGGCATGAGCTTTTTTCCATGCTTACTAAAATGGGAAGTTTAGAAGAAGTTCAAATGATGTCACAGCATTGGTATACAATGATGTGTGATTGATATGCTGTATTGTATATAGTCATGTGAAATGAAATGTCCCAGAGTTTCAAAAATTATGTGAAAGTGATAGATTTGGGGTGCTCATTTAAATTCTGCCTTTCAGAGAGCAAGCACTTGTGCAATCAAACAACTTCCTTGCTTTCCTCTTTATTTCTGGAACATTTGTCTTCAGGTTGCCAAGACTGGTAGCCATCAGAGAACTGTCGTCTTGGTCCATAGTCCTTCAGTAAGGTCATCACTGCCATTCCCTGCATTCCACTTAGAAAGAGTAGCACTGATGTGTAGCTTGAAGATAACTCAACCTGAAAAATGTTTGACCTTCAGGAAGAATTAAGGATGCTCTGTTGCAGAAGCTATCATCTAAGTTTAAAAAGGGCCGTCCTGTCTATAGATGTTCTTCGATTCACACTCAGCTAGAACAACAGGCGTTTAAAGTAGCTCCATTGCTCTGTCCTAATAGAGAAATTTCTATGGGTGAGTTTTGCTTTCTAGCTTCCTTTAGTTAATCTCTGTAAATTATTCCACCACTTGGATTAAAGAAGAGAACACAGTAATTAATATATAAGCCATCAGAGTAACTTTTTCCCGAGCTTTACCTAAATAGATTTTTTTATGCCATAGCATTCAGTTTTTCCATACAATACATTTCCAGAATGTACTGAATCTATTGAGATTATAAGCACTTCCTGAGTGCATGCTTTAAGTAGGACACTGGAGGTGGTAGCTACTGGGAATATAAATAAATATGATGGTGCAGTTCAAACCTCAACTGGTTGGATGTTATTAAGATGACAAGATGGATACCTGCAAAGTTGGAAGAGGGATGAGACTACAATGTGCAAAGTGAGATCATTGTAGCACTGTTTGTTGAACTGATTTTATTTTAACGCATCTTTTCTCAGAGCCCAAGGCACTGGATATTAAACACAGATGAAGTTCTGTGATTCCTGACAGATTGTCAGCTCTGATTCCTGGATGACGTTAATAAACTCATTTGTCAGGGAAGCATAGAGTTCAGAGAATCAGGTTGGGCACACATCAGATACTCAGAATAAAATGAATCAAAGCAAATAACCAGGAAAGCTAATTACGAAGTTCCTGGCATGTTGCAGTCGAGAGAGGTTGGTCTGTGAGTCAGGGCGGTGGGTATTGGTTCTGTCTTGATCACTTACAGACTGAGGGACTTCAGTTCTAGTTTGTTCTAGGCCTGCTTCTTGCAAGTGAGTGTGCCGATTATGTGGACCTCATGGGCATGATTCTAAGTATTGAATGGAATCTTATGAATGAAAATATATTAGAAACTGTAAAGCACAGTATAAATATGAGATAATATTTTAATTTTACTTGTATAAAATCTATGGGCCATTTTCTTCCTCCTCTTGTCTCTAGTGATTATATAATAACATTTTATCACTCATTCTTTTCTGCTTGGGGTTTTGAAGTCCTACCTCAAAATCACCTCAGTCAAGAACAGCAGCATCTCTCACATGTTGTCTCCTGTCACTCTCGTTCCCTCCATGGATTGTCACTCTTACAATTTCTGTCACCATAGGTTAGCTTAGACTTTTACATGATAAACTGACTTAAGACTCAACACATGCTGATATAGTATGTTACCCCCATGGTGCAAGGAGGATCCCTGGTACAATCTCAACTTGCTTGCTTATCTATTTACCATATCACGTATTTAAAAATATATTTCTGTTCATACATACCCCCTACCATTTGGGAAGCTGTTGTATTTGGATGTGCTAGATAGTCATAGTCTTTCTTCTGCCCTAATAAATATGTCAACAGATTGTAACACGGTGTGAGACCTCCACCTGTGCTGCGTTGTCCGTATTTACTCATTTCTCTTCCAGCAGCCAAGCCCTAATTCTCGAGCCAGTTGTATCCCTGCTGCTGTCGTAGAAGCCTCTTTGGGCTGAGCTTGCAGGCACAGGAGACCTGGGATTGAGGCAGATGTGGCAAATATTTCAGTATAGGTGTGAAGGTGTCCCGTGTCTCCAACCTTCCCTTTGGGATCACCTAAGAGACAACTGCTTTGAACAGTACTGTGACCATGAGTTCTGCCGATTCCTTTAGCATAGCATCTTTGTTTTCACTTGCCATGAAGTCTGGTGTGTGGTCAAGAGCCTGAAGCACCTTTCAGGGAAGAGTTGTACCCTCTCCCAGTCACCCAGTAAGGGGGCCACCAGGGCTTGGGCTCATAGGGGCTGATTCTGGCTACGAGGTGAGTGGGATTTCCCCAGGGCCTCTTCTGGACAAAGGCTTATGTTGATGACAGGACGCTCTCAAAAGACAGATGTCTTCCACCAGAATTTTTGGGTGCGACACAGAGTAGAATATTTAAAGTGAGACTGTACAGGTAACTGCCTTGCAGTTCAGGTCCCCTTCATTCCTTGGTGGCACGCATGGTAGTCAGTTACACTGTTAGTGGGTTACACTGCTCCCAACTTTTCCCAGGTATCTGTTTCCCTAGCCCTTACCAATAAGATGAAGCTCAGGGACATAAGTCCTGCCCCTATCACAGTTGATTGCCATGGTGAGGTTATGTGACCTGTGGCGGGCCTTTCAGTTTACTCTCTTCTGTGGATTTGAAATTGGTGTCCAAGGCTGTTCATCAGTCTCTGTTGGATGCTTGAGTTGGGAGGTGCTTAAGCTGGAGGCTTTGCCACTGCATAGAGAAATCCAGCCTGCTCAGATGAGGGAGCATGTAGGAGATAGACTGGAGAAGTACATCCCGGAGCCCTTGCTCAGGGAGGGGAGGTAAAGGGTGGCTCTCCCGGCCCCTGACCCTGGCATCCCCAGCTGCTTATACTGCCTCCTGAGGTATTGTGGCCTTCTGGAAGCCCCTTCTGTTTAAGGTGGCTCTTCCCTCTAGCCAGCCAGCCCATGGCAGCATTTCCTGATTGCACAACACACAGCAAAAAAGTGGGAAGAATAACTTAACAAAAGGAATAATCCCTAATGATTTCAGAGGTCAGAATACACCCATGTGGAAGAAACAGAAAACCACCATGTTTCTAAGAGAAAGAAGTTTATCTGAAAACATTGTAGACTGTATGATTCCAACTATATGACATTCTGGAAGAACAAAACTGTGGAGACAAAAACAAGATCAGTGATGGCCAGGTGTCAGTCTGGTAGGGAAGATGAAGTACGCCCAGGGGGGTTAAAGCAGTGAAGGTCTTCTTTAGGATACCATAAAAATGGGTTCATGTTACTGTCGTATGCATTTGTCCAAACACATGCACTTTACAGCAGCAAGAGTGAACCCTAAGGTAAACTGTGGATTTGGGGTGATGATGACATGTCAATGTTAGTTTACCAACTGGCACAAAGGTACCACTCTAGTGCAGGATGTTGATATTAGGGCAGGGGGCATGGAGGGGAGGGAAAGAGGTTGTGTATATGTAGGGGACAAGGTGGATAAGAATTTTCTCCCTTCTTGATTTTGCCATGAACCTAAACCTGCACTAACTATTAAAGTCTATTTAAAGAAAGAAACTATCCCCACAGTGCCTGTCAGTCCATCTTTCTAGCAAGTCAGTACCATCCGTGATCTCAGTCACTCACCATGTGTGCCAGCTTTTTAAACAGCCCTTGGCTTTGAGTGTGAACAGAGTGACATCCTTGGCTGCTCCTGTGTTCAGGAAAACATGTCCTCGGTTATTCACTTGTATGGAGTTCAGGGAGGGCTGGCCTTCTAGTCTCCTCCATGCCCTTCTCCAAAGAGCGGGAAGCAAGATGGTCACTTTCAGCAATTACTGTCACTGGGGAAGAAGTTCTGTCTTCTGCCCAAAAGCCTAGGTTTCTAAAGTGGCCAGTGGCACCTTTCAGGAAAGAAGCAGGCTTATGTTAGTGGCCTCTGAATTGGAGGGGGCCTGATGACCAAGTTGAACTTCTGAACTGGCCACAGCAGTCACAGCAGTGACAGCTGTTTCTGAGCACCTGGTGGAAGCATGCAGGCACTTAGTGCCGCTTCCAGCACTTTCGATCTGTCAGACCCCCCAACCCACCTTCTCTATCCCCTTGCCCTCTGGGCAGCCTCAGGCGTGAAAATGTGGTGCCTGTGGTTGTGTCCCAGGTAAGGCCTTCTTGTATCAAAGGGCTCTTTCTGACATGCTGGTTAATGGTGAGCACTAGATGCCACAGGACACATAGGTTAGCAACACAATTCCACAGGGGACTTACCTGTTTTCAGGGTGCAGGTGACTGGGGATGCGGTTAGGTGTTTCCAAAGGCCTAGGACACAAAGTAAAATGCCATTCATAAAAGAGGTGTAAATAATCCTAAGCATATTAAAGAAGGATGATACAATGAGTGTCTTGGTATGTTAGAAAAGGCCTCTTGGTGAGAAGAGCATTTTATTTGTGCTTTAAGGGCACAAATATGGTGATGGGGCGGGGATTGAGGGTAGCAGAGGAGGGGTGGGAAGGGAAGCTGTCGGCTCGGGTAAAAAGTTGAGCTGTGTTAGCCCCTATAACGATAACCAAGAGCTAATTACACAACTCTTCTAAAGAGGTTCATTATTTCTGGTGCAATATATGATTACTAATAGCACCTTACTTGACACTGTCTCTTGTTGCTTCCAATGTACGTCAGGTTTTTGACAGAATCTTTGTCTATACCTGAAAAGTATGCCTCTGTTGCTTTTGTATGTTTATCTCCTGCTGCCTCCACTCATTCCTTTTTTTTAATTTTCTTTATTGAGTTAACATTGGTGTACAACACTGGCTTCACTGATTCTGAAGGTCAGCCAGGGTTTCTGAGGCTAGCTGAAGAATTGTACTTGCCTGGGGAAAAGAGAGGTTATAATACCACCCCCCTGAAGAACATAGCTCATTTCCATTGCAACCTTATTACATTGAACAGGTATTTCTATTTTTCTTTGTTTCACAAAATTATGAAGCTTATTTTCTTTTAGAGATCAAAAAACTAAAATTGGGAGTCTGGGAAAATGGTTTCCCTAGTTCCTGTATTGCGAGAACTCCTACTCGGTATGTATGAAATTCCAGGGAGGTGGCTGACTGGGAAAACAAGACTTCCAGGATTATAGTCAAGATCAAAACGACTTTTCAGAATCAATGTAATCCCGCCTTTCCTGCTGCCTTCCCATCCAACTGTGGGACTTCTTCCCCGTGGTTGTCTCCAGAGATTTTGGAAATGCCCAGAAAGGTCTTTACCGTCTGTTGTCAACACTTCCTACTCCATTTTGCACAAAGCCTATTATTAGAAAGTTCTTCCTTGCACTGAGCCAAAAATCTGTTTCCTTCTAACTTTCCCCAATGCTGGCTTAAATATAGATCTTTGAGAACTGCCCTAGAAACACAGCCACCGTGTCTAATATTGTTTCCAGGAGAAAATGCATTCTACCTTCCAAACAAATAATGTAGATGTAATCATCTGGAACACAACCCTGCTGATAAATTGGAGCTGCCTGGTCGAGGTGTCCCTAGAAGAGGAGGGAGAACATCAGTGTGCCCAGGGTCCGTCAATAGAGCCCATCTCTTCCCACCCTGCCTCTTCTCCTATTTCCTGCATGTTCACGATGAGAAACTAGACACACACAAAAATTTAAAAGGAAAAAAAAAACCCTCTTCGTGCAAATTGGTCTAGGATGCTGGCTTCCTTATAATGCTCCTTCCAGGAGCACGGAGTCTAAAGGAAATGAGGATCATTTTACATCACTCACCCACCTGCAGAAGGAGCCAGAGATAGGGTCGGGTAGTGCCAGGAGCACCTCAGCTCCAGGAGCTGCTGGGTTTTGCTCAAACTGCAGAGACTCATGATGAGTGGGAAAATTGCCGTTAGTTTGGACAGAGATGAATGACGCTGGGATGTACTGCTTCCTAATTGTGTGTGTGTGTGTGTGTGTGTGTGTGTGTGTTTGATCAAGTTCTACTTGTAAACCCTTAGTTTTCAAAATGTGGTTTTCCCTTGCAAAACAGAGTTAATGTGACAGGGCGTGTCAGGAGGGCATTGCTGCTGAGAAACCAGCATTTATCACAAGCATATATACAATAAACTGTGTTTCCAGATTTACACTTATTTTGGGAAGGACAGATTGTGTTTCCCTTTTGAATTTCAGGTAGCAGGGGGTAGGTACCCTCCACCCCCTCTGCCCTAGCTAGCAGTGTAGACTCTCATTTTTGGGTGAAGCTACTTTTAAAATCAGATTATTCCATTGCATCAAAGTGGGGCCTCCTACTTATTTTAGCCATGGCCTCTTGTTTCTCTTCTCAGGCTAAAATTTAGCTCCCCTAAATTTTTCCTGAACATGTTTAGTGGAAGTACAGTTTTCTCTTTGTGCATCAAGGCTTACTGACCTTTCAGATAAGCCCTCGTGTGGATGTGTGCCTGACTGGTAGCCGTGAACATGTCTATGTTATTTCCCACCCTAGTCTCTAAAGTATCTCAAGTTGTAGCTTTAAGAGTAGAGATGGTTCCCATTTCTATAGTGTTGTTTGGGCAAAAACAGAAAAATAATAGATTGTTTTAAAATAAATGAATTACTGATCTTACCTGCAGATTTTAATTTTTGAATTATGGCAGCCAAATACTCGGGGTGGTTTTAGGGGGCAAGTCAGTGCCAGAATGGATGACACTAGCTTTTGAGCCGTTCTTCTAGAGGGGCTCAGAGTGGAAGGTTGGGGAGAAAGAACCTCCTCCACAGCGGGCTACTTAAGATATGCTAAGGGAAGGATGTGGTTGAGACCCAGGGCTTTGAATCCCTCTTCTATCACTTAGTAATGATGGTCTCAGACACATTTTATAGGGTTATTAAGAGACTGAGATAGACAAAGCATTGGAGCACTTAGCACAGAGCCCAGCACACAGAAGCATCTCCTCACAGGTTGTACATTTTCTTACAGAGAAAGAGAAATCTTGCTGGTGTAGACAGTGAGTCTTCATCATCAGTTATAGACCTCACAGTTAGAGAATGTCAGAACTTTGAACTTCGTTTCCATTAGTGGTGATGGATTAGCCCAAACTATGCTCATGCTTTCTCATTTAGTCCCCCTTGTGTAAGAAGTAGACCTTTATGAAGCCATGCATTGGATTAGAAGCACACAAGCAAAAGAACAGCTTTTCATGCATGCAGCTACCTGGTCTTTCCAAGAGTAAGTCCCTATTTGGCCTCCTTAGCAGAGCACTGGTGACGCTCTAGATCACACAGTCTCTGAAGCTCCTACTTACTCACCTACCAGCCAGCTTGTATTCGCTCACTTAACAAATGTTGACTGGACACCTACTGTGCACATTTGTCTTGTTCTGGGGAATACGTTGATTAAAACCTGTCAAAATCCCTGCCATCGTGAGCTTATATTCATTTTGAGAGGTAGACTCCTCAAGCAAATGAAATAATGCTCAAAGGTGATAAGTGCAGTGGAGAAAAAGAAAGCAGTAAAGATAGCAACTAATGTTGGAGAGCAGGGTTCTAATTTTAAGTAGGTAATGAGGGAAGGATCACAGAGAAGCAGAGTCTTGAAAAAATGAGAGCTCTCTAGGCAGGGGGAAGAGCAGGCACAAGTCCCTGAAATGGGAGTAGGTCTGAAGTGTCTGAAAAGCTGCAAAGAGCTCTCTAAGGCTGGAGCAGAGCAAGCAAAGAGAGAGACACTGCAGGTCAAATCAGAGAAACCAGCGAGGGGGCAGCAAGGTGGTGTGTTGCTGGTCAGGGGAACAGCACTGGCGTTCCGTCTGAGAAATGGAACCTGGGAGAGTTTTGGAGCCAAGGAGTGATATTGAACTTAGGCTTGATGGGAACCCCCCAGGGTGCCATGTTGAAATAGAGCACGAGGGCAGGCCTGGAGGCAGGAAGAGACTAGAGAGAGGGTAGCTTGACCTAGGTGCTGGTAAAGCTTGCCATGTGACCTCTCTGGGCTTTTCTGAAACTGATTTCTGTTGACCAAGGACATGGGTTCCCTTAAAATGAATTTCCCTGCGACACTGTTAGTATTAGACATCTGAATTATCGCCGATCTGTAGAGTGTGGAAATTCGAATGTTGAGAGGAAAGTTAATTAAATCACTGGCAGAAGTGGGTTTTCTCCCCCTTAAGTCTCAGGAGAAAATTAGGACCCCTGAAAGGAGAACACAGTCTCACTGTTGGTGGAAGAATCCTGGTGTGGAATACTGTGTGTGCCTTCTTCCACAGTTTTGCTGTACGCACTCAATGATAGGGCCTCTCCATGTGACCTGAGGGAGACATGACTTTCCCAGGCTACTGAGCTCCCTTAACCTCCATCAGCACAAAGACAGATAGAGCACAGGCCTTCAGGGGGCCTTTACCTCTGTGTTTTGGCTTTTTCCTATATATGAAACACATATATGTATGAGGTGTTGATATGTTGAACAGTATTCTGTGCTGGTATTTTGAAAATGACCATCCTAAGTACAAACTCTGGAAAGAAAATTTTCCCTCTTGAAAAGTATAGAACCCTAGAGAAATGAAGTCTGCTCCGAACTTAATCACGAGTGAGAAGACAGAGTGCAGCTCAGTGGCAAACTGGTTCTGGGGGTCACCCTTAAGAACTATCAGGATTTTTTGGGCCTGGTTCATTCCCATTCAGTAACTTCCAAGGACACGGTCACTGTTGGGAGGCTGGATGTGAAGGAGAGAGCACCCCCATGGTTCCTGCAGCCTTCACATGATACCTGTGAACACCGCTACTGCATTGCAAGTTAAAAAAAAAAAAAAAGGACTGGATCAGGCATGGTGGCACATGCCTGTAGGTGGCAGCCTAGGAAGCTGCGGCCAGGGCCAGGGATCATGGTTTGAGTCCCACCGGGGGCACGTAGCGAGACCTAGTCACAAAATAATAGCTGGATGTGATGGTGCACACCTGTAATCCAGCTACCTGGGAAGCTGAGGGTGGGGATTGCTTGAGTCTGTGGTACCCTGGCAACATGAGCCTGTGGCTCCATGGGCAAAAATAGTGAGACCTAGTCTCAAAAAAAAAAAAGGGACCTGTACTCAGATGAGCTGTGATTCCATTTCGGTGGGTATCAGGACAGAATGTCTGAACGACATGTCTCAGAAAGTCAGACACAGGATGTGGGTGAGGCTTTCATGGATACCAAGAAGGAAAAGGACTCTATTTCCTTCCACAAGACTCTTCAAATCTTGATATACACACAATTAACAATACAGGACACGGTACATGTGTGGTCAGCAGAAACTTTCTGTCAACACACATTAATAATAAAGTTGTAGCTCTTGTTTATACGCTTAAACTGACAATGATCTTCTCTTAAAATAGCTTTCTTATTAGTGTGGAATTTGATCTGTTTTGTCACAAGGCCGGTCCATTTCTAGGTCACCTGAGGAATGAAAGCAGGGAAGTGGCTTCTCCCAGGACACAGCTCTTTGCTTCAGTGTCAGTCGGCCACCTGCTAATGACACCCTGACTCTTGGCACTCCCAGTGCTCACCTGCCTTTGTGTTGGCTAGGTCGACAGATTTTAAGTATGTGTGTGATCAACTTGGGGTCTTTGGGGAGGAGGTGTGACAGGGAATTCCCCAAACATTAAGTTTCTGTTACTTTAACCACTACAGCTGGCCCTGATTTCTAAGTATATAAATCTCCTCATAGGTGGCTTTGCTGCCCCCAATTCCTCATCGGCATTCACCTATATGCTGTCTATTTTTATATCTGGGCCATCGGGGACACCAAAGAATAAGCCTCACACAGACCATGTTAAGCTCTGTTTTGCTCACAACTTCTGTTCTCTTGTTCATGGAGACTTGAGTTTGAGGTAAGGACCTCCTTATTAGTGTAAACCAAAAACCTAGGTCTTGTCTGAAACATTTTCAAGGAGAATTCAGCAGTACTTATAAAGAAAAAGCAAGGCCAAGAAAATCAGAATAAGGAGCCCTTTAAAAAAAATCTCCCTAGTGTAATTTTTTCAATATGCTAGTAAACACGGAGTCTGTTCTTTTTGCTTTAGTAGCCTTTCTTTGGGGATTTGTTTTTTGAAGAGGGAGAATACCCTAAGTCCAGAATGTCTTGGAGTTAAACAAAGGAAATGATGAATCAACTCAGAACTGCCCATTCTTTCTCATTTCCTAGTGAGATATACAGAGTCCCTAAAAACTTGCTTAGAAATTCCCCATGGCCCTGTTTGGTTGAATAATAGATCACATATAAGGCAGCATTGCTTGTGCCTCATCTAAAGAGGTTTAGCTGCTCAGGCAAAAGACTCTCAGAAAAAAGTGGGCTTTAGTAGCGCTTTAACAGCTGGTGGACCTGGTTTCTTATGAGGCCTATTTCAGATAGCCCCACGTGTTTATACCTGAGTTTTAATTCAGAAAACATGGTCACCCTATTGGCCCATTTTCACGACTTCTGGGCCTCTTGGACATGAGCGCTTCTTCAGTCTCCAGTCAGTCACTCGCTTGAGCTACTCCACAGCTAAACCCCACCCCCCAACACAGCCCAGTCAGCACAGGCGTGTGGTGAGCCTGGAGCAGAGGCTCTGCCTTCTGGCTGAGCAGGGCTCTGTCTCAGCCCCTTGGAGGACCCCTGGGCCATTCAAAGAAACACATAAAACATCAGCGCTGGTCAGGCTCCTGCAGGTGTTTCCAAGGCCAGCTCTGGTGTTTAGCAGATGAACTCGGGCACGGAAACACCAGTTGGTGGTTACATCTGGAGCCGGAGGCACTGTTTACTGGCCTGCAGCCTTCCTGCAGCTACTTCCTCGGGAAGGCACAGCTGTTTTGCTACGCAGTGAAGACTGATGGGCTACGATGTTTTGGAAGCTGCTGAACGCTTGGCCTTTTTAGTTACTTTATCTGCCTTTCCAGAATCGGATTGGGAGAGACCCCTGCCCTGCCACCTACTGCTGAGAGCAGACTGAAAGCATAGCTTGGCTACTTTACCTTTTAAAATGCAACTGTTCACTCTTGTTGTGTACAGAGTGTGAGTTGGACATTTCCTTCTGAGTTCTAGAATCACTTGAAGTCGAGGAAGACCATTTCTCAACGCCTCAGCACACAGTCAACGAGAGTGACTTACTCTGCAGATGTCTAGGATGACTGAATTGTGGTTTTCACCTAAAATGCTCTCTAGCTAAGATTTTTTTCTCGTATTTCTTTTGATCAGTTTTGGGGTCTGTGCTTTTTATCCCTAGAGCTGAGGGAGGGTATCTTCTAGGTACCATGTGCTGCTAGTATTCGACTTTCTACTGTTTTGCTCCTTAACTGCATCAATACATGGTCTGTGAGCCCCTCCCAACTCTGTGAACACATGCATGTTATTTAGCATTTCATGCACTAAAAGAGAATATGGACTTTACTCTGTCAGACCCAAGCCCAGACCCACCTTGAGAGGGATGGGTTCTGAGCCCGTGTGAGAGAAGAAAGCCTCCAACCCTGGCTCCCCTCTGAGAATCAGAGGGCTGTGCAGCAGTAGGTAGATGACCCCTCATAAATGGGCTTGACCTGGCAGGGGTCAGGGAAACCATTCCTTTCTGCAGTCACTCCCCTCCCCCAGGGTCTACATGACAAGGTCCTCCTCCAATAACATCCTTTTGTTCAATGTCACAATGTCATTGCATTATAACTTTGATGACAATAAAGAAATCCTGGCAGATGTTGCTGTTATTCAGATGACCTGGTTTCCTTACATGTGGTTTCACTTGAAGTGGCAGTTTCTACAAATCTGTCTAGACATGATGTGAGGACTTACTGTGAACCTCATTGTGTCTGTTCTAGGATATCATCGTCCCCCTTGGTATATTGCCAAATGTACCTCCAGATTTTCTTTTTCCGGTTATATTTGTTAAGTAGCGTGGACTGTTACAACAAAGTTTTTCAGATTCTGATCTATCTTCTCAGATGGTTTTTCAGCCTCATCATCAATCCTGCATGAGTCATGGCTAGAGGTCCACCTCTGCTCCCTGTACATTTTGAACTATAAGCATATGGAAAATCTTGACCATGGTGACATGCTGGAAATAATGGTCTAAATAATGGACTACTTCTTGCGGTACTGGGCTGCCCGTGTGATGGAGGTGGCCACGTGGAAGGCTCCAGGCTACTTGTGTACTACTAGCCTGTAGTACTACTAGCCTGGCTACTTCCCCAGGCTACAGGTTTCTCTGTGGGATATGACCTGTCCCCTCAGCCCCCCTGAGAGCTACTTTTATTATCTGATTGTTCTCAGAATGAAGCAAAAAAAAGTGTCTTTCCATGAGAAAGACACCAATTCACTGTTGCAAGGTTAGGTTTCAGAATTTGAGGTCTCTGAGGAG
Organism: Uropsilus gracilis; assembly: GCA_004024945.1. Lineage (NCBI taxonomy): Eukaryota > Metazoa > Chordata > Mammalia > Eulipotyphla > Talpidae > Uropsilus > Uropsilus gracilis. The sequence goes on from PVHY01000210.1 coordinate 161,486, forward strand.
CGTGTGCACAATATTGTTTTGAGCTTGAAACACACGCACTTGGAATACCCCAGTGCAGCAGAGCTGTGGGTGTTTGTAAAGGTACGGGAATGCAGCAGCAATCCACGTTCTCTTCAGGTCTCCAGACAATAAAATAATAAATAAGTTAAATAATAAAGGTATGGGCATGGGTGAGTGGATGTGGGTGTTGACAGGAATCAAGAAAAATATACGGACAACTGGGACTTGTCTTTGTATGTTGTCCTTGGCAAGAAGCATCGATATGACAGGAAAAATGTAAGCGTGCTCTAGTTCATTGCACTTTATGGGGTTTTAACCCATTCATTCCTGGCTGTTCCTTCAACACTCAGGCCAAGTCTACCACCACTGCTACCAGTGAGTATGACTTCACCCGCCTCAGGACACCCTGCCTTTCTCTCCCTTACCTGTTTCATCGTTTCTTTGTTTGTAGCATTGTTATTTCCCAGGCTATATCTGTGCAGACTGCCATCCTTAACCACTTCTGATAACTCCTCAGAAAGGTCCAGAGGACCTTGCTGGTGTATAGCTAACTTGAAACTTCACCCCCCCCCTTCCTAACTCTCCAATTGGCTGCTTATCTTTTCATCCAGCAGTCATGGGGATCACAGTCCTATGTGTGCATTTATGGGGTGGGGGAGAGCATGCCCGTATAGTGGTGGCATATTACAGAATAAGTTCTGTTTTCGGATGCTGGGAGGAGTGGGCATAGCGTACCCTAAGAGTCTAGGATACAGATAGAGTGATAAGAAGGGTAGGAATTCTAAGTGAGAGGATCACCATAAGCAAAGATTGGTTACATTGAGATAGCCTCATCGCATATACCTGATAGAGGACTTTTTCTAACTACTTGACATTTGAAAGACTCTGCTTCATGAAATAAAGTTTCAAAGAGATCCAGATAATTGTTTACATTCAAAGAATACACGCATGCACGTGCACGCACACTTTTGGCCAAGGAATGTTGCAACATAATACAGAATCAGCATTTACTCTGTGCCACAATCTGTACTGGGCTTTGCGATGATCCAAGAATGGTACTTTCTGCTACCGTATGTTCACTGCATACGGTACCCAAATCATCGAAGAGTTGATTCTGACATTTTGGTTTTGTGGCTGGAAAGCCTTTTGTTTCCTTCTGGAGAATATGGCAGAAGCAGCTGTTCAAGAGAGGGACTTTCTTTAGTAACCACCAGGTGTCAGCAGAGCACACGGAACTCTGGGCAAGAGCTGTCTTCTTGGCTTTTCTCAACCCTCTAAGGCCATACCCATTGGCACTTTTCAAGGGTGGTTGACTTCCAATGAACCAGCTTCTCCCAAATATTGGAATCAAAAACTTTCCTCAAGACTGCATCACATCCATTCACCTTTGCCTTATAAAAGCTCTAGTTCCATGATCTTTTTCTAATTTAAAGCCTCTAATTATCTTTCACCATGACGGTTCTACAAATAGAAAGACTACTGGCTGGCATTATTGTCAAGCTCTTATTTCCATGATTCCTTCCCCCTAATAGGTGGACTCTATGCTCTCCTACTATGGGGAGAAGTGCAGGGCTCATTCTTTCTCTTGCATAGAGAAACAATCTGATGATGAAGCTACATGTCTTAAACTGCATGAATTTTCAGGATATAAAGGAGAGAGGCCTAGGGCTCTTCATCGTTCTGGCCCTTTCCTTCATGGTATTCACTGGAGTCCACGGACACAGGTTAAGGAACCCTGACAGGGGAACCTTGGGGGTAGATATTGACTTGAACCTCACCTGTTGCTCATCTTGCTTCCTTGCTGGAATGGGTAGAACAGACAGGGTGCTGAGGCATTTGGTATGGGACATTGGGCAAGAGGTGAGGCAAAGCTGGGGAAGAGTTCCTTGAACACCCAGGCTTCAGAGGGTGGCACTCATAACGCTATCAGTTGGAATGACTTACTAATGTATTGGAAACTCAAGGAGAGATCAACTAGGGAGAGCGTTGACACACAAAGTCAACCACTAGTTTCGACAGTCATTGCTGTGAGGGCTGTGAACCTCAGAGGGATGGAAAGGACAGCAAGGCTTAGCTTGTAGCCTCAGATCCAACCCCTAAAGGAAGGACCTGATGGATACGAGCTTCCGGGGTTTGGACATGCTCTGGGGATTTCTGGACTGGTCAGTGCAACTTAACAAATCAGAATTATTCAGATCCTTCCGTAGTTCTAATTGAATAGAGCACTATCTAAAAGGCTGTATCAATAGGGATTCAAAAGTAGTTATAATGTTTTGCTTTTATGGAAATCTTTGTGATAATCATAAAAGAAAATCACCTTGTTCTTTAAAGCATTTTGCAGAATATCTCTGAGACACTGTCTGCGTGTATGCCATGGAAGAGGGTGGTGGGCAGACTTGCTGCCTTGTGCCCAGCTCAGACTGCACAGCAGCATTCAGGCCAGACCTGGGCAGGCTCTTAGACCTGTCCTAGCATGAACTTTCGAAGCAACACTACAAAGACTGTTCTATAGTGTTGCCTTCTAATTAACACTGGAAACGTATGGAATTGTGTAAGACACAGTTCTCATTGTATAGGACCAATGTGCCTTTCCTGTGGGGGTGGTTTTAGGTAATGGCCTCCAACATGCAAGTGTCATTGTGCTCATGGAGACTGTGCTTCAAATTCTGCCCGCCTTGATCTGGGCTGATTCCCACCTCTCTCCACAGCGGTTTCACACCCCCCTTTGTCCATTTTCCTTTTCAGATCACTGGGGTGATCCTGTTGGCCGTTGGAGTCTGGGGCAAACTCACTCTAGGCACCTACATCTCCCTCATTGCTGAGAACTCCACAAATGCTCCCTATGTGCTCATCGGAACCGGCACCACCATCGTTGTCTTCGGCCTGTTTGGGTGCTTCGCCACATGCCGCGGTAGCCCATGGATGCTAAAGCTAGTGAGTTGTCGCAGCCTCATGCTGCGTTCTCAGTTCATGTTTGTCAAAAATATAAATTATATGAGTGTGAAGTGACCCTTATTGAAGTCCCAGAGAAGATCTTAATAGTCACTGACTCTAAATTTAGTCTGGACTCTTACCTAATCCACCCCTTCAGCCCCCGGAGAGAAAAATAACCCCAAACACAGCCTGGCACACAAAAAAATCCAGTTCTGGTCCCTTGAGGTAGGTGATGACAAAGCAGTGGCTGGCGGCTCCAAGAGGCCGTTTATAGCCTCATGGCAGATGTCCTGTTCCAGTTTTGAACTGTCTTAGAAAACTCCTCAGGCACATGGTATGCAGTTTGGTGGGAAAGGAAACGTCCTGAGCATACACAGCCTTTCATTTCCACATGCCCATTGGAGAGAGAGGGGTGGCATGGTGCTAAGATGTGGTAGTTCCCTCTGCCAGGTCCTTGACAGGACAGCTCCCCCAGTGATGAGAGCCAAAGGGTGATGCTGTTGAAGTTGTCTCTGTGATTTTAACATTTTGGTAGATGAACTGCCTAATTCTCTAGTTTATTTTTAGAAGTAGCAAGGAGCTGGGCACAGTGGCACGTGCCTGTAAGCTTCAGCCTATGAAGCAGCTGGGGCTAGGGATCGTGGTTCAAGTTGGCTCGGGCCAATGCAGCAAAACCTAGTCCCAAAAAAGTAGCCGGGCGTGGTGGCGCGCGCCTGTAATCCCAGCTACCTGGGAAGCTGAGGCTGGTGATTGCTTGAGTCCGTGGTACCCCAGGCAACGTGAGCCTGCGGTTCCACTGGCAAAAATAGCAAGACCTAGTCTCAAAAAAAAAAAAAAAGTAGCAAAGGCCTGTCCTGAACAAGAAAATTTCACAAGGTTTTGTTTCCAACGCTTCATCCTGTGGTAGGGAGACACGGAGTCTGTCAATGTTGTATGGCCTGGTCTTGTTTGGTCCCAGGTTGTAGTAACACGTAATACCATCTAGTGACAAATAGTGGTGGAAGGGGGACTCATGGAATTAGTGCTAGGTTTGGCCATCCCTGTCCTGCAGGCCACACCAGAAGCCTTTGGCTGCCACTGATGCGCCAGGTTGGTGGAAAAGGCATCGTGAGGCCATTTTGAGGCACTTCTACTACCGTCAGCACAGGGTGTCTATCTGTGCCAGCACCCTGATTCCACTTCTGGTACTACCTCACGAGGGTTTCTTTTGGTCTCGTGCCATGGTGCTCAACTTGGACGTGAGATTAAATCCCTGGGTTTTGAACAACACCTTTGCCAAGGTCCTACTTCCAGTCAACTGAATCTATGGCAGTAAGACCCTGCCGTCTCATTACCTAGAAGCAGAGGATTCTGTTGTACAAGTGGTACTTGACAACCTCTGGTTTCGTACATGAGCAGCAGCAAGGCATCGAGTTCAGAGGCATTGAAAAAAAGAGGCCCCAAAACATGTCCACATATGAAGGGAGGAGACCTGGCCATGACACCAACTGATGCCAGTCCTTACTTGCAAAGATATGACAATGTTGGGCTTTTGTCTCCACTTATGAAAGAATAGCATTAGATTAAATAACCAAGGTTCCTTCCAGCCCAAGTACTGTAACTGTAAAGGGTTGCTGAGAGGATACTCTCATGAAGCCACAGATAAAACCGTTGTGTTCATTGACTTAAAGTTGAGACCAAACTCTTACCTAATCTACCCTCCAGCCAGCACCTGATTGGAGTTTTGGACAGAGTCAGCCCGTAGTGAGTGTGAGGTCATAAGCAGACTGTGTGGGTGGGCAAGGGGAGCTTTCTCTCTGCAGGTGGCTTCACACCATGCTGCCATTTTCTCCTCCCAATACTTGTCAGCTCACTAGCAGTTGAATCTTCAGGAGAGTAGAGAACTGGAGGGAAGATATTTTGATTTGGGTCTTCTAAAAGTTATCATTTAGTTCCTTTCATCCACTAGATACTGTCATAAGTGTTTCACTTTTGTCACCGCCACTGGGAAAAGCACACTGTATTTTCACATGACGTGATCAAGACCTGAAGGTGGAGTCACTCTGCTCAGGTTCACTCAGCTCGTGTGTGGAGAGCTGGGATTGAAACTAGTATACGTCTCTTTCCCAAGCAAGGACTGTTTCTACCACAGTATTTTCATTTGGTGAAACCTTGAACCCAGTCTGGTGTGAGACACTCCCTAAAGGTTACTTCTAATTGTATTTCCTACCAAGTGGAGAGACAAGTCTCACACTTGGGGCATTTTGCTCATAATTGGACACTTGATATTTTAGTGACTGAGCTTTAAGTGTGGATATAGAGGCTTTTGTTAATATTCCAAAAGCAACTGGCATTTAAAGTAGCGTTTCCTCCTCTTAATATCTGTGTCACCAGCTGACAACAGTAACTTCTGATCCCATGAGCTTATGTGTGCAAGACACATGCACGCTGTACAAGTCAGTCCCCCAGCTGCGGGCGGTCTGTGCGGGTTCCACAGCATCATCTAGGTCATTGCAGACATTCAGCACGTTGGTGTCTCACATGAGAGGAGGAGCAGCAGGTCGTCAGTCATACACCATGTCAGAAAGACTTTCCTTTTATCTGCTTTGCAAAGTCACAAAAAATGGAAATGTTCATGTCTCATAAGTACCAGGTAATGTGCCTGAACTTGGGTGTGCCCACAAATGCACAAAATCAACCCCAAAAGTCCAGGAAGCATGAAATGCATACCAAAGCGCCTCAGATGCTTGCACAAGTAGTTACAAGAGCTACACAATTGATTTTACACAGTTGACACTTGCAAGTAGTGAGGAGAACAAGGCAGGTGAGCAGTCCCCTGGTCGCTGCTATGGGTGCCATATTGACCCATGGCGACCATACTGAAGGGCAATGTCAACTGTGCCAAGCCTGGCATTGAGGCCAGGCCAGGGAGGGAGATCCTTCCCAAGGAAGGCTCTGCACTTTAGGAAACCCAAGAGGTTTGCCTGGAAGAGAAGCAGCGGGTTCACATCATAGCTGGGTTCACACAAGGCCTCGAACAGCAGAGTGGGCTGGCTGGTTCCAGCATCTCCTGAGAGCAGCATCAGCACGGCTGAGAGGAGGTGGGGAGGCAGGCTGGCCAGGGCACAGGAAGTCTTTGCCACAATGGGAACCCTTTGGAAACCGAAGATGCTCTGAGGGTGGTGAGGGAGGGGTGGGCTAGCAGATGCTGGGAGGCTGTGACTGGGAAGGTAGCATGAAGGGCAGGGTGGAGTGTCCTGTGACAGCACTTTCTAGCTCGAGGATTCTAAAGCTAATCTTCGTTGCAAAAAAGCCCTTCCAAATCTCTCCTGCTCCAGCTAAGCCTCCAAGCATGGAGCTAGGCTCTCGATGAGCTCTGCTCGGCACACAGCCCCGAAATGCTTACTCGTATTCGACGGACACAAATCTAGGTTGAGGCTCATGTGGGTAAAGCTGAGAAGAGTAATTTTAAATTCTTCTTAACCTTGTCTAAGGAGTGTAAGGATTTGTCACTGGTGATCTCACCCGAAGAAGCACTCTGCTTGATCCTGACACCCCTGACCTTGTCCTTGTCCCCTTGACTTTCAGTATGCCATGTTTCTGTCCCTGGTGTTCCTGGCTGAGCTTGTAGCTGGCATCTCAGGATTCGTGTTCCGTCATGAGGTGCGTATACACAAATGGAGAACTCACTTAAAGGTCTTTGGGAGGAGGGTCTTGGAAACCTCTTGAAATGGGTAAAGGGTGCATATAGACTCGCTAGCATTGCCAGAGCTATTGCTATTTTCCAAATGTCATGCAATAGGAGCTAGAATGCCGAAACAATTCTAAATGCCAGGATTTGGCAAACTCGAAACCATAGTTGGTGAGCTTCTCTTTCTTTATATAGCCATTGCATGAAATGATTCCCTGTCTTGTTGAAAGCAGTGACCTTCAACAGAGATGAAATGACCGCTTCAACCGGGTACACTCATGCATCTGTGGAGCAAGATGTCTGGGTCTGCAGAGGCCAGCCAAATGAATTGCGGCCCCAAGGCAGAGTACTAGATTTCCCCACTGCAGCCTGTTCTTCTCTCTTCCCTGGGGCCCCATGAACTCCCATTCACAACCATCCCCCATCTACCCAATGCAACCTGAGTAAAACCCACCCTCCCTCAGTAACTAGAGCCCTGCTGCTTGCGCAGCATTGAGGGGAAGGGAGAGAAGCCAATCGTGATCACAAATCCCTCCAGCATTTTGATTTTAATTTACATTTAAAATTCTTGATTTTTAAAAACTGGGGGGGGAGTCATTTTGATTGTGTTCTGTGATCCAAATGGCGAGCTTCCGGAACACTGACAGTTGCCCTGTGTGTGTGTGTGTGTGTGTGTGTGTGTGTGTGTGTGTGTTTGTTTGTCCACCCATGCAAGATCACGGTCACTGCTTTTTGTAGACAACCGCTAGATGCTAATGCAGAGGCAGGCTGCTCTCCTGCAGCCAGTAGCCTCTGTGGTATCAGCTCTCGAATGTTTGTGTAACTCTTCCCTGCCCAAATCTCTTATCATATCCTCTCAATAGCAGTGCAGCCGATATGCATGTGTTGTATAGGGACAATAGCAGGAGGCAGGTGGGAATGGGCTGAGGGAGAGCCTTTGTATGGCATCATCTCTCCTAGTCCCTACTTGTTGCTTGGCCACATGAAGTTCCCAGGGAGCTGGTCTTAGGTGCTGTCTGCCTTCCCTAGTACCTTGGTTTACCCCTTTATCAGAAGTGGTATCTCAGACACCAAGACTGCATTCTGGAACCCTTTCCAGAGGGGTGCTGCTGTATCTGGAATTAAATGCCCCATTCTTATCCCCATGTGAAGTGAAACTCAAAGTCACACGCTTGACAGCCCTGGAGGTGTCTCCAATGCCTGTGTGAACCCCAAGAGCCACCTGAATTCACTCCTACCTGACACCTACCTCCTGTGTGCACCTGTGGTGGAGCTCAACCTGGGGGTTTGCCCGTGATGACTCCAGATACATTCTTACCATTTGATCTCTTTTCATCCGAAAGACTTATTGCGCTGGTGGGTGGGTGCGCAAGACCACTCTGATGATAAGTACTGGACTTGACTTTGGCTCAACAGTCCACCACCCAGAATGACACCAGGTTTCACTCTGTGCTTTTACTTGGAGAAAGTAAAGGAAGCCCAGCTCACTGGTCAGGTGGCAGCAGGCTTTCTGCAGCAAAAGTCCTTCCAGTGCTCTGGGGTCTATTCTGTGTACTCCCGCCCACCCCTGAGAGACAGCGCAGGTGCCATAAAAGAAGAAGATATGCTTGCATGCTGTAGCCACTGTGGCTTCAAAAGCCTGTGTAACTAGTCTCTTCATCCTGTGGAATTGTCCAATGGACCCCATGTCTAATTCATACGAAACATGCCTAATTAGGAGAGCTATCATACTTCACTCTAAGCTTCCAATCATGTGACCATAATCACGAACTATTCTCTAGGGCCAGAAGCCTTTCCCCAGTTGGGGTAATTTTATAAGCAGGGTTCCCTGCTGACATACCTGACACTGCACCTTCAGCAGATTTCTGGGGGATCAGAGCTTGAAGGTGAACCCAGGGCCAAATGTCTTTACAAGTAAAGGGCCTTGTTAATGACTTGTTAAAAAAAAAAAAGCTCATTGCCTTTAGACTCTTTTTTGAACCTCATTGAAGATGGGTATGTGAAAGGTGGTTGTGTCCCACTCCTGTGTGGTAGAATAGCGACCTGCTTCTGTCCAAAGTGTCAAACTCCCCACTCCCAATGACCTGCCCTTTATCATTCTCCTGAGGGAGGACAGAAAAAACTTTCAAAAGAAAGATGGGCATCAATCAATTGGAGGAAACTACCTAGAAAACTCAGGCCTGAGACTTAGCTTCTCACTACAGAAATTCCTGCCACCTCAGTTGGTCAAGGCAGGCATCCTCTAGAATGAATGTGGGTGGAATCTTTTCTTTGATTGCTGAGGTGAAAAAAAAAGCAGCCCTTTGATCAATTTTCTGAGCTCTTAGAGAACAGGGCTTGTCCTCCCTGGCCAACATTGACTCAGAAACTGAAAGGAGGCTATTTGGGGGTTGAAGTTTGTATGACTCCAAGTGCACTTGGGCTACAGTGGACCATGCCCTCCTTTGTCTCCCCTAGATCAAGAACACCTTCCTGAGGACTTACACAGATGCCATGCAGAACTACAACGGCAATGATGAGCGGAGCCGCGCTGTGGACCATGTGCAACGCAGCGTAAGTCCAGGACAGGAGATCAGCTGCCAAGTGCCTGCGAGGGTTGGACCTGGGAAGTGTGGGCTGTCAGTGATGCTGGGCCGGTAGCATTTGGCTGTTGATTACCATTCTCCAAGTCTTGGTCCAGTTCCTTTTTCAAGAGTCGGACAGCCAATACCTGCTCCACTGATGCAGGTAATCAGTGTCAACAAGGACCAGCGAGCCCCTGTGCTGAGCCTTTCATCAGTAAGGCTTGTGAGCAGCCCAAGGAACAGGTTTGCCCTTAAAAAGCTGAGCTGTTGGCAGGAGGCAGGCAGAGTATAGCAGCCTTGCTTTAAGTCAGTTCCCTGAGAGTGGAAGAATATTCTGGCAGTGGTGTTTTAGACTCGCTTGAAAACTCAGGTGAGTTGCGTTTCCTGCCTTGGATATAGCACCTTGAGGGTGCAGGTGAGAGGTGAAAAAAATGCAGGATCTTTATTTATTTTTTTTTTGTAATTCATTTTGATAAAATTTTAAGATTATGTAGAAAAGTTGCAAGTATGGAATGAGGAACTATCTACCTTTTAATCACTCGTTAATGATATTTTTGCCCAACTTTCATATTCTCTGGGTCATTGCTATGCTAATCTTTGCTGAAGAGCCAAATAGTAACTTAGTAACTTATTTTAGGCTTTGAGGGCCAGGTGTTCTCCATCATTACTCCATGCTGAAACTTGAAAGCAGCCACAGACAGTATGTAAACCAGTAGGGAGGGTTGTATCCCAATAAAACTTGATTTACAAAGTCAGACAGCTGGGAGGTAGTGGCTCAGAACCAGCTCTCTCTTCCTGTATGTGCATCCCACCCCCCAAAATCTCTATTTACTTATAGTATAGATCCTGCAAAGACCTGTTGAAACCATATTTGCCTTGACCTCACCATTGACAATATGATGTCATCGATCTCTACATCCATATCTTTCACATCATCCAACTCACTCAAGTGTCTTGGATACTTGGCCATGACAGAAGCACTGCTTTGCTTTGTGGAGGTGGTAGGAAAGTTACACTATATATATATATATATATGTAATGTAATCAATCCTCATCACCAATTATAATGCACAGGCATACAATCTTCATTGATTCTTATTGGTTACATAGACACATCAGGGCAGGACCAGAGGAGCTACGGGTGCTAGGAGGCAGGTGAGCCCCCCAACCCCCAGGGATCTTCACACTCTTTGGACTCTGTCTCTCTCCCTCCTTCCTCCCTCCCCTCTCTCTCTCAAGTTGTCTCTCTCATGCGTGCTTGTCTAGTGTACACTCTGCGTTCCTTTATCTCCTCTCACCTAGGCCCAGGTATGCACATTCACACATGCTCACACCCACTGGGCCACACAATCATGGGGAAGACCTAATAGCCCAGTTGCTGGTTATGCAGACCAGTGGGGCAGGGAGAGCCTGGCTCACTCATTTAACCTACAGTATCCAAAGACTCCCTTCCATGAATCCAAAAGGGCTTCGCGGTAAGTGTGGCTTCACTCACTCATGGAGCTTCAGCTCATCTCTACTCACCAAATCTGTGTGTGTTGGCTTAGGGACTCAGCCGGGGTCTCTCCTTTAAAATGTGTAGGATGGTGAGTGGGACCACAGTGTCATTGCTCTATCACATTTTGACTCTGTCCCTCTCCCTGTTAACAGCTGAGCTGCTGTGGTGTGCAGAACTACACCAACTGGAGCACCAGCCCCTACTTCCTTGAACACGGCATCCCCCCGAGTTGCTGCATGAACGACACTGATTGTAATCCCCAGGATCTACACAATCTGACCGTGGCCGCCACCAAAGTGAACCAGAAGGTGCTTGCTTTTTGTCAACTCTGATGGGGTAATGGTGGAGGTGGTGGGAGAGCTTTCTCTGTTTCTGTGAAATTATGAAAATCAAGTTAGAAATGGTCATCCAGGAAGGAGACAGGGATGTTCCTTTGTGGTCCTTGATTACCTGAGAGGCACGGGAGGCTGTGCACCTGTGAAAAAGGAAGTCGTGACTCAGCTGGGATTCACGCCCTCCCCTGAGTCCCAGTGGATGGAGCATGGTCAAGGTTTAGTGAGTGGTTCCTGCTAACTCTGCTGCTAATGTCAGGGAATGCTGACTTTCGTCTTCCTGGGTGTCTTTCTTTGGCTTAATCTACCTTCTAAACATGACATTACTCGCTGCTGGGTACTTGTCCTTAGCAGGAAGGGGGAGTAGAGTTGATAGACAGCATCTGCCTTTGCTAAGAGGGTGGCTTTTATTTTAGGAAGTTCATTGCTGCAGGAAAAAGAAATCAAACAGTTCAGCTCACTGTCAACATCTTGCAACCCAAAGAAACTGGAGAGGAAAAAACTGGCTAACAGAAATGTAAGGGAGTGCATAGTAGAAAGGGGGGGGAATGAAATTCCAGTAGAGAAAAGGGAAAGTGGTTGTGTACTGCACTTGACAGAATATGTGATGAAGTCCTGCTACATGTGCAGATGAAGGCTGTCTAGATTCTTAGACATCTACAGACACGCCAGACAGAAAATATCCTTTGGTAAAACAAAAGGAGTGGGGGCACCAAACCTCCTATAGAATTTACCTGTGGTTATGCAGCCACTGGGTGAATTTTCTAAGATAACATTCTATTCTTCTAAGGTCTTCGCACTTCTCTGTGGTCTGGGCCCACTGCTGAATAATTCATGGAGAGAGGAAAGCTGTTCTCTCAAGATTAGAATGCGAAAGATTCTTTCTGTATTCCTATTTCATCTTGATATTTGTAGCATAAGCACTGCAGGGCATCGCTGCCCTTCTAGAAGCTTTTTGTCATCCTGGGTTTATTATTTTGTCCCTCAGTGTGGTAAGGTGACAGCATCTTGCCTTAATAGATGTCCTCCTGCCGGGTGTGGTGGCGTGTGCCTGTAATTCAAGTGCTGGGAGGCAGGAGGCCAGGGATCGCTTGAGTTCGCAGGTTTGAGATTACCCCAGGCAACATAAAGAGACCTGGTCTTGAAAGAGCAGCCAGGCATGGTGATGGGTGCCTGTAATCCTAGCTACCTGGGAGGCTGAGACTGGGGATCACTTGAGTCCATGGGATCGGGACTACCCAGGGCAACATAGCTAAACCTAGTCTCAAAAAAACAAACAAAAAAGATTTCCTCTTATGGATGTCCATAAGACATCCTGCTGAAATTTTCATATGAACCCCAAATTTGAGACTCCAGTCATTAGTTGAGGTGACTCCTGCTTTCTTCCTGGACATCCCTATGCTGCCAGTTTTTGAGGTGCCAAGCATGCCCAGCTTATGGTGGATGTTCCAATTTATAAGAGACAAGAGGATTTTATGGCTGTGAGGTTTGGGCATAACAGACCCTTGGGAGGTCATTGTAAAAATAGTGGCCATCAACCTTTGATAAAGGTTGCCACACAGACTTGCTCTTTTGTGAACACTGAGGGTCTGGATGTCAGAGGACAGGGTCTACAGTCAGATGCCAGCAATTCTACTTCACCCATTTGCTTCCTATGTCGTCTTGAACAAGTTCTGCGTTTTTCAGTCCCTGGCCCTTAGGTTGATAGAAGGATTAAGTGCCATAGAATATCTAGAGCACAGTGCCTGGCACGCAGGGCACGAGAGAAGTGTCCTCTGTAATATGCGCTTCATGAGGATGAAGTTTGTGTTCCACTCTTCACACTGTGTCTTTAGTACCCCCTGACCCTACTAACTCCCTCCTCAGAAAGCAGAACTTCAGCCACATTTTAGTTCTATAAATCCTGTTGTGTAGTATAAATGCACTCTAAATCTCTTTGTATGTTTTGGAGCTTCAACCCCATCCTCTGACAACACAAAGATGACCCTTGGCTCTTACCTGGAAACCTAAAACACTGACCCTGCACAAAGAACCGAGAGAGAGCCAGAAGGCGGTGAGGAGAACCACACAGGATATTTATTGTTTTGTTTAGACACAGATTTTATTTCGGTGTTGCTGGTAGGATGTTGAAATATCTATAGGTTCGGTTGGCTAATAGCATTGACTGAACCTCTGCTCCATAGAAATCACCTGACAATTTTTAAGGGCAGGAAGAAGGGACAGTTAAACTGCTTGGCAGCTACTGAGATAGATTTTCTCAGAACCTACTTGGGGCCAGCCACCTACCCCAAGTATTGAAGATTTTTGCATTGGTGACCATGGGCATTTATACATGTCAAGAAGGTAAGCAAAGTCTGTGTTTCTGGATGTTTCTTAGAACCCTAAGCAGATCTTTGTAGCATTATCTCACACCTGATAACCAGGCTTTTATTTTATAGAATTAGAAGAGGTTGTTGTAGACTGATATAATCACAGTTTTGTGGTGAACTTTGGTGGACTGCGGCCACAGACTGCGAGTGCAGCATGAAGTAGTTCATGCAGTCTACAGCTACATGCCGGGGTTGACACATCTTTGGGGGACCACATTGAGACTAATGGAGAAAAATCCAGACTTAGGAACCTTTTATTTCAGCTTTAGTCTTGGACTATTTAAACAATAAGGATGCTAAATACCTTTCATAGTCTCATTTTAAGTAACACTCTCACCTGCTACTATCTTCATTAATGTGCTTTCTTGTTGGGAGCAAAAAGTAATGGGGAGCTCTTGCTATCGAAGAGTATTTCTCAAACTGTAATGTGCATTTGAAGCATCTGGAGATGCTTCATTTTATCATCTAATAAAAGCAAACAACCCAGAGATGAGGCAGATTCTGATTTACTAGATCAGCCTCCTGCATTTCTAACAAAAGCCTGAATGTTGCTGTTGTGGTTTGTGGGAAAACTCCGCTCTGAGGAGTGAGCTTTAGAGAGAACGATCTTACTGTTGCTGTGCTCGTGCTGGGCACCGAATTCATTCTTCTGATTTCTCTTACTGGTCAGAGTGCACTTATCAAAAATAACATGACTGATTCTGAAATCTCATCAATAGAGTAGAAATCTTACCTCAAAAAAATCTATTCGACTGACAGAGAGAGCTGAAGCATACAGGAACGTAAACCAATGCCAGGCATTTTGCAGCATAAGAAAACATCCTTCTCACATCTCTCTTGTTCTAATTACTGGGTTTGTGTTCTCAGATCCTTTTTTTTTTTTTTTTTAAGACTAGGTCTCACTATTTTTGCCCATGGAACCGCAGGCTCTCATTGCCTGGGGTACCACAGACTCAAGCAATCCCCAGCCTCAGCTTGCCAGGTAGCTGGGATTACAGGCGCGCCACCATGCCCAGCTATTTTTTGGGGGGACTACATCTCGCGATGGGCCCCAGGTGGCACTCAAACCGCGATCCCTAGCCCCGGCCGCTTCATAGGCTGAAGTTTACAGGCATGACCCACCGTGCCCGGCTGTGTCCTCACATCTTGAACTGGTTTAATGGTTTAATGTAGATGTGACTGGGACTCATCCCTTCACCCTACCATGTGCTGTGAGAGAAGATGCAGTTGTGTGTCACTTAGTGACAGGGAGTATGCATCCATAGAAGATTTTATTGTCAAGAGGACATCAGTGTGTGATCGTGTAAAGCCAGCTAATGCAGGCTGGCCAGCACAGCCAACTGGCCTGCCATCACCTGTGGGTCTGTCATTGATGAAAACCTCATGAGGCAACTGGTTACTTGGCTCTCATAATGGCCAGCACAGTGAAACGCCGTCTTAACTGCTACCACTGGGAAACATTAGAATATCCACCTCTCTTCTCCCTTTAACGTCTGAATTCACACTGCTCTCCCACCTACTACCTTTTGAAAAATATGTCCGTGTGATAGGTAGTTCCACCCACAAAAGGGAAATCAGCAAGCATGCTTCTACTATACAGAGAAAATCAAATTCCAAAACTCCCCACACACAATAATATATTTCTTTTTCCACCCCCACCCTGGCCTGCAAATTTCCATCAGTAACTAAGGAGACTGGTTTGTCCACTGCATTGAAAACATGTGTCAAAGCACTGCTGCTAAGTTAATGTGTCTTTTCCTCTGCAAACAGACTGTGAATGCATAAAATAGTACTTATTAGAAGACATAGCACTGGCAAAATTTTCCCAAGCTATGAGAAACATTTGGATTTTCATAATGAGAGACCTATTTTTCAGGGGTGGTTCGTCAGCCATCGTTGCACTTCAGTATGCTTTTTTTGAAATACAAGAGTCTCCTTTACTCTTTATGAAATTAATATTTTTTTTATTTAGAGTTTCTACATTCAAGTTGAAGTCTTCTTTTGTTCCAGAAAGCTGGAAAAATAACATGTCTACCAAGGCTGAATGCGTTAATTCAGAAGCCTAGGTTGAGCGGGCCCAGTTCTAAATAAATATACATATAAACACACATCACATCCCCTCCTACTGTTTTACCTGTCAGGAATTTAACTGGGAGTTTTCATTACGGGTGATACACCAGATTTCTTGTTTCCTACCTGAATTAGGTGGATAAGATATAACCCTAAAAATGACCAAAAAAATTTATTTAACAACTTTCTGAACTCCAACCAGGTTATTTCTTTCAAGGATTGCCTATCTTTAAGGAAAGGTGAATGACTTGATTAATATCAAAATTTATGAAATTGATATTGGTTTTAATCACAACATTTGGAGAATTAATTTTTCATCTCTACATGTGGAGGTTTCACACGTTAAAGGTAAATTCACTTCATTTTACAGATAAAGCTGTTGACATCCAGATAGAGGAAACAACTTGTTTAAGATCCCATAGTACATTAGCAGAAAAGATTATTCTAGGTCTTTGGTTTTCCCTATTTTTTTTTTTAAAAAAAGGTTTCCTTAGAGAGAACCCTGAAACTCCATAAAGTTGGCTGGTGTTAAAAAACTTCCCCCTAACTACATGATTTTACATTACTTATCCAAGGTTTTGTCATTTGCTGTCCAAAAGGTGCTAGTCACTATGTTTGTGAGGCTGAGCCTTCCTGTTCAGAGGCGGGGAGTGCCTTCTCATCTGTTTGGGTCTGCTTTTGTGTCTCTACAGTGTTTGCTTCCTAGAGCATCTTGATTTCTTGCTAAATTTAATACTGAAACACTTGTAGTGAAAGTGCAAATTTAGGATTTGCTTTCACAGAATCCAGCCGGGGAAGGGAGGTGGGGACATTTAAATGAAATAAGATTGGCCATATATTAATGATGATGTCAGAGGACCAGTCGCTTAAGGATTCACCCAACTACCCTCTATTTTTTCCTAATGAATTTTTCATTTTAAGTTTGAAAAGAATGCTATCAGGTTCCTAGGATATTTGCTGAATTAAGGTTGGACAGCATATGGGTGCCCAGCCCAGTGTGGCCTGGGTAAAACATGATCTGAGACTGACTCTATTTGCAGGGTTGTTATGATCTGGTGACCAGTTTCATGGAGACTAACATGGGAATCATCGCTGGAGTGGCATTTGGAATCGCGTTCTCCCAGGTAGCCTGCGTCAGTAGTGCAGTCCTCTCCCTGATGCCCACTCTCCTTTCCTGTCCAGGGCTTGAACTCCCTGCCCACCACCCTGTGCCTTGGGGAAGGCTGATAGATGGGGTCAGAGCTCCTTGCTCATTAGTCCTCAGGTCATCTGTTTATTGATTTCCCTTTTTCAACTTAAATGAAGTTTCGCCATCAAGGGAATATCGGTTACAGTTCAACTAATGACTAGCTCCAGAAAAACAACTTGCTTCTTCTGTAGGTCAGATGGAGGTTAACTGAACAAAGTGCTGGTTTAATTGGAGTGTAAACAACTCCAAATATTAAATGGCTGGTCTGGATTGGGACAGGGCAAGTGGGGGTGTTTTCTGGATTGACCTGTCCTGCCTTTGTTCTTAGATCCTGTGGGTTATGGATGAGAGCCTGTCTTGTGAAGAAAGTCTAAATTTAGCAAATTTCATCTTGTGATCATTATTTTAATGTCTAGGTTTGACTCTTTTGTTCCTTATGGGGGATACTGAATTTTTGTTTGCCTACAACATTTTATATCCCTTTACCTCCACCTAGTCTCTCACAAACAATGGGAGAATCACGCAAATTAAATGAGTGGCCCACTTCTTAAAATGAACCATAATAAGCCTAATCTAAAAATTTCTCCACTTCTGCTAGGCAGTATACTGTCCCATGGGCTTCCAATGACATGGCCAAATGCTCCATCATGGATATCAGATTGCTGTGGGTAAAAGAATTGGCATATATGCTTAACCAAATAAATATGTATGTCTCAGGTTTTTTTTTTTTTTAAGACAAATTGTTTTCCAACAAAGCCCAATTACTGTTATCTCAGCAATGTCTCCAAGGCTCTAATTTACCCTGCCTGAATTCTGCATTAGCTCTCTCGGACTATAATTACCCTTTTTTTTTTTTTGCTCCCCCTGCACCTCTTTCCTTTCTGCTGAGCAATGCAGATGCAACTTATTGTTCTCCAAGTTTGTCCCTAAAACTTTTTTCATTGTCATAGGGCATGTAGAGAAAAGTGCATAAATTCTAAGTTTACAGATTACTGAATTAGCTCCAGATGAACATGACTGTTTGTCCATCACTTGGGCCAAAGAATAGGCATTAACCCAGTCCTTTTGGCAAAGTAAGGACTTAATCTTAGAGAAGATGAATATCTTTTCTTCCTGAGCAGTTAGAAATACCTGTATGGCATTTCATCTTACAAGAGCCAGTGGACTCAGCCAGCCAGAGTGTGTCTTTTTTGAGGTAGTTTCCAAATTCCTTTACCATATTCATTTCTTTCAGCTCATGAACCCTCAACATGCCAACACAGTCAAACCAAAGGATACAACAAACAGTGACAATAAACCAGTCTCCAGAGATAGGTCAAAAGCATTGCTGGGCTGACTCTTTTTCTCTGTGCATACATATTCAGCAATGACACTTCAGTGACCTGTCTGTGATGGCCAGGGGTGTTGGGAACATCCTAGAACTCTTGTCTGAAGCACATGCACAGGATAGCTTGACAGGTCACATGCACAGGTTGCTTTCCACATGTCCAGACAGCATCAGAGGAAGGCCCAGAGGTAGCTCACACTGCTTGGCATTTGAGGAGACTGTCCCCTTCACAGAAAGAGTATCAGGGGCTCCCATCATGGGTGTCATTGTCCCATTAAGGTTGAGTGATTAGCCTGAGCATGGGTGGCTACTGGAGATCCAGGAGAACATTTCTGACCTGCTCCCTGGTCACCCATGATCTTGATTCTGCTAGTACCTAAAGTGAACTCGTTTTGTGTCTTTACAGTGCAAGGTCTTCAGTCTGCAGAATTGGATGAAAGGAGTATTCATTATGAATTACAAAGTCTGTTGCTACCCATCCATCCCCTGGCCCTCAGCCCTGCAGGCTGGGGTGATTCATGATGGGTCAAGAATTCTCTTCTGCGCCCTTGAGAGGACTTGTTTACCTTTTCTATATCCAGGGCATACAGTGCCATGATACCCTTAATGAGAGCTGGCCAATTAAGGCTAAGGGAACTATTTGCTTTTCCCCTAGTATCTTCTGTGAAGATCTCTAGTAGCATTATACAGTTTCATTTTAAATTGAATTCCTTTGCACTTTCCAAAAGATATGAAATCTTGATTTAGTTTCCCAGTTAAGTCACTAACATAAAATCTGCACAGGTATTATATGCCTCTCAATTTTTAACCAGTTGCTTATCACTGTATTATTAAGAAAGCTCCCTTTACAGCTGTTTGCAGTCCTCTCTTTGTCCCTCAGGAATCAGGGACTGGTCCATGTTTCTGTCCTAGGATCACCACAGGGAAGACACCTTCATCCATCATCTTTCACATCTCTTGGCTTTGCTGACAACCTCCCTCTCTCTTTGCCCCTCTCCCACCTTTTGGTGTCCTCTCTGATCTGCTACACCCCTGGAGGCAACCCATATGACCCAAACCTGGTATTGCCTGAACCTGCAGCTCTCTCTGTTTGGGGTGCACCAGATTGCTTCCCTTCCCAACATCACCCAACATTATGTTGAGCTTTCAACTAAAGTTAGGACTTTTTGTTAAAAGCTTGCTAATTCTGTGGTACTTCATGTTTTCATTCCTCTCGGAACAGAGACATTTTAAGACCAGTGTGTCAAAAGCGATATTTAAATGGCCAGAACAAACTAGAACTGGGATCTCCAGTTTTCCTGCACCAGCAGTTAGGCTGCTCCCTAAAGCTTAAGTCCCACAGTGAAATCAGGTTTGATCTGTTTTCTCATGTGCCCTTTCTTCACATAATGTACAGATGTCCTCTGTTGTCCCAAATGACCAGGGGAGGGGTGTCAAAGAAGAATGTGGTTCGTTGACTTGAGACCCCTTTCATTTTCCTTCCTGGCAACAGCTGATTGGCATGCTGCTGGCTTGCTGTCTGTCGCGGTTCATCACGGCTAACCAGTACGAGATGGTGTAAGGAGAAGGTGAGTGACAATGGGGAATGTTTTCTTTTGAGATTCTCCTTTTGGGGCCACAGATTATCCTTCAAGGAGTGACACTGATCGTGGTGGCATCTGTCCATGTGTGGAAACCTCATTTCTCTGGGACTGGGGAAAGAGACGTGGGAAATCAGTTCATGTTCTCTTCAGCTTGTTACCTTATTTTCAGCCCTTGTTAATGATGAATCACTCACACATCTTCATTTTTCTCTTAGTCTTTCAAGAATGACAGAATCGGAGACCTGTTTGAAAAAGCAACTGCAGCAATCTTTGAAAGACTTCCAAAGAATGTTAGAGCACAGTTCATAATCCACCTGCCCCCCCCCTAACCCACACCCCAAGTGCAACTGACACTCCCCCAGAGTCTCCGCTCGACCTTTCAGTCCACATCATGTGTAGCATCACATTCTGTGAAGCCCTGTTGTGCCAGAGTGCAGCCAGGTCCCCTGCATCTAGTCCTAGTGGACCCTCCCTTGGCCTTGTGCGTGCCGGCTCCTCCCTCTGTACCTGGTCCAACCACAGCTCATTGTAGGTGACTGGTTATCACACCATCACTGGCCCCTCTAGGCCTTGCATGTAGTGTGGGAGGCTCCAGTTAGCCCTTCATCCAGATTGAAAAATGCTACACCCCTTGATGTAGAGAAGCAGATAGCTATCTTTTTTTGGCTTAATCTCCTTTGGTTTGGTTTTCCCTTTACTAAGACTCTTTCCTACCTTCTCAGGCTACCTGAGGCATGTAAAGAGGTGCAGCAGTAATTGTCCACGAGGAGCACAAAGCATGTGTCATGCATCAAGGAAACTGTTAGCTTGAGGTGACCTTGCTCGTTCTCCCACCTAGGTGTGTATAGCCACCTTAGTGTGCCGGTGCCTCTCAGTTGAAACCATATAATCCTGTTGCAAAGCTGTATTGTTGCTTCCTGTTCAGGCAATTTAGTTCTGTTTTTTTCCCAATTAATCGCTATTATGTTATTTTCTTCTTTCTATATTTTTTTTCCTTGCAATGACATTACAGACATTGAGGACCTGATCAAATCGAGTTAAAAATGAGTGTGAAGGGGGAACAGAAGTCAAAATAATTTCAAAAGATCTTTAAAAATAATGCCTCTGTCTAGCATGCCAACAAGAATGCATTGATATTGTGAACATTTGTGATACATGTATTAATAAATAGAATCATTACAAATTGTTGTGTCCTGGTTTTGTTCTTTGGTTATTGTGTAAGTTTTTATTCACATATTTCTAGTTCTGTGGGGCCCTGGAGGTGGGTGGCTTTACATACTGATAACCCCCCCCCACATGTTCCTATATCACCAAAGTAAGCGCTAGACAGTGTAAAAACTAAAGGCGAGGCTTTTGTTTCTTTTTTTTAAAACAGATATTTCAGAGATGTGAATCTTTTATCATGAACAGGATCTATAGTTGGCTGCAAAAATAGAAGATTTATTTTATTTCAGGCCAGAGGCAGAAAGATTTCAGCAGGTTTTTTAAGTCTAGATGTCATAGGAAAGGAAATGAGCATGTATTCTTTCTTCTCTGCATTCAATAAACTGAATGTAGAGAAGAGATGACATCATATACATTCAGTCATCCCAGTGCCCTGGTTTGTACTAAAGTATGGAAACTTCACAGTTGATTTAAAGAACATTTAGCAGTAGGTGAGGTAGATATTGTCTACCACATTTGTTCATTCTTAATGAATCATCCTTGAAAAAAAAATACTAGTAGCTGCATATATTGATCTTATTCCAAATAAATGACTCTCAAAAGCTCCCCTTTCTCTGTAGAGAGACCTGTCATAGGATGGAGATGGCATTCTAGCTACATGCCTTTATTAGCCTGAACTGTGCGTAGGGTAAAATCCTAGAAGGCTTCAGAAAGCACTGCCCCAGACCTTCAGATATTCCCTCTTTAGAGATTTAGAAAGCATTTTTAGATAATTAAGGTGATCTCTGATGGTTATCTATGCTGTTCAGCTTTTCAGTGTTTCATTTTCAAATTTCTATTCTATATTGACTAAGTTGGGCTTGCATAATTCCTTCCAGCTCCATTGTCACGAGTGACGTGGTAGGAGAACTGATGTAAGAAAAATATCAATAAGAATTTGCTATTTTATGTTGAAATGAAATGTTTCTGTAAAGTTCTAACTGGAGCCCTACCCATGGTCCATCTTTTTGTAAACTAGGCATTGAATAGTATATGAACACATTGGTGTACTTTGGTAAGAATTCCAGATACTTTCTAAATTTAATTTAGATCTCACTATAATTTCAATGTGAAACATTTAGGCCATGGTTGAAGTAGTTCCATACAATCTGGATTATAGAATTTTCTCTACAGAGATAGTTTGCAATTGTTTAGCTAGGTATCCCAGGAGTTTTGCTGATTCATAACCAGATTTTATATTAGCATGTCACCTAGAAAAATCATACACAACAGAGGTAGTATAAATTTAGAGTTTGCATGTATGCATGACTTATTTCTGAGAGTTTTCCCCAGGGATTTATGTGGTGCCCTAAGGATCTTGATTCCTTGTTTCTAGAAATCCTGCTTATTGCTTTACCTCTAAAATTCTGTGACATTCCATTTTGGCTCATATCTTTTCCCATTTAATGCATCACTTTATATTGTGGATATGTGCCTGTCTTTGTGCAATATTGATTAATTTCTATATGCATAAAAGATCATGCAAGCTACTAATCTTACTGCTAGAATAATTTAGATTGTACAGTTGATTGGGAAAGTATTTTCTATGGGTACAGGCGTATTAGTTTTATATACTGCTTTTATAACAGATGATGCCATCAATTAGCAGCTTAAGATATTAGTTTTATCACAGTATCTGTGGATTATAAATTTGGGAGTGACTTAGCTGGGTGCCTCTGGCTTTCTTATGAAGTCACAGTTAAGCTATTGTTTGAGGCTGTCATATTCTGGGAAGGCTCAACTTTTGGGAGGAAAATCAGATTCTGAGTTCATTCATTTCCCCAAGATAGGAAATCCAGGAGACAATGTTGAAGACAGAACCTGTTTTATAACCTTACCTTAGAAGTAACAGGCCATCACTTCTGCAACATTCTGCTTGTTAATAGTCAATAAGTAAAGCTAACCCATGCAGAAGGGAAGGAATTACATAAAGGTGAGAATACCAAGAGGTTGGGATCCTTGCCTTGGATCATGGGGGGCCACCTTAGAGGCTACTGTGTCAGTTAGACTTGATTTGTTTCTCTTTGGAAATCATTGAATGACTCACATGCAGATAACACAAAATAACAACTAAGAGTATAACAAGCCACTTTACACTTTTTTTTTTGGCACCAGCTTCTCAAATATTTCTATAGGAATTAGAAATTCTAATGATCAGCAAAATCAAATTCAAGTTTTCAATGATACCAAAGATACTTTTCCATTATCTTGGAAAATCTAATTTCTGCCTGTCTACTCTTTCAAGAAAGTCTAGTAATTATTTCTGTTATTAAAAAATAAATTGGTGGTGACAAGGCAAAGCAGGTCTGTTGCCTTCATGGACCTGTTTACATGTTTAATGGAAGCAGGTAGATAATTATATGCTTTGAATAGATTAGTAGCCATGTATTTTAGAAAGAAAATGAAGACATACTGGGTGTTGCTTTAAACAGTCGAACTGTCACTTTATTTTGACTTTGTTCATGACTTTGTATAGTCAGGCTCTGCTATCATTTCATATGATTTCATTTGAAGGTGGGATGAAGTCAGACATACATATACCTGAAGCTTGAGGCAGGCAATGTGGTCTCAGGTGGCTGTGTATATAGGAACCAGCCATTCATGTTTCTGTAAGCAAGGCTAAAAATCTCCCCCAAATAAGAACCTTAAAGACACTTCCAAAAATTCAACTTATCTTTTTTTATATGCATTCCCTGGCAAAGAAGATTTAACTTTGTGCAGAGGGACATAGCAATGTTCATAGAGAACTATGGTTCATGGTGAAAAACAAATTTCAACTGAGTAAACTTTAAAAACCTTACTGGCGTTCAGTGACTCATGAATGGGCCGGGATCCCATCTAGCAGATAGAAAGGTGCTCCAAAGGACTGTACAAAAGGAAAAGCTTTTATAGGCAGAAAGGGGCCAAGATAAGAAAAGCAAATTCCTTCAAGCAAGATGTCTCCTCCCCTTAATGGGACAGAAGGGGTACATCAGGCAGATGACCTCATCTGTGCTGTCCAGGAAATTCCATATTGACTAGTTTAAGACTTTATGCCTGGGAGAGACTGAATCTAATTAGATCAACTATAATCTGCCAATTTGGTGATGGGACATAGCACAAGTGACTCCATTTTGCGCCTGTTGTCTCTCTTTTTAACTACAGTACCGAGGAATACACATGCTTTAATCATGGTTGATTGCTTTGTGAGCTAGCTCTGGCCTGTCACCCTTGGAACCACACCGGTTTTAAGTGTTGTATATAGGGCTTTCCTATGAGATTGTATTTGAAAAAAGGGTTTTATAAATTTTCAGAAAAAAAAAAGTTTGGAAAACTCCGAGTTAGATTATGACCCTACTGAGAGGAATCAAAACTATATAAAATATGGCTTCAAATGAGAACTTGTTACACATATAGAATCCCAGCTTCACCTGGAATCGGAATCAAAACTGGCATTTGAGCAAGATCCCCAGGGGATTCAGTCTGAAAGATTTGAGGACTAATTTAGGACACTGGTTTACAGTCCTGGCTGTGTGTTGTAATCATATGGGAGTAAAGACAATGCCAGAGGGTTCTGATATGCAACCAAGATTTCCAACAGTGATTTTAGGCCACAGACTGAGTCCTGAGGACAATTGGTATCCTGATAATGCAGGCTGTTTGGCCACCTGGATAATGAGGTTTATAGTGCAAATCAACCAACTAGAACCCCCTAGCAGTGGGGAAGAGTGACAGTCCCCCCCCCCCCGCCCCTACTCACCTCAGTCCAACATCCTCCTTCATATGAAAGTTAGTACATAATAAATGAAGAACTGCTATTTTTGTAAGTGTGTGGAGGGAGTGGTGAGGGCATTGCGGAGTCTTTCCCAGCAGATGGTATCATTTATAGCTGGTTTAGACAGCATCCAGATCTCATTGACATGCAGCAATTTTCCCTCTTTGCCAGGGATAAACTCAGTAGAAACATTCAGAAAGACTAGCTTGCCTGCTACTCACTCTATCCAGTTTAAATTTATCTTTTGTGTAATTGTATGCAATAATTTATCTATGGAAATCTCCTGGGGGGGGTGGAGGATGTGGAAAGCCATGTAAATAGTGCAAACCACTGACCGCAACAAGTGCAAGAACTTTGTGCATCCATTAAATCAGAAAACAAAGAGAAGGAAATTACCAAGGTAGGGGAGTAGGTGACTGAATGTTTGGAAAAGGATATCTTTAAGAGGGCAACTCTTTTTTCTGTGACCCCTTCCCTTCCCCAGATACGGGATTCAACAAATTCAATCTACACTAGGCATTTCTGTGGTGTTATTGCCCTTTTTAAAAAAAAATAGAAAGTGAATCATGGGAATGGACAAGCATCACCTCCATTTTTAAAATTCCAATTTGTTACATTTTATTGTCCCAAAGTCACTTCAACAGAGAAAAGTGGAACTGAGTTAGGAGAAGCTATGTGCGAACTTCCAGTTTCTTGCTCAAGACAGCTACATGAGATTTCAGTTATTGGATGGCCATGCTTGCCCATAATGACAAGTAAGGAATTTAAGAAGGTAACTTGAGAGAACAAGTATTCTTTCGATTTAATAGATGAAAGTACTGCATCTCCTAAATATTGTGATCTTCCAAGCCCAGTAACTGTTCCAGCTGAAAAATGACAGAAGATCCTTCCTTACATTGCTGAAATCCTGACTTCAGATATGAGTGGCATCTCACACAATTAATCATGGAAATACATATTGTCTACCAATTCACACATGGTCAATGGGTCAATGTAAAGTAAAGCCATC
Organism: Uropsilus gracilis; assembly: GCA_004024945.1. NCBI lineage: Eukaryota > Metazoa > Chordata > Mammalia > Eulipotyphla > Talpidae > Uropsilus > Uropsilus gracilis. Next base: position 186,988 of record PVHY01000210.1, read on the forward strand.
CAAGTGGAGATACATTAGTATAACAAGCGATTCTTTATTACCCAGTTCTTTTAAAATAGTAGCAATTCATTTTAGAAGAGAGGTGCTGGTCCTTCTTTGTAAAGGTGATTTTTCTTCCTATGAAGAAGACACAGGAAGGTCCAACTATAAAGTACCTATAAGAAACACATGTTAACTATAAAGACACAAATAGTTAAAAGTGAAAGGAAAAAGTTACCTCAACAGAAAGCTGCGGTGATTATTCATTATTAGACAAATAAATGACACAAATTTGCTAGAAATACAAAGAGAAGCAGACTAATCCACAATTAAACTAGGTAATTTCAATGCCCTTTCCTCAACAATTGATTTATTAAGAGGCAAAAATGCAAATATATGGTAGGCTTGAACAACAGAATGAACTAATTTTACGCAGAATATATCACAAGATAGGACATATTATGGGTTATAAAGTAAATCTCAAAAGTTGTAGACTTATACAAAATATACTCTCTCATCACAATGAAATTTAAGTAGGGACCATTAAAAGAAAGATTGCTGGAAATTCCTTAAATATTCAGAACCAAACATACTTCAAATAACTCATGGTCCAAAGAATGAGTAAAATAGAATATTAGAATATATATTGAACTTAATGAAAATGTTTTTTAAAAAATCTAAGTTTATTGGGTGCAGCAAAAACAGTGCTTAGGAAAAAATTTAAAGAACCAAATGACCATATTATAAAATAATCAAAATTTGGAAATAAGCCAAGAAAATAACCAAATTTCAGTCTTAAGTTAATGACTGCAACTTCTACCTGAAGAAGCTAGAGAAAGGAAATTAAACACAGAACAAACAGAAGAAAGGGAATAATAAAAATCAGAATGGAAATCAATGGGATATAAAACAATAACTGAATCAGTTGCTGGCTCTTTGAAAAGATCAATATAATTGATAAACCTATAGAGTGAATGATACAGTGGAAAAAATATAAATTACCAAATCAGGAATGGATAAAGTTATATCAATACAAGTTCTTTGAATAGTAAAAAGATAATAATGGAATGTTATGAACAGTTTATGTCAATATCTTTGACACTTAGATGGATAAATATTTCTTGAAGGACAAAATACTAAAATTCACTCAGGAAGACACATTTAACAAGAAATACAAATTGTCATTAAAAAACAGCAAATTAAGTATAGAAATAACTTGCCACAATATAATAAAGCCAATATTTGGAAAGTCCACAACTAACATCATACTCAATGGTGAAAATATGAAAACTTTTCCCTTAAAATGTGGAGCAAGACAAGGATGCTCATTTTTGCCACCACTATTCAGCACAGTAGTGGAAATCCTACCCAGGACAACTAGGAAAGTAAAAGGAAAGAAATTCAAATCAGAAAGGAAGTAAAATTATCCATTTGTAGGTAATGCAATCTTGTGGGAAACCTGAAAGACATCACACACATGAACACATACACAAATCCTATTGAAACTGATAAGCAACTTCACCGATAAAATCAACAATCCATTGTGTTGCCATACACTAGCAATGAGCTGCCCCAAGAGGAAGTTGGGAAAACAATTCATTTACGACATAAGCAGAAAATATTAAATATTTAGTGATAAACCTATCAAGGAAGTAAGTATACAAGGAAAGATGTCTACACAGAAAACTTGAAAACTTCAATGAAATAAATTGCACCAAATAATAAGAAGTTCTTTCATATTCATGAATTGGAAGAATTAATATTGTTAAAACATCCACACTACTCAAAGTCATTGACAGATCCAATATAATTTTTATCAAAAACACTAATGGCTTTCTTTATAGCAATAGAAAGAAAAAGTGTCCTATAATTCATATGGAGTCACAAAAGACCCCAAGCAGCCAAAGTAATTTAGAGCAAGAGCTAAGTTAAAGGCACCACACTTCTTGGTTTATGAATATATTACAAAGTTGCTATAATTAAAATTGTATGGAATTTGCAGGAAAAAAAGACATGTAGACCAGTGGAACAAAGTAAAGATCCCAGAAACACACATATACAGTTCATAGATGAATGACTAGAGAATGAAAATGTGGTAAACAAAAAAGTAGAATATCCTTGAAACTTAAAAAAAAAAAAAGAAAATTCTGTTATCTGTAGCAACATGTGTAAACTAAAAGGACATCACACAAAGTGAAATAAGCAGGAATAGAAGGACAAATGTTACATAATACCTCTTATGTTAAGATTCTAATATAGTCAGACCCATAAAAGCAGAGATTAGAATACGGAGTTGAGAAAATGGAGAGGTCTTTGTCAGAGGATTCAAAGTTTCATTTATATGAAATGAACAAGTCCTAGATACCTACTGTACAGCATAGAACCTATAGTAACACTATATTGTGTCCTCAAGTATTTGCTAAACGGGGAAGATTTTATGCTAAAAGTTCTTAAGTAGGTAGACAAATAAATAAATATAGAGTTAGGGTGGGGAAACAGCAACTTCCTACCAAGTAAACTTCAGGTCCAGATGACTTTCATTGGTAAAGTTTGCCAAAACTTTAAGGAAGAAATAATATCAATTTTACAGAAAACATTCCACACAAATGGGAAAAATAAAAACCAAAAACTGGGAGGAAGGATTATAGAATGTCCATTGCCCTGATGCTAAAACCTGAAAAAGACATCAAAGAAAACTACAACCAATATCTGTGAAGAACATGGATAGAAAAATTCTAGATAGAATTACAGTGTATAAAATCCAACAATATATAAAAACAATTTAAAACCAACAAGACATTTTAATGTTAAGGCTTACCCTAGGAATTAGCAGTTCTCTTTCACTTTGTATTGTTAAGTTTTAACCTAAATAATCAGAAAAGAAAAATAAATATAAATGCTTCTAGATTGGAATGGAAGAAATAAAAAGTATTTACAGACAACAAGAATTTCTATGTAAATAATCTAATGTAAAATCAAAAACTAAAAATAAGCAAGTCAGCAGTAAGTAGAAACCGAAATTTTAAAAATATCACTTATAATATAAAATTATGGAATACTTGGTGATCAATTTTACAAAATATAGGCCTGTTCCCTTAATACTAAAACAATGTGTATTGCTAAGAAACTAAGGAAGACCCAAATAAATAGATATCTTCTGAATACTTTGAAACTCAAAATGATGTCTACTCCTCTCAAATCGATCATCCAGGACAATCCTAATAAAAATCCTGGCAAGCTTTTTTATGTGTTTGTAGTAATGGGTATGTTTAAAATTCATATGTAAATGCAAGTGATCAAAGTAGCCAAAACAACTCTGAAAAAGAACAAAGTTGGAAGGCTAAGGTTCTTTAATTTCAAGAAATAGTGTAAGGCATCAGTAATCAAAACAGTGTTCTACTGAAATCAGCCAAGCAGTGAGATTAATAGCATTGAACAGAAAGTCCAGAAATAGACCCACACATTCACAAACAATGGATTTTTCACAGAGGCTCAAAAACAATGGAGTGGATGAAGGATAACATTTCTTAAAAAATGCTAGGATGTTTGGACATCCATGTGGAGAGAAATAAGCTAGTATATCCATGTTGCTCACAAAAATTAACTCAGAATGAATCCCACACCTAATACAAAACCTAAACCTATAAAACGTCTAGAAAAAAATAGAGGAGAAAATATTTTCCTTGGGTTATGTCATTTCTTAGATAAGATATTAAAAAGAGAATGGAGAGAAAAAGTACAGACTGGAAGAGAAATTTTATTTTACAATACCTGAATTTGATAAAAGACTTGTCTGCCAAAACAGAAGAAACTCATAAAACTCAACAGGAGGATAACTCAGTAAAAATGGGCAAAATATTTGAGCAGACATTTCACCAAAGATTTACCATACAGATGGCAAATTAAGTGCAAGAAAACATGCCTCACTATTATTAGTAGTTGGGGAAATGAAAATTAAAACCATAAAGGAATATTTATGTGTATGTATATATGTATATATGCATGCAATCAATACAAAAATATGAAAAATAAAATAAGTTGTGGGGATAGATTTATCACTCTCTACTGTGATACCCCAGTACCTAGAACAGGGTTGGGCAGTAGCAGTGCTCCCAGGACTTTTAACAAATTGAATGGAATTCATTTTTCCACAAGACTCCTGTGCATGATGTAGTTTGTAATCCTTGCATTAAAAAAAAATGTTCCTTAAAAAAAAAAGAGATTGCTATTTACCTAGTAGAAAGTCCAAAATGAAAAGAACAAACCAACTGTTGGTTTATCATATAAATTGGAATGCTTATAGGAATGTAAAATTGTGCAGTCATTTTGGAAAATATTTTGTTAATTTCTTGAAATGCTCAAGAAGCGTGGGGCGTGTTGACTGGTGCCGGTTGTCCAAGCGCTGGGAGGCAAGAGGCTTGGGATCGCTTGAGTTCACGGGTTTGAGACTACCCTGCACAACATAGTGAGACCTGGTCTCGAAAAAGGAGCCTGGTGCCATGGTGGGTGCCTGTAATCTCAGCTATCTGGAAGGCTGAGGCTGGGGATCGCTTGAGTCCATGGTATCCCGGGCAACATAGCAAGACTTAGTCTCAAAAAAAAAAAAAAAAAAAAAAAAAGGAAGCCTGGGTCTATATAAATGTTTCCACATGAATGTTCACAGTGGCTTTATTTGTAATTGTGAGAAACTGTAAATGACAGAAGTGTCTATCAACAGGTGAATGAATAAACAAATTACAGCACACTTATCCATTGGGTAATGCAAGGGAGTGAACTATTGTTCCCACAACAAGAGGATGGTTGAATCTCAAAATGCTGAGTGAAAATAGCCAAATAAAAGTATGCACGTGTATGACTCCATTTGCACAAAATTATGGAAAATACAAACTCCTTCATAGGAACAGAAATGAGATCAGTGTTCTCAGGGGGCCCGGATTGAGAATGGGGTGACAGAAGGTGGGACAAAGGAGTATGAAGAAATTTTGGTAAGTGGGTGATTAGATATGCTTATGATCTTAACCACGCTGATGGTTTCACCACATTTTCTGCTTATGTCAACACTTGTCAAATTGTACACTCTAAATATATACAATTTACTGTATGTCAAATATGTATGTAGTGACCCAAATTTCCACTCAGGTAGAAATGAAAATCTCTGATCACACAAAACTTGAACTCCAAGGTTCACAGCAGCATTACTTAAGATAGTCAAAATGTAGAAATGACCCAAATATACATCTACTATGGAATGGACTGTCCACACAATAGCATTTTAATCTTTAATAGAAGGAAATGAGATGCTGGCTTATGCTACAACATAATTGAATCTCAAAAAATATATAAATGAAAGAGGCCAGTTAGAGAAGATTGTAGGTATGATCTTATTTATGTGTGATATAAATTATAAGCATATCTATAGACATGAAAAATAGATTAATGTTATCAATGTCCCTCCTAAGGCAGGGACCAGGGGTACGGATTTTTGGGGAAAATGAGACTTGACTGCTAAAGGGTCATTGATACATACAAGAACAGGGTGGTTTTCTTTTTATCTTTCTTTTTTTGTCTTTGAGGTTTCATTTTTAGATGATGGAAAAAATCTGCAGTTGATCATGTTGACAGTTGCACAACTCTAAATGAACTAAAAATCACTGAACCACACATTCGGATGGTCAGTGAATATAGCTCAAAAGCTCTAACAATATGTGTCAATTACTATTGATTATTTTAAGAAGTATATTTTATGTCACTGGGATCTGTAACTTCCCCTAAGTGGTTGGTTAAAAGAATAATGAATGAAATCCTTGTGAAGGTTAGCAAAAAATCTGTCTCCGTTGTATTGTATCGCATTTTAAGTTAAACTTCTTTAGGTTGTGGCATTTTATAAGGGAGCTTGAATCCCTTGAATTCTTAGCATGTCTCTGAATAGTCATTTCTGTATTTACTGATATCACAAAATTGTTTTTAAAGGCAAACCATGTCATTTTCCCGGCTATGGAACTACAACTCATTTCACCTAAGAAAGAAAATATCTTTGTTTTAAAATTTTTATTGAAATATAAGAGACAGAGATAAAGTGATTTTTACCATAAACATGTTTTTGCTGAATATTCACAAACTAACCACACACATTTCTAGCGCCCGGATCAAGATCTGTTTCCAGATCCCCAGAAAGTCCCTCATTTTCAGAAGAGGTCTTTTGTTTTAAATTGTAAGAATAAAAAACTTAGCATGAATTTGACCATCTTAATCATTATTAAGTGCACAGTTCTATAGTGTTATGTCTGTCCACATCGTTTGTAGGCAATCTTCAGAACTTTTCCTCTGGCTGATCCACTTCTGTCACTCTCAGCCCTGATAACCACCATGGTACTTTCTGTGTCTATGAACTACTTTATATCCTTCATATAAGTGGAATTAAACAGTATTTGTCTGTGACTTCCTTATTTCACTTAAAGTCCTCAACCTTTATCTCCACTGTAGCACGTGGCAGAATGTCTTTCCCTCTTATAGTTAAATAGTATTCCACTGCATGCATCTGTACCCCATTTTGTACAGGAGGACTGTGGACATTTGGGTTACAGCTACCCGTTGACTATTATGAATGGTGCTGCAATGAACACAGGAGTACAAATAAGAGTATGTTGTTTAATACTAAAAATCTCTAATGTTGATGACATTAAGCCAGGAACTGTTCTAAAGGTTTTATATAAGTTATCTCACCTAGTCTTCACACCTATGATCCAAATAAGGAAGCACTCTCATTGTCTCTCTTACACAAATTAATCAATCTAGGAGTTGGAAGGTTAAGTAGATTTCCAAGGATTATACACCTATCACCAACAGCAAGCTTTGACTGTCTCGTCTTTGTTTGGATGATGCTACAATGAATCTCCAGTGAAGTATTGCATATGCCTGCAGTTATAAAATGTTCAGGTTTCTTGATTATAGTCTCCTTTAATTAAAAACATTAACAAAAAAATAAGAAAGAAAAAAAAAACAATGAGCATTTTCTCTTGGCACCCCAATTTCTGACTCAAATATAAGTTGTAATATCATAAAACATGTTTATTATGCACCTGATCTTCTAAAGATTCTTTTCTTGTATAGGTTTAACACTTCAGATATGCTATACACTGGAAAAAAGATATCAAAATTAGCTGCATGTATTCAATTCTATAAGAAGTTATTAGCAATTAATACAGACTTAAAGGGGAGGGGAGTAATTAGCTCCATGCCCTGAAAATTAATGGGTCCTTTTCATTATACTCCTAAGGGGTATTTTACCCAATAATATTCCATTTTAGATTAATGTAAAATGAAAACTACATTATTTGAGAACGCTGGCTATAAAACGATTACAAATCACAAATCTCACAAAGATTAACAGGGAAGGAAGATCAAGCGGAACAATGAACTATTAATAATTGTAGACAGGATGAAGGTAATAGAATCGATGTGTCAATCATTCTACCAGAATCAAAAATCCACAATTTTTTTTTTTGAGAACATGGCTAGGCTTGCATAAAGAGTTGATATAATTCTATAACGCCTAGTTCTATAAAGAACGAGGTCTTCAGTAGTGGGGAGTTGCTGGATAGTTAAAGAAGAAAGTAAATATGCATGAGAAATTAAAATTTTAAAATGCAAGAGCCCGTATACAAAGATACTGTCTTCAATTTTAGGGAAAATTGCCTTCCCTTTCCTACACCCAAAGAAAGCTTTTCTAGGTCAGGAGCGTCAACGACTCCAAAAGAACCGCTAGGGGGCAGAGATACGCACGAGGGGATTAATAGGTTACGGAGAAGACAGGTTCCCACTTGCAAGGACTTGAGATAGATTGCTGATAATTTCCTCCTGTCTGATAAGTTGCATTTGAATCTATCACATTTCCTTACTAAAGCCCAAGCTAAGATAATAATACATGATTTTTTTTTTCCTTTTGTCTCCTCTGATGTTGAAGTCACCATTTGGTAAGAAACCAGCATGACAGCAGTTAAATGAATTCAAGGCAACACTTTTACTTTCTGTTTCTCTTCAACTGCTCTTTCACAATCCTTTTCCTCTTGACAACCACTTGCTTTATTTTGGCTTCTGCTGGTGGTTTCTCTCATCACTGGGCAACTCATTCTAGAAGCACTATCTAAACAAATATGGCTTTATAAGGTAGACCATTGCCACACATGTAACCTATACACAGTCATTTCGTAACAAGTATAGAGTTCACGTCTCTCACTTAGTGAAACCTTGTGTAGCCAGGGAAAGTTGCAAAGGGCTAAGAAGTACCAAATATATGTAATAAATCATAACATTCATGTCACCTTCTGACCCTTTTATCCCACAAAACTCCCTAGAGACACCTTTGATGAGGCAGTAGAAGTTAGATTATGAAAGATCCCCTAAAATACCATCCATATACCAATGCAATTATTTATACACTAGGAAAAAATAAACATTGCTGAGTTTTCATTCGGCTAACCAGATACTGAACATGCATCAGAATAAAAATGTGTGAAATATGAAACTATCCTCAGGGGGCTCACAATCAAGAAAGAAGCATTATACAGAAGAAGAAAAATATAGATAGATAAATAGAGCATAATATTTGCTGTGAAGTCACAGTGATTTGGATGGGATATTGCATAGTTGAGACTGGGGACTAAAAGGGAAGGGATCACAAGTCAAAAAATGCTTTGCTCCCTGGGAAGGGCTCCCTGAGTTCAGCATTAAAAGATATAAAGAGCTGACTGGGTAGAGAGAGGTGGAAGAACATCAGAATCAACATGGACGTTTGAAGGAGGTAAGGCAAGAACAGGGTAATTGTGCTGGTAGGTGTGTGGGCAGGTACTGCAATCAGTGCTGTGTTGTTGCTGTGTTGAGGGGGAACTGTAAGAGGCAGACAGAGAAGGGTCTCTTAGATGAGGCTGAGATTTAAGAACTTCACTTTAGGCAACAAAGAGCTGGGGGACTGTTTTGGAGCAGGGGAAATTCATTATTCTGGAAGAATTTGAGAGGCAAGAGATTAAGGCCAGAGAGAGTATTTGAGGGAGAGTATTTGAGGAATGGTTAGAATTTCCCATTGATGATGTAAAGCTTATCTAAGGCATTGATAGTTGGAGTGGAAAGAGTTAACATTTTGGGGTACAAATTGGCAGTGCCTGAGAATTAATTGGATATGGAGTAGGCTGTGTGTGAAAGAGGAATCAAAGCTGACTCTGGGTTTTCTAGCTCAGAGGACTAGGAAGATGGTGAGGCCCCCAGTGGAGATAAGAACACAGGAACAGGAGCAGGATCAGTAACAGCAATGGCTTCTGGTTTAGATGGGTTGAGTTGGAGATGCCTGTGAGACATTTATGGGCAGATATCTGATAGATGCATGACTTTCAGCTGGATGAGCCTGTGTTTGTTTCTAGACATAATTTTGGCTACTTTCTTAAGTCACTGGGGGCAGAAAATTCTGGGTAAAATGAGATTTTTTTCCAGATAATAAGTAGAGAAGGCTGGTGCCTGTAAGCTTCAGCCTATAAAGTGGCCAGGGCTAGGGATCACGGTTTGAGTTCTGCCTGGGGCCCGAACAGAGACCTAGTTCCAAAAAAAAATAACTGGGCCTGGTGGCATGCGCCTGTAATCCCAGCTACAGAAGCTGAGGAAGCTGGGAAGCTGGGAAGCTGAGGCTGGGGATTGTTTGAGTCCGTGGTACCCCGGACAACGTGAGCCTGCGGTTCCACAGGCAAAAATAGCGAGATCTAGTCTCAAACAAACAAACAAACAAACAAACAAACAAACAAACAAACAAATAAACAAACAAATAAATAAATAAATAAATAAATAAATAAATAAATAAATAAATAAATAAATAGAGGATCAGGACAAAGTCCAAGAAATCTGGCAGTAGAAGATGCAGGTCACCAGGTGGAGCAGATAAGGAGTGACCAGAAGCAAGAACCTTATGGTAGAAAGTTCTGACAGGGACCTCATTTCACAGCTTAGAAGCAATGCATGCACCCTCTCATAATTTTCAGTTAGTAACTATTTGAGTGCTTAACATTAGGCTAGTCTGGGGCAGGGAGGCCACTAAAATCTACCTCAGGACTCTTGACCTCAAAACTTCATTATCTAATTAAAGAAACAAAACTCACTCACAGAGCAGTGAGTGAAAACTGAAAAAGAGGCAAACAGCTGGGGAGGGCAAGGTCTAGAGGCCTCTGTAGGAGTGAGGGAATCAAAAAGGTTTCAAAGTGAGTCAGCAGGAACTGGCTGACCTTGAGCGTCTGAAGGCCCATGGGTGGAGTATTGTCCAAGGAAAGTGAATGTGACAACAGAGGCCAAGGGGAGGACAATGCAATGTCTGCTGAGATGGAGCAGCCAGTTCACATGGAGAATAGAGACAGATCTTACTGGAAAGGTAGCTCGAAGCTAGGTCTGAAAGGGCACGAAAGTCTGCCTGGGGAATTCAGCTTCTATATAAGGGGAAATGGAAAGTTCAGTACAGGAAAAGAATTGCCTTCATTAACTACCAGTAACCAAGTGAGTATTCTCCAAAGACGAGTAAGAAGAAATGTTTCCAACCTTCAGAGAGAAATGAAAGCAGTGTTTTAGAGATATTAATACAATGCTGGTGTATCTTTTATTTTCTACTTTTGAAAGAGTCTGACAAATCAAATTTTAATTTTATTTTCAGAAGGCACAGTTGCTCTGCTCTTTTTGTTGTCAGATTTCCTGGTTACTGTTTTCTGCCTAACCTTCAAACTTCAAAAAAAGTGAGAGAAAGGCTGAAAGGCTACCTCAGTGAGACTTTAACTCATGAATTTTATAAACATTATACTTTTATAGTAACTGTTGTTCAGAGATCCTTTGAAAAATCTATGCCCAGATGCTTCAGAAATAACTCAAATATGGGTACATTAGCCAAGTGAATGAATAACTGTAATATCAATATAGCATATAAAGTAAAAGAACTTTCTAGAATGTGACTGTATTCTGTCCTATGCAAAATCCTTAAGGAATGTGGATAAAAAAAAACAGATGAATCACAACGTTCACATCTGAAAATTTGATGAGGCTGTAGGGCATCTTGTCTAATGATAGTGGCAGTGGAGATTGTGAATCTTCCCAGGACAATAGGGCATTGGCTTTCACAACATAAATGTGTACATTCTTTGACCTTGCGATTTCACCCCTGGATATCCCTCCTGCAGATAATCTTGCACAAGTGTTTCAAGATGTGTGTAAAAGGATCTCCAGTGCAACATTATGTTGTTGTCGATTTTTCACTTTTCCTTTTGTAAAACAAAATCTAAGTCACCCAGTAAGAGGACACTACTTAGAGCTACTGTAGTATCTGCAGATACAACACTGAAAAGTTATAAACCCACTGGTGTAGATCAGGGTGTAGTGTTGTGGTCTTGGCCATGATCTGTCCTTATATTTGGAGACCCTCTATGCCTTCCTGTGAAGACTGATTTTGTACCTGATAGCCTGATAAGTAAGTGAAGAGCTGTTTCCTAAAAAAAAAGAAAAAAATGCCTACATTTATCTTGCTGGGAAAATCTGGTTGTGTTCTAATCTAACTGGAAATACTCTCAAAAGTTTTACAGTTATAAACATAAGTCAGTGAGACTATGAAAAGAAGTTTGTATAAGTAATAAACATCAGTTTGCAAGGGTGCGCAGGATGAAGGTCCATTGTTCTTACCCAAAGTGTAATTAGTGGGTGGTGGATTAGGTGCAAGGAAGAGAGTCATTCTTTGGAAGGTGACTTCTGTTTTCTACACAATATTCTTCATTTTTTTTTGTGGGTACACAGTTACCTTGCTCAAGACTATTCTTAAAAATAAAGTTAGAGCATAGGCAAAACTTTATAGAGGCAAAGGAAAGGGTGAGCATGGAGTACCCTGAGCAGGTGGAAGTGACACCCATCAACCACAGGCTGTGCATGAGTGACAAAATCTGCTACTTCATCTCACTTGCTCAGTCTGCAGATATAGAAGATAACATTCTGGCTTCACCCAAATATGACACACTGTTCAAATTCATTTTATATGATAAACCTTGACTAGACAGCACTATGTGAGTAAATTGGTGACTGAATCTTGATACCATTGTCTCAAAATTCTCCACAGAATAGTGCTGTTATTTAGTTTGCTTGGGAATGGAAAAGTCATTATTCCATCTCAAAAAAAAAAGAAAAGAAAAGAATTATCCCACTAAACCCTGCAACTTTTCATGAGCAGTTAAAGCAATATCAGCAATTAAGTGGGCAAAAAGTTGCACTTTAGCTTTAGCACCACCGTCTTTTTAAAAGAAAATATATTTATAAGTTACATGTTTCTAGAGAGAAAGTTCTGGAATGATTAACAAGAAACCTTTCTGGAGGAAAGAAGTGAGTACACAAAAGACTTATGTGTATTATTTAAATTTTTGCTCCATGAAAATAGATTTTTTATAGTTAAAAGGCAAGCTAAATGAAGAATACTTCAGTCATTTCCCATAGACTAGGGAAAGAGTGTAGAATTAGGGTTCGGGTATTGATAGAGAGAAAACTGCAGGATCCATGAATATTCACAGTCACCACCCGTGCCTTGTTATAGCACCATAGAACCACTTCTGTTCCCACAAATGCTCTATGTGTGCATGAACTTCACCCCCATGCTTCGTGCTGTTTCCGCTCTGGGATGCCCTTTCCAAACTCATGTATCAGAAAATTCCCTCTCTTGCTGCTTCCTGGTCTGTTTCAAGTGCACCCTCTTATTGGATGTCTTCCCTGACCTCCCCAAATGCCAGACCCTCAATGGGCAGGTATGCTGAGATATTCCGCCCCCCCCCACACACACCCCACCTAAATGCAGTAGGTCTGCTGATGTGGTATGAGAAGTTCCTCCAAGATCTGGCTGCTTGGACCACCATTTCCCAGTCTGAGGCTGTAGCCACTTAAGGTAGCATGTAGGGTGCAGTTAACACCCGCCCCAATTTGGTTGGAAGGCTCACTCACTAATGTCATGGCATCTCACCTCATTTTCATTCATCAAAGCCAAAGAGCTGCTTTCTGTGCCCTTGCCCTTAGACCTTTAAGCTTGAAGCAAGAGCTTGTGTTTTGCTCATTTTATTCATTCTGGGACCTGAGACATGGGGCACAGGCAACTAACTGTGAGTGCTCCTACTTTGTTTTGCTTGCTAACTCTTTGGAGACAAAGTCTGTTGGGTTGTGTTGGCCGTTATAAAGGTAACCTTCGATTCTAAAGAAAATGCTCCAATTAAACTTGGTCAATTTATTCAACATTATCTTTAATTTTTTTTGAATGGGACAGAAAAATCTTCTCTAGAAAGAGAACAAAGTGGAGTGGGAACACAGTGAAGTGGACTACTGGGGGCTTCAGTGTGCTAACAAAACTTGGTGGGGGGAGCATCCTATCTTCTAATACACGATATGTAACCTTATGATACCTTGGTAAAAAGAAGTTTCTGTGTTCTATAACATAAGTGGAAATCTACTTCATCCTCTGTATCCTTACACAAGGTTTAAATGATCACAAGCAAAACTATAAGAAATAAACAATCACTACAAAATATGCCAAAGGAGCCATGGAACAGAAGAACAATACGAACACACTACCCTTCAAAAAAGTAAAACAAAATGTCTCCACAATAGAAAAGTTGTGTGGAAGAAGAATGAGATCAATGGAAGAGAATGTTAAGGTCCAGAAAGGAAGCCAGGGGCAGGATAGTAGGAGAGGATAAAGACCACATCTCTAATTGGCAGATCACAAGGATCTTGGGACTAGGTTGTGGTCTGAAAAAATACAATGTTGGATCCATATCTCAAACTGTGCAATCATAAACTAAATCAAGTGCCAAATGGACTTGTGACTTAAATGCAAAATGGAAAAGGAGAAAAAAATAGAGACTATAAAAACATTTCAAGAGAGATGGATAAATAAAAAGTATTATACAGAGAATTGACATACACACACACACACACACACCCCAGTGTGAATGGCCTCTAAAACATGTAAAAATACACTCAAACTTAGTCATGTTTATAGAAAAGAAAATGAAAATTATAAGAACATATTTTTTTCTCCCAGGTTCACAAAAATATAAACATGTAGCAACATTTTGTGTTGGTAAACTTGTGGGGCAGCAAATATTCCCACACATGACAAGTACAAATATTAATGTTCTAATCTATGTTGACAATTGAACTTATATCAGAATTACAAAAGTATTTACCTTTTGAACCTGTTCCACAGATGCACCTGCACCTGTAAGAAATGACATGTGTTTATGATCACTCATTACAACATTGTAATCACAAAAGACAGGGGCACAACCCAATTGTCCATTAATAAGGGACTGATTAATAAAATTTGCCATATCTGTACACTGTAATAGTATGGAGTCACCAAAATAGAATGAAGGTATTCTTCTCACTGTATCCATATGGGAAAAATATCTCTAGGGTATATATTGTTTGAAAAGGGGAAAAGAACATCATATATATAATGTGCTTCCTTTTGTTTAAGAAACAAAGACTATAAAATAAGCAATCATATTTGCTTATATTTGCACAAGGAAACACAGGAACACAATCATCTTGTATTATCCATTACTTCAAGGAGACAGGGGACAGATGCAGAAGGGATATGCCTTAAGACGTGTCTTTCCATAGCACTTTCACTAAAACCATAAGCAACAAAATTAAATATACAGAAAACATTTTTCCAAAGACAGAGATCGATAAAACAAGGGGATAAAACATATGGTTTAGAAGAAATCTAAACCAAAATACAATGTTTCATTGTATTGTCAATTTTGCCTACTTAATAAGATTTACTGTGATCCTTTGTTTGGTGTTCTGACTCTGTCATGTCTAAAACTCAGAAGTCATTGTTGACAAGAGAAGTCAGGAGAATAATGATACATGATTAGGCGTAAATATAAGAAAAGATATGCAGAGCAAATGCAACATATATTTCCATCAATTATTCGTTGAGAATCCATATGATGGAGTATGTCTGAATTGTTTTGTGTCAATAAAATGTGATTATTTGGTCATGATCAAAAAGTCAAAGAATAGTAAGTGCTGGGCAGGATATGGAGAAAAAGTACCCCTCTTGCACTATTGATAGGAATTTAAATTGGTGCAGCAACTATGGAAAACAGTATGGGAGTGCCTCAAAAAATGGAAAACATGGTTATAGATCCAGTAACCTCACTTCCAAGTATCTGCACAAAAAATGCAACACTAATTGGAAGAGATATATGTGCTCCGATATTCATTGCAGCACTATTTATAATAGTCAAGTTATGGAAACACTCTAAGAATGGATGAATGGGTTAAGAAATGTTATATATGCACATACGTACATACATACATACATACAAACATACATACAATGAAATACTACTCAGTCATAAAAAGAGATACTTTCTGGCTATTTGTGACAACATGGATAGACCTTGAGGGGATAGCTAGGTGAAATGAGTCAGAATTAAAAAAAAGTCACAACTTGTTTTCACTCATTTGTGGAATATAAAGGGGAAAAACAAATTGAACAACCAAAAACAAAACTTTAGACTCTGACAGCAGAATGATGGTTACTAGAGGAGAAGGAGGAAGCAGTGAGCAGGTAGAGGGGGGCAACTGGTTGGTGGAGGATCATAACTGAACATTTGGTGGTGGGTGTAGTGTGATATAGACTGTCATACATCTGGACACCTGAAACCTATATGTTGCAAATTAAGGTCACCTCAGTAAAAGGAAAAGTATTTTTGGCTTCATGAAAATGACATGTGCTGGTCAAAAGTGAATAGACTAATAGTTTCTAAGTGTGAATCTACAAGCAAGATTTCCTCACTAAGATTAAGTCATTAAATGTCATGACTGGTAGGGAAACGCAACTTGGAATCCTGTTCAGGGCATGTAGCTGCAAGGCTGATGTTATCTTCCACCCACAGAAAGTTTTGTGGTGGTGTTCTGGATTTGGACTGTCATAATTCAAGCTTTCTACTCACAGTTCCATTAACAGCTTTTTCTTCCTGCTCAGCAATTGGGCTTGTTCTGTCCTCCTGTCTTTTTACCAGCATCTCTCCCCCCAACTCTTTGAAGCTGTTCAGTCACCTAGAAAGATGTGCAGTGGCATTCACAGGCAATGATTGGCATCAGATTTCCCTCATTATTCTGCCATAGACTCAGCATTGAAATCGATGGGAAACCAAGTGCAATCACATGAAATTGATTGCCATTTGGGTCCTATTGATTACGCTGCCAAATCTACACAAGAAGAATAGCTGTGCTGGATGGCAAAAAGGCAGTGACTACACACACGTCAGCTGCTGTTGGGGTTGGCTAAAATGGCATCTGCCTATTGAATTAGACCAGACAATAAGAAAGAGTTGCCCTACATAAAAGACTGCCAATAAGGAGATAGTATTCATTCTCATTCACTAACGACAGCCTCTTAAACTCCCTTCAAAACTTCCATCATTCACTAATTCTCCTTTATTCACCTCAAAAAATTGTTGGCAAACTAAGAACTTCTGGGACCAGGTTGGATCGAGCTACTATAGATAATATCACTACTACTACTAGTAGTAGTACTACTACCACCACCACCACCACTACTACTAACTACTACAACTCACATACACAGATATTGGTTACTACATAAATAATATCTTTTAAATATGTCAATTATTTCAAATGAAACAAAGGCAAATCTCTACATGTACAAAACTTAGACACAAGCAAAATCAAGGTCCCATGAGTTTGGGGAGGTGATATAGGGTTTGGTATCAGACTCAGACATTGGTCTTCATGGTCAAGTACTGGGATTTAATGATCATACAGGTACAGAAGAGGCAATTTCATGTCCATGCAAGAAAAACAAAAACAAACAAACAAAAAAGGGGAGGGAATGACTTTCATTGACTAAAGTGAGAACTCTGAAAGAACTGTTGCCACAGCGTAGGTAAACTACAAAAGCAGTCCTGGTGGGCTTAAGAAATTAATAAGGGGGTTGTCTCCACCCACAAATCTAAATGAATTTTTAAAAAAGTTTTCTGTGAGAAAATGAAGCTGTAACTTGGTGCAACAAGTAGCATAGGGTGTGAATCTTCACTAGCCACGTGGTCTGAGAATCTCCAAGCTGAGAAATCAATATGAAAACTGGTTCCTGATCAATAAAACCCGAGACATCTGGCTGAAGGAAATGGGAACACAGCCTCTAGGGTTCTTCAATAATCCAGGACACATGAGACTTCAGAAATGTGATTAAAAACATGATGAACGTTATCTTGCTCAAGAATGAGGTAAAGATGCTAACTTCTTTTAAGGTCAAGTAACATGTTAAGTGTGTCCACTAAAAAAAAAAACAAAAAACAGAAACAGAGTAATGTCTAAACCAGAAAATGAAAAAGGAGCTAGTACAGGGAGATCAATAGAGACAAAAAAAGGAAAGTTATGGGAAAAGAAAGCATGTTGTAAGTAAATACGAATACATTAGTAACCACAATGATTCATGTGAATGCAACTCAAAAGTTATAAAATAATTCCTCACCTCAGCCTGTTTTGAATTCAGAAGAACTCTTTAATTCAAATAATTTAAAAGCATTGAAAGTGAAAGGGTGAAAAATAAAAGAGATGGTAAACAAAAAGTAACACAAGAAAATCAGACCTAGAAATATTTATGTCAAATGAAACATACTTCAAGGCAAAAGGACACTATATAAAAAGTAATCCATGACATAGTAATAAAAGAAAAATATAACAGGAATATAAAGTAATAATGGACTGGTATGCACGCAATAGGTATTTAGTGTAGATCAAGCAAAAAATGAACAATGGTGCAAAGAAAAATTTAACTTAAATTAAAATTCCACAGTTTGTGTGGACTTTCTCTAAAATTATGTTTATTGATATAACATTGATCTAAAATATCGCATTTGTTTTAAGGGTAGAAGTTCACACTTCTACAAGTGTATATTGTCACATCATACCCATCAACAAAGTCTCCATGACAGACCACTGAACGAAGAATCTTAACACATCACTCTCAGAGGTCAAGAAGAGGAACTTTCTAAGTGTACAGAAGATTCAAAAAACACAGTGAACAAGCTTGAGCTAATGGAGTGTGTAGAACTGAATCCAGAAAGCCAGTATGGTTTTCTCAAAAACATTCAAGAATACAACAAAAATTGACCATGTAGTTAATTATAAAAATGACTCCAAATGTCAAGCAATACCTCTCTATTAGGCAAAAGTTACATAGGGATCATTATACTACCTTACATCATCTATCATTTTGAAATCGGGTCCAAAGGGGCAGAAACCTCTAACCAACAAACCACAGGTCCGCATCACCTGCATGTAGCAGTTGCCAGACAAAAGCAGTTTAAACAACAGTGTTTTATTAACAAGGGAAATTCACCAGGAAAATGAAAAGTCCTCAAAGTCACAAGTGGCCAGTTATCTTACCCCAGTCACCATTTTCAGTACCAAAGATCCCAAAGACACATGTCCAAGATGGTGCCACTTTGCCCCTCCCAAACTGAGACAAACACTCTGCAAATATCCAGTTCTTCTCCGACATCTTTTCTTTGCTTCTCCAGTGTTCCAAGCTGCTCTGCTTCTCCAAGGCTCTTCAAATTTCTTCCACGATTGCTGATGCACTAATCAGCTTTCCAAATCCCTGCCATCTCCAGGTACCAGCTCACTATGCCACCTTGCTGCGGTGCCACACTCTTCACACCAGCTACTCTTCTGTTGGCCACCATGGTTCCTTACCACCTCCAGCTCTCTCTTCCAGGGGGCTTACCTTGGCCAGGCCACATGGGCCTGTTCTCTCAGCCCACCATTCTTATCTCCTTTTTTCCTCCCTCGCTCCTTCCTTTTATATATGCCCACCAGGGTATTTTGGTGCCAATACAATTTTTAACTGTTTCACTACCCTGTGTCAATTTGACACATTTAGTGTTTACTTGTGTGTGTGAGTGTGTGTGTGTGCACACATGCACACCTCAAGCACATGCCTGGAAGAGACAGATGGACAGTGGAAGTTTTCTTTTAAAAATAGGTTTGATGTATCCAAAAAAGTTATATTTTTTTTTCTGTTGTATTGATATGTCATTTTAGGATGTCATCACCCTTGGTTGCTAATTTCACTTGTCATTGATCTGTCAATCAGAAGTGTGCTGTTTATTTGGTAATGTTTGTTCTACTTCTTTGAATGAAATTTGTAAGCTCTCAGCTGACCTCTACTCGAGGTTTTGGTGCCAAGGATAAAAGCTGGAGTAGTAGACAAAATAAGTATTCTTAAAGTGTATTTTTTCCCTTTTCTTGTCAACATATTTAAACATTTTCATTAGCTTCATAGTCTCTCAAGAAAATAGTGGAAATCGAAAATACCCTTTGCTTTATTAAACATCCCCCGATAATATTCCTGTAAACTTGATAGTGTAAGAGAACTTGTGTTGGCAGAATGATGGCAAACAAATAATGATTTGAGTCTGACCTTTTTCTCTAATCACGGGTTGAGACGCCCCACTAACATGATGGAAAGATATTTTTGTTTTTGCTCCTTTTTACATCAAGCTCAGTAAAAAATCCTATAGTTCTAAAACCTATGATTACCACCTTGCATGTATGACAAGTTTAAGAATTAGGCCTGTATTTTAAAATAGTTTCAGATGTTGCAATTGCCAAACAATATTCTAATTGTAGATGACTGCAGTTGGGATGAAAGACCCTGCTTGTGTGACAAGAAACTGAAGACGTACCCTACAAATCAGTCCCATAACTAGGGAAACTTAGGGGTACCGACCAATTTCATAGCATCAATGTAGAGTTTGCAGCACCAATCAATACATAATGTTAGGACTTGCAAATCGATTATACTGGGCTGATATGTGAATATAACAAGAAGAATGGAGGCCTATAGTCGTACACAGAATATATGACTAGATGTAAGGAAGGTTGACCAATGCTTGTTAATTTCCCCATGGCCACCAAGCCAGTGAATGATAGCTCAGGATTTGACTCTAGGTGTCCTTAGTTCCAAAACTTACATCCTTTCACAATATGATTCCACTCTACGTGCCACAAGCTGTGTACAGCATGTTTTGGAACAATGCTGTTTGGCTCAATCATTGTTATAACATTGATGAATAAAAAAAGATCAGTTCCAGGCACGGCAACTGTCTGTGTGGAGATTACATGTTTTCCTCATAACTGTGTTGGTTTTCTCTAGATAGCCCAGTTTCTTCTCACTTCTCAAAGATGAACACGTGGGGTTGACTACAAGAGTCTAAATTGTCTTAGTCTGAATGTGTGAGTGTGTGTGTGTGCGCGTGCGTGCATGCATACGTGCGCGTGTGTGTGTGTGTTTGCCCTGTGATAGACAGTGTCCTGTCTGGGGTTCGGGACCATCTTTTCCCATGAACTCCTAGAAAGGCACCCACCACCTGCTACCCTAAACTGGACAAATAGACTGGAAAGCAAATGAATAAATAAATACAAAGCATTGTTGAATGTTTGCTTTTTATTGAGAAGTTTGATCATGCTTTTGTGACCAGAAATATGGTGTAGCAACTTGACTCCTGTTCATTTCAGTTAATCTATTGGAAAATCGGTTTTCCTTCTACATCCTTAAACTTAAAGCTGCAGTTTCTAAGGACTCCTCGAGGGTGAATTCTTCAGCTTGTGGTTTGCCCATTCCCCATTCAGCATTCCTCTCCTTAAAGTCCAGTAATACCCACCTCATTGGAACACAAGTGATAGAAGCAGTTTGTGATCAAACCCTTACAAGATAACAGAGGAATGAATCAAATAACGTACCAATAGATGGCGAGGGCAGAAAAATATGTCACAAAACAAATGAAATCTATTCTGTAATAATGAAAAATAAAGTTATAACAAAACTTTAAAGCTATGAAAGAGGTGCTCGTGTCTGAAATGGCTAAGCACCAGGAGAGAGCTTTCAGGCCTTAGGTGAAAATTAGCAAATAAAGCAGAAAGTATTTCAGAAACAAGGATTCAAAATAACAAGAATGAATCTACTCCATGTAAATTTCAGTAAGGAAAATAGGAGCTAAAGGAAGAATATGGAACAAACAGTAATAAAATCTTTCTGTGAGAAGCAAATTTCATAATCTTCAACCACTTGAAACTTGATAAAAACAATAAATTTATTTTCCTACTTAATTTGTTTCAGTTTGACTAATCTTACCCAAGGAGGTTATAGTTAATTAATTTTTTTAAAATTCAGTTTCAAATAGATATCCAAAACCAATTTTGCATCCATATTCTGTGCAATTCATTTGATATTTTGAAAACATTAACGAAAACATTTTTAATCTGCTTTTCAAAGGGAACATCTGTGTGTTATTGTTTGTGACAGTAGCTTTGTTAGAGCAAATGAAACATCTGGAGAGACTTGATTACTTGTTGACAGAAACTCCAATGCAAAACATAGGTAAACGGCAATGTATTCTCTCTGGGCTCAAATGAATAAGCCCAGCCTACGGGGTCGACCTAAGTTAATAAACAGGAACACAGCAGGATTTAGGTCCTTTATTTATGAGTCATTCCTTGTAGCTAGTCTATTTCTGTAGCCAATTTTGATTCTTACCCAATTTGAAAGAACGAGAATTAAGACCTTTTAGCTTGTTGCTTTTGCGATGGATGGTAGGTATGACCTGTTTAGTCTCTTTGCTAAGTTAACTGTGCTAGAAACAAAGAAAATCCAAGTCTCAATAACCCATGTTCTTTGAACCCACATTCAGAAGACTTCAGTTTTTCTTGTTACTACTGATTTTCCCTTTCTTTGCTCACTAGAATCAGCTGGGCAATATTCTCTTTTGCCAAAGAAGAGTCCTAGTGCTGCCAAGATAGATGGAAAGTCTGTTATTTCCCCAGAAGGCAATTTATTAACCATTACAAACTTATGAGAATATAATCATATAATGCACATGAAGGTGCCTAACAGGGTACTGGGCATGAGCTAATAACCCTGAAAGTTGAGTCTAACTGTGGAAAATGTCATTAATGCCAGCCATACAGATTATTTCCTTCTCCTTCCTTGATGACAGAGAGCTGCCATCCCATATACTGAAAATGCCAGCTTTTCACTCCCCATGCTCCCTTGCAGCTAAGGCCTGGGCATGTGACCCAACTGTGGCCAGTGGGAACTGAGAAGGAGGGCTTTGGGGTGGGGGAAGGTTTCCTCCCCAAAGAGAAATCCTGCATGGGCAACATCTCATACATATCACAATATCTTTGTTGTGTTTGTTTTCCAGGCCTAAGGCTGTGAGAGTTACCTCATGAGCATGATGGAACAAGCCTAGGCCCTTAATACCCAAGGAGTGGAGAAGAAAAACTCTAGGGAATCTGGGTTCCTGGTGCCATTGGGAGTCACTGAACAAACACTGACACCATCCACTCTGGAGTTTTTTTTTGGTATATACAATAAAAAGTATCCTAATGTTGAAATCATTTTAGCTGGGTGCTTATTTACAGGCAGCCAATAGCATTATAACGCACACATTGAAGGAACTCTCATTTTCAAATATCTCAATAGAACCTAGACCCCGTTTTCCTTTATTGTGTCTGATAAAATAAGCAACAATTAGCTGCTCCTGAGGGGAGGTGGACCAGTCTCCACCCTCAGTCCACTTCCACACTCACCGCTGCTTGTTCTCATATCTCTATCACTCACAAAATGAAGATTGTTTCTGCTTCTCAACTCATTAAGTGTTTATGATGACTGCGAACCTGGCTGATCTGCAGGCCACAAATGAAAGGCTCCGAAAAGATTTTTAGAAATGGTGGGTTTCCATCTGTGCTCGGCCCAGGCTGTGCCGTAATTTATAGATGTGCTAACAGGCTAAAGGACAAAGTGATCTGTAATTCACCGGCAGAGCCCTGAGAGGCTGTATAATGTACGTTCCTCCCCATCATCACGCTAGTAATAACCATCAAACACGCTGGTGGGCAATGAGTGACTCTGGCTTCTGAGCTGGTATCCCGTGTTGGCTCCAAGCCCTGGGCCGGGCAGCCTTTGGTGATGACGTCCCGGAGAGATCATGGACCAGAGGAGAGCGAAGCAGCACAGTGCCTCACAGAATCTAGCCGGGACTGAAAAGTAATGAACAATTACACGATAGCGAATTAATATTTAATGAAGATGTAAATGATGAGAGTCAATACTGAATTGCTTAGTGAAATCTGTTCCAGCAAGAAGAGGCAGCGGCGGTCTGCGGAAGGGGGAACTGTCTTTCTTATGAGCCATTGTTCTTTAACTTCTCTCCAGCTCTAGCTGAGGCCTTGGCTCAGACTCCCCAAACAGCTGACAGTTGCAACTAGAGTAAAATCAATCTTACAATCCTCCTAGCCATTTTATTCCTAATTTCCTTCTTTGTCCGCCCTCTGCGTGTGTGTTCAGAATGCGCCTTCAGAAATAATCTCCCCGGAAGGTTTCTGACATCGGACGTGCCTGTTGCCAACATTCTGTCTGTCCCTCAGTCAGCTGGGAGTCTGCACTGCCGACATGGGCCACCTCTGAAGAGCAGGAGAGAGGCTGAGTCCACTGGTGTCAGAAGAACTTGCCAATTCCTCAGTCAGAGCTGGAGGGTGGGCCTGAAGGTGCTGGGCCATGAAATAACACAGGGGAGAGGGAGAAGCTGCCAGAAGCCGCTCGAGACAATCAGCAGCTACAAGGTATAATAAAGAATGATTGCTGGTTGTGCAGGACACTCACCCCCTAAGAGGCTGCCTCTGCTGCTCTGTTTACTCTTGGGCCCCCACCCAAGTTGCCACAGCCACAGGGCTAAAGGCTGGAAGCAAAAAAGACTTTCCTGGGAAGAAGCATGCCAGCCAATTGCCCTCTTCCCTGCCAGGCTAGGGGTTGAAAAGGAGATTCTGTCCTCCCGGGCTGGTTTAGGAAAGGGCAGCCTATTGATCCCCAGTCCTGCAGTGGTGGATGGGTCCTGGGTCCCTGTGCCCAACGCAACCAGGTCAGGATGTGGGCCAGAATGGTGTCCCTGATGAAGTGGGCTTAGCCCTCTGCGATGTGGTCATGCTCACCCCTGTGCAGCAATTCTGCTTCCCCTCCCCTTGCTGCAGCCCTGGGGAGACTCTGATAAGTACAACCCTAAGGATCGAGCTGCCACTGGAGAATACCCACTCTTCTCATGTACCCCTGCTTCCTGTTCCAGAACACTCAGTCCGGAGTGGACAAGTGACACGGGCTGCTCTGCCACTCTGTTGTCACCTCATGGGACTGTTGCTGTGCCACCTGGTAGCTCAGAGGGTGGCTTTCTGTGTTACCCTATTTTATTTGTGAAGACTGATTCTAGGACCTACAAGACTCTTGGGCCCACCTTAATTTTTTCCTTTTCTCTAATAGACTTGTGGAGGCTCAAGTAAGGTGGCATGTCATAGAAGGCGTTTTCCCTTACAATGCTAGAAACCATTCTCAGCATTTCAAACGGGGGGGGGGGTAACACCAGCAGCTGCTTACATGGGTCATAGAAGAACAAGAGGACC
Source organism: Uropsilus gracilis (assembly GCA_004024945.1). Classification (NCBI taxonomy): domain Eukaryota; kingdom Metazoa; phylum Chordata; class Mammalia; order Eulipotyphla; family Talpidae; genus Uropsilus; species Uropsilus gracilis. Next base: position 211,507 of record PVHY01000210.1, read on the forward strand.
AAGAAAGGCCCATAAGACCACATAGAGATTATCCACAGCAGGAAGGTGCTAATGCCCATAGGACTGTGACAGGCGATATAGGGGAGACCAGAAATAGGATCCCGTGGCAGGAGCTAGAGACATGGTAAAGCTGCCCTATGGATGGTGGGACCATGGAGAAAGGGGCCACTGGGTGGAGGCTTGGGTTTGTCTATTGGTGCAAAACAAACTATCCTTAATCTCAGCCACTATAACAAACAAATGTGCTACTTCCAGGTTTTGCTGGTCAAGAAACTGGGAACAGCACAGCTGGGTGGTTCTGGCTCAGGGCAACTCATGAGACTGAGATGGAAGTGTCAGTTCGGGTTGCTGTCACCTCCAGCCACCTTCACCTTCAGGCTGGAGAAGACGCTGCTTCCAAGTTCGCTCATGCGGGTGTTCAGGCCTCAGCCTTCACTGGCTGTGGGTTTCAAGACTTGGGTTCCTTACTATGTGTGTCTCTCAATAGAGCTACTCAGCGTGGCAGCTTTCATCCTTGGACTGAGCACTGAGAGAGAGAGAGAGCAAGAGAGAGCAAGAGAGAGAGAGCACTTGAGGGAGAGCAGCATGGAAGTCACAGTCCTTTTGTGACCTAATGTTGGAAGAGACATCCCAAGACATTAGCCATATTTTGTTTGTTAGAAGAGAGCCACGAGAATTCAGTCCACTCGCAAGAGAAGGGATTACAAGGACTCAAGTAGCCAGGAGGCAGGACCATGGGCATACCCCTGAGAGGCCACAGTGATAGAGGCACAGGCAGCTGCCAGCTCTGGGGGACCCCAAGGCTTACCCAATCTGAGGGACCCTTATAAAGACAAAGAACGCAGAGTTACAAATACAAAATCACTATCAGCTCCCTCAACGGATGAATGTATAAACAAAAGAACATGGTTTGGCAATAAAATTGAATGAATTCATGATACCTGTTACAGCGTGGATGAACCTTGAAGACATGATATTCAGAGAAGGAAACAAACACCATTTGTTCTAAGACTCCATTTATGTGACATGTCCGGAAGAGGCAAATCCACAGAGACAGAAAGTGGGTTAGTGGTTGCCAGGGTTCTGGGTGGGAGTCAGGCTTGACTGAAAAGATACAAAGGGATTGGGGGGGGGGTGTGATGGCAGTCTTCTAAAACTGGCTTGTGGTGATGGTTGCACAACTCGATACATTTACTGAGAAGCGTTGAACCGTACACTTACAATGGGTGATTTTTATGGTTTGTAAATTATATTTCAATAAAGTGGTTAAAAAAATTATATGCACAGGGCATTGGAAGGGGCCTGCGCTAGTGAGAGGCCCTGGAGCCTAAGCTTCATTAACTTTTCAGGAAATCTGTCTCTGTGGAGGAGGTAGCGCTCGTGCAGGGACGCCGCCGGAGACTGTGAGAGGGCTGGGAAATTACCACACTTCGCCCCTCCTTTCTCCCTCCAATCTTGTCCTGGGTTTCCTATTGGCCTAACCTGCCCAGAAACCAGGGAAACCACCGGAGCAGTTTGTGATACAAAATAGGGTCTATGTGGGGGGATGGGGGGTACCTAGGCATGGGAATAGATCTGAGAACCAAGAAGCAAATAACGGCTTTTCACGCTAAACCCTGCAAAGGTAACTCCACAGTCCGATGCCAAGACAACCCAAACAACCCTACATTTTGTTATCAAGGAGGTATCTGGAGAGAAAATTCAGAGAATTGTCCTGTTCCCAAGTGAAGCTTAAATGATTGGTTATTGATCATCAAACATCGGTTAGCTGATCATTCACTATCCAGTCCCCCAAAGTCTCAAAACCATGTTATTTATAGGGCGAATTCTTTGGAGATGGAGAACAGGCTTTGGAGGAGGAGGAAGAGGGAAGTAAGGAGGTAACTCATGGGAGACTGTTGGATATGGTAGATAGGTAAGATCAGTGAGTGCATTGTCTGCCAGCTTTTCTCACTTAACTCTTGCAGGCAATGGATAATGAGGGCAGGGAGGTGGGGACAGTCAGCCCCAGATGTAGGCAATAAGGGGATGCATTGCTTGCAGGGACATTAAAAACAATAATTAAACCTACTAAAAGTTGGTGTCTTTTATAATCAACATTTCCAAATAATTCTAAACAATGTCAGTTATAATTCTCCCCTCCCAACCCCCCTACCTCCAAATATCTTACTGGTTTAAGTTCTAAAATTGCCATGGTTACAGTAGAGTTTTAAATAATATATATGTACGCTCTTCAAATGGGCACATTTTCCTTACTTGTTCTTTAATAAGCATTGTTTTCTGCAAGGAAGACAATGCAGAGAACCCCCAATTACAGCGTAGGCTATTGACACATGTGGTCTCAGTCACTCAGAGTTGATTCGAGAGGAAGTTCACGTTGCTTCAGAATTACTGCAGCTCAAATTGGGTGCAGTTGGGGTCTGCGTTGCTCTTAGCCCCATGTATTTCTCCATTCAACTGACGGGTTCAGAAACAAGGATAGCATCGTCAGTGTGAGAGTGAAGAAACAGCCTGCAGGGCTTCGAGCTCTCATACTCGGTGCAAAGCATTCTTAGAAACAGGATGTTTCGCTCTACTGGACATACTTCTTCATGTGGTGTTCCTCCATAAAGAAGACATCCGTACTAATAACATTACAGTCCAATTTCTTTTTCCTTTTTGGTACTGCAATATTTAATTTTATTAGTTTTAATTTTTTTGAATAAAAGTTGAATAAAGAGGAACTTTTCTCTCTGTTTCCCTGCTGGCTGCTATAATAGTTTTACCTCATGATTATTACTGAAAATAATTTGGTAATAACGAGGAAGGGAATGTTAATAGTGAGTTGTCCTGGGTGTCAAATACACTGGGTGTGCCACTGCTTATAATTAAAAAATGTTAGCCCCACAGATAAGGAAACTGAAGTTTAAAGAGGATAAGAAATTTGTTTAAATTCACCAAGGATTCAAGCAAATATTGCATGGTCAACAGAGAGCACGCACACTTCACGTTTGTGAGCATTTAACACCAACCACAAGCTGTATGAGTGGATAGTGTCTGCATTCTATTTTACAGGTAAGGGACTTGAAATGCAAAGACGCTAAAATGACTCACTCAAGGTCTCTCAGCTAGTTACTGGCAGAACAAAGGTTTACATCTCCTAGCATAGATCCCCAGCCGCCTCTGTGACCTTTGCACTGCGCTTCCTTGTCCACATCAGCTGAGGTCTACTCCCCAGGCCTTGCCCGGTTCTCCAAGCTGCGGAGGCCGAGGGACTCAGATCCACTTCCGCCGCTCTGTGCTCTCCAACCATCCCAGGAAACCTGCCAGCGGATGCATGTGGCTGATTTCTAAGGACACAATTGCATTATGTTCTGAATTTAACTCAGCTTGGTGGTTTACCAAAGACTTTGAGAAGGGAAGGATGGGAAAGAAGACTAGCTTTTTAGAAATTAGGACCCTTGCTGTTTTAAGATGTATTTAACTACCGTCGTCATAGACGACTGGATATGCGCTTTCACACAGGCTGTGGAACACTGCGCGATGTTTTCACCTCGGGTAATACCGACTCGCAACACTAGATGGCAAAATGGTGCTACGTTACTAGGCTGTGATCTGAAAAAACCTGGTAGAAAAGTCTTCCAAGAAAATGCAAATCCATTGAGCTGTCCTTTAAAAAAAAAATGTTTATTTTTGGAAAACAAGGTTTCTGTGAAGTTAATACCTTATTTTTTAAAGTCATTGTTTAGAAATTTCCTGTTTCTAACTGTTCCCGGCTCCTGAACTCTATCGAGTGGGTAGATGTCTCTGCCTAATCGCCAGCTGGTCAAAAGCTACCTCTAAATTGACCAGATAAAGATAGGAGGATAACAGAAAATAATGGAGATAGTATGAAATGTTTTTTCAAAAGCTCCATGTTAACATAACTGTGACATAAATGTGACAAACGTATATGGCGCAGATGTCATCTGCCATGGCCTCTTCTGTTTAAATAAACTTGGAAGTAAATAACAAATTGGACATACCGTATCGCCGTTCCTCATTTCATTCATTCAAGAGTAAGCACCTCTTATGAACAAGGCAGTTGTAGGCGGCATGGAATACAAAGGGAATTCTACTCTGGCATTTACGAAATCTGTGTTGCAGAGGGGGACAAAAGACCAACGCACCAATACTGTCAACCACAAGCCCCTGAATCATTCTTTTTTCCAGAGTAGCACAGAGCTGCTGATTCTCCCTCCCTTCCCCCACGAAGCAGACAGACGCAGCAAGCCTTGGGACCACCCAGGGTCCTGACCCGGGCAGGCAACACATCAAAGGATCAAGACTGGCTTCATCCTGCAGAGGCTCAGGGCTGAGTTTGTATTGCTCTCCGAATTGCCTTGGCAAATCAAATCTACTGGAGTCCCTGTCTTATCAGAGGCACCGAATTAACTATTAGCAAGAGGGAGAGAAGAGCCGTGGTGTGCACCACGGAGGAGAGCTGGACCAGGAAGTTTTCTCGAACTTTGCCGTGGGTGGTAAAGAGACGGTGGGATTATAGGCACAGACTAAGACAGGAAAGGACTGTCTACCTTGATCAGGGTAGCGTGCAAGGCCTTGCGCGATGATGCTTAAAGTATGGTCCACCCAGTAGCATTAACACCCCCAGGAAATTGTCAGAAATGCAATCGATGAGGCTCTGCTCCAGAACTGTGCAGGAGAAACTTTGAGAGTGGGGCCTGGCCATTTGTGTGCTAACAAGTGCTCCCAGGTGATTCTGCTGTAGCTCAAGGTCCAGAATCCCTGGGTTGGAGTTTGTCTCCTGGTCGGGAGGAAGGCTGGCCAAAACAAAACGAGGCTACAGGGACTTGAAAGGACCTGTACTGAAGAGATTGTTGTTTTCTGTTTGTTTGATATTAGAAGAAATATGGGAGCCGCTGAGGGTTTTTCAGCAAGAAAATGGATGATCAGAACAGATCTGCAATTCCTGCTCATTATTCTTATGGTGGCGGAGAGGCTGATGGGAAAAGAGGGGCGATGTCCTGGGTTCCGGCAAAGCGAGCTTCCTTTCTGCCTTCACTGCAAAGTTTCACCCCTGCATGTCTCTATTTTCTCTTTAACCTTGTCTCCCAGTGAGCTCGCCACTCTCCTAGTGTCTGCCACCCCTGGAAGGCAGCTCTCCACCTTCTCTGGTTTGCACCTTATGCAGGTGGTGGAGGGCTTGCCCTTCTGGAAATCCAGTTGTCACTTCCTATTCCAAACAACCAAATCTGAACTCATCACTCTTCTGCCTCCCTGACTTCTGTAAAGAGAACGACTATCTGCATGCCATTTAGACTGAAACTTCTTCAACCTCCAGATGCGCTATATTGTTCCTTTGCATTCCAGGAGTCCTAGTGCCTGCTTTGATTCCAACATATAGGCTGAGTGCTGGTATCTGGACATGAGCACCTTAAGGGAACATAGACTTCATTTGTGTGTGCATTAAACTGGTGACCACTAGGGGTGTTGGGCTGGGTAGACAATGAATGTTTAGCTAAATGAAGGGGTGATTTCCACCCCTTTAAGTTGAGGGGAGAAAAAAACGCACTGGAGGAAAACAGAAATGCATGCTATGCCCGTGAGTACTGGAGTGTGAGCGCCACGGAGGATCCCCGGTAAACCCCTTAAAGATGTGCAGTCAAATGCATGAGGAAAGGACTGTAGGGGGAAGTGGAACTAGGTTAAAAGAAATTGCAGACAGAGTGGGTACTAAGCAAGTGCAGTAGGTATAGATTAGAATTTTTAGAAGACAACGACAGAAAGAATGGGAAATGAACTAGCACAAGAGAAGGAAGGGTATAGGGGAATTGTTTTTAAATCTGGGAAATCTTGAATGCAAAAAAAATAAAAATAAAAAGCAAAGCAAAACAAAAAACAATGGACTAGGAGAGACCTAGGATGATGGAGAAGGTTCACCCCAGTTCTGAGGTCACAGGGGGAGGTGGGGGCGGGAGGGTGGCGGGTGTGCTGAATGAGATCATGTACACAGACTTGTCTGGTTGTACACAGGGTTGTCCGTACACAGGGTTGGTCTGGAAGCATAGGATTTTACTCTAAGTCATCAGCAGATGGGCTGAATTTATGGTTTCTGCACGTCATCTCTGAGATCACTGAGAAGGTAGGAAAATCTAGAGATTTTCCTAGTTGGCGAGAAAAGCCATGTATATCTCTGTGAAGTGGAAGAGAGAGAAATGCAGCTAGGAGGGGATCAGTAGCCTGGAGGAGAACGGACAATGTTTGCAACAGGAAGAATTTGACTGACTCTAAGAAGTTCCAAAGAAGAGTTCCAAAGCTTTGGAGTTTTGTTCACACTGGTCCTATTGCTGATCGCTTTTGCATAGGCCCTGCCTGTTGAGAGTCTTCTTGTCTTAGAACCTGGGACAAAAGTCACTCTCTCCCTGAAATCTTCCTTGACCGCCTCCCTCGTCCTTCCCCAGGCACAGCTGCTCTCAATAATAATAACATTTATGTAGTGCTTTACAGCTTAAAAGCAATTACACATACCTTCTCTTACATATATTATCTTAATTAACCATTCTCTCCTCTGTAGTTGTATAGCAGTCTGTTCATTACAGAAATTTAGCACACTATCAGTTCATATCCCAAGAAAACTAGATGTTCATTTTGTCTCCTAGACAGTGAGTTTATTAAAAAGCCAGGGTCACAGCTGGCTCATCTTTGTAACCCCTGTATCGAGCACAGCACCTGGTCCACATTAGAAACGCAAAGACATGGATTGAATTAAATGAATGAATCTCTATTTAAAATAAAAGCCTAAAATAAGCCTACGGATTCTTTTAAGACCCAGTCTGATGACAATTCATTCTTATCCCCCATTAGTAGTATCGTCTCTAGATTAAATAACACAGTTCCTTTTAATTTTTTTTTTTTTTTTTTTTTGCAGAAAACGTATTTTCATTCCATAGGTTTCAAAGTGATCTTGTGCAGACTTCTTGGAATTATTTTTAAACCTTAGAAATTATGGAGACGAGAAATGCTTCAATGAGTTCTGAACCATCCATACTTCATTGCTCCTGGTTTGGGGGCTTGGCTTGAAAAGTGTTTCCTTCTAGTTACTGAAAGATTAATAGGCACAATGAGATCCTTGCCTCCAAATTCAGTTAGTATTTCTCCGCTTTGTTAAGCAATAAGGGCTTTCGTCTTGAGAGGCATAGTAGAAGATTACCCTTTTTCTTAAGACCAACCAGAGGAAAATGTAAATATGTACTTCAGTTTTAAGTATATCATAGAGATTTTTGCCTATAGACAGCCCTGAACTTTCTGCCTAATCTATGTCATTCAGCTGGGAAATAAACAGAATGTCAGTTTGAAAACCTAAAACTATGATGACATAAACCAAAGTTAGCTCATTAAGGAATAATTTAAAAATATGAGGACAAGTTGCCCAATTCAAACATCACATCTAGTTTCCTGGTGTTTGTGGGATTTTCAGCAGGAAGGATGTGGTAGAAGTTGTATTTCAGCATAAACAAGTTTCTTTGCTGTACCAAGTTTCTTTGCTGATGGCTACCATGTTCTGGAAGTCACTTCCAGTTCCATTTCTCACCTTTGAACTCTACTGCGAGACAGGGATGATGGAGGAGGTGGGCAGTATTTCTCAAGTTGGGCTACACCTAAGGATCACTGGTTTTTGTTAAAAGTATCTGTTTCCTGAGCCTCCTTCCCCTAAGACACCGATTCGCTTGTTTTGAGGTTAAAACAGAGATGACGTTTACAACAAAATTGCCTACCATTGGATTCTCCCCTAATCAGACACAGATGAAAATGTGAAGCAAGGAGTTTATTTGGGCAGTAATTGCAGAAAATAATGGTAGGGGAGTGAGGAAGCGGAGAAGCCCAGTGAGGACTCTGTTGAGCAGGAGCAGGTTCCCAGTGTGGAAGCTCCCAGTGCAATCCCACCAGGTGCTGTTCGTTACAGCAAAGCTCACACCTTAGAAACACCCCACCGGAGATGGCGAGTGAGCTGGAATATTTGTTATCTTCTGTCATTGACGCCTTGGCACTGCCAACCTCAGTGAACTGAAGAGGCTCTGGTCACCTGAGAAGCCCAAAGGTCAAGAGTGACTGGTGTGGTCAACTGGAGGCTATTTGGTTGACTTGCAAAGGATGGTGAATGCTCAAGGGCTACAGATAAGTCTCAACAGAGTCCACTGCCTTAAGCACCCATATGTTCTGGATATGGCCAAGGTTCAAAAGAGATCAGATTTTGGAAACCTCTCTGGGATTTCATGTAAAACCACCATAGCATTGGTTGCTTTTTAAAAATGGATCTTGCTGCTTATACTCCTCTTTGACAACAGTTGTCAACACAGATGACACACCAACATTTTATGAAATGAATTCAATCCACTCTGGAATTTTACCTACAACATTTATTACCAAATAACCCATGTGAACAATACATAACTGACTAGAAATGACTTGGATTAGAAGCACAAGGAAAAAGCACAGTGTCTCATCTATTGCCACAGAGGAAAGAGACAGAGGTCATAGTTCACATGGAGGTGTTGTGATTGTCTCAGCAGCTAAACCAAGGACATCGACATTTTCTATGCATCAGGACTGCCTGGGACGCCTTCCAGCTGCAGCATTGGGACCTTAATAAACGAGCCATATTATGTTTATACTTTACTGTTTAAGTAATGCTATTTCACTCTGTGTAAAGCCACTTAAAACACCAGTGGAAACACATGCATGGACCATGAAACAACTTTAAATGGATAATCAATTTTTATCACATATTGAGGGTTAGACTGGTATATCTGAGTGAATTATGAAAGTCTGTGTGCTCTGGCAAGGAGTGTTTGCATACCAAATCTTTTTCTTTGTTACAGCACCAATCTGTTTTAAGATTGTATTAGAATATCTTAATTACTTTGTACATCAAGTCTCTCCTAAAATAAAAGGGATATGATCAACATGGAAGACATCAAGAAGATATGACCAGCATGAACACGAGCTTACGGATGAAAGTCTAGACGATGTGGTTCTGGGGGGTTGGTTTCAGAACAAACACGAAGGGTTTGTTTATGCGACGACTAGTAAGCACATGGAACTCATTAGACCAGCAAAGCCAGGCAGGATGAGAAGGTGAATGTGGTCAAGGAGAATTTGGATCAATTCATGGATAACAGAACCTTAACAGTTCACTAAAGGGAAATTAGGCAAGTTCAAGTTACATCCCTACCCTCTGAGGATGATGCCATGATGCAGATTGCTGCTCTTAAAAAAGAGTGGTGTCCTCTCTGAGACAGAAACGAAGTTGGGGAACTACCGATCTGACACATTGTGACATTTCTTAAGTTTACTGGAGGATGTTAGAACATCATATAGCCTGAGACCCCTAAACCATCAAGAACCTATCAAATTCTTTGACTCCCCAAGTCCCCTGTTGCACCTGTCACTCCCTTTCCAGTCCCAAAAGTTAAGGGGGTACAGGAAGTGTCTGTTCTTGATGAGCTTCTCCACTCATCCTAAAAACTACACACCAACTGTGAGCTAAGATCTCCAAATCAATATTCTCCTCTCTTGGTAGATGAAAACCCAGAATGGTGAAGGGCAAAATAAGTTAATCTTAATTTATTAAAAAAATCCATAACTCATGCAAGCATTCATTTATTAATGCAACATGTTTGACCCTATTCGAATCCCCCAAACAAGTTCAGAACCAGTATTGCTAGCAACATAGCCTCATCCCAGTTGGTTTCACTTGTAAGACTTGTACTACGTGATAAGTCAAGTGAGACTATTCCAATCAAGTCCCCATTTGATATTTGACCAGGTGACAGATTCACATATTCAGGCACAACCACAGGGGCTACCTCTGAACCTTCACTTCACGACAGGTTTATATCAAGAGCTCTGGCACTGTCTGATAGGATTTTGTGCATGTGACAGTTTTAATGTGTATTCATTGATCGTATTAAATGGTGGAATATTTTTTTAACCATAGCCTGACCTGTGTGCTGGGATGAATAAACATGTGTCTTAATGTAAAACACTCTTACATGAAAAAGAACATTCTGGTTTTGTTTTAGGTCATCATTCACACAGCTCTTTCTAGCACATATTATTTTTCAAAATGTTCATAACCCTCTGAAAATTTATTCCTATTACCTCTGCCCCCTTTATGATTTGCAAGTCAGGAAGAAGGAGGTGGAGGAGGAAGAAGTAGAAATAGAAAGGGACTTAATTTATTATCAAAGACGGAATTATTTGTACATCATAAATGTGCATTCAATCAACAAATGACTTTGGTCAAACCGCCATCCATTTCAAGCGATAAATATACCAAGTTCATTAAAAAAGGTGAATGATGGTAGGATTTATTTGTTAAGTATTATATTCACAAAGAGTTTATAGTTGTAGGTTTAAGTAAAAAAAATTAGCCAAAAACTTCCCCTTTGGAAAAAAATTGGTATCAGATGCTGGACTTTGGAATACATTATGAATGATTCTGGAAAGTCAAGAAATATTTTGAGTACAAAAATAACACAAGTAAAATATTTTAAAAATTAAAATTGAAACAGCTCCCTCCTGTTCAGTAAATGTCAAAGAAAAGGAGCAAAGTGGCATTTTCCATTTACTTTCAGAAAAGCATGGAACACCTAGCTTTGAAGCAAAATTGGCATAAAAATATAAGAGAAGCATGGAACTAAAGAAAATACTAAATATGAAAATTATTGCTAGAACTAAAGCTAAAAAATGTAATGTTCTAATGTTTTTTTTTATTTCTGATTATATTTCTGAATATTTGAACTCTCAGTCTATTCTACTAATATAAGCCAATGGTAAATAACAGCAAATAAATAAATTCATTCATTTAGCCTGAAAGCAACTTTAAGTACCACATCTCATGTACTAAGCACTTTCTGGTAATTTACAAAAGAAGGGAGGTTACAAAAGAAGTCACAAGTCATTTCTAAATTGTCTTTCAATTGAAAAGTGATGTGCACATATCAAGGATTAAAAAAGGTAACCCTAAAAGTAAAATAACAAAATAAATTTAAAAAATCAGAAGGTAACATATTGACAAGGAAAAATAACACAGAATAAACTGTGTATGTAAATAAAGAGAGAGCAGAGATGAAAATGTCTGGATTCTGGTTAGAAATATAATTTATCTACCCTAGTAATTAGCCAAATTTTGAAAATATATTGCATATACACATGCTCTAAATATGCATACATGCATACACATACATGTAATTAAACGTTACTGTTGCTTCCAGATTTCACAGATAATCAGGTATTTTTCTCGCTAATGCTGTATCCACGCTAGTTTCTACTTTTGAAATCTCTAGTTGGAGTTTGATAGTAATTCAGCAGCATTCAACAAATCACAAATTAAGAGGAAATAGCAGATAATCTTCCTAATGGGGAAATTCCCATATACCCCTGAAATGAACTTATACTCTGGCTAATTTATGTAAAATTCTTCATGTATTTGTTTCCAATTATTCCGCATTAGGTAAAAATATGCACCATTGCTAAGTTCTACCCTAATATTCTTGCTTGTGTCTCTAAATCCTAACACATCTATAACATTCATTTGATGAATAATAACATTTCAGTACACTAGGTAATGCATATGTTTTTTATTTGCCACAAAGAATTGTATTTCCTCAACTGATTTATGTACCACCTGGACAAAATTATTTTTATTATGGTTTATTTCATTTTCTCCAGCATCCACAACTGAAAAACACTTGTAAACCGCCAATGACAATGTTTTTTTTTCTTTAAAAAAAGAAAAAAGAACCTTGAAATTCAAAATCAAAACTCCACATTTCTTCAGAGAACCCCAATGCAAAATGCAGCTGCAATATTTTTCAACTAGCAACTTCAAGGTAAAACCAACAGTCTCCTATATTTTGTTGTGTTTTCTTATAGGCAACTAGATAAGATTCATTGACAGTTCCAAATTTTTCCAAAATAGAGAGAACTATTCAGGTTTAGAGTATGCATAAGGGAATTGTAAGGAAACTAGCCAAATCCTTAAAAAAAAAAAGATACAATAACAAAGAAAGTTAATGATATTTTCTAATCATATGACTTCATTTCCTGAATTATACTTCATCTAGGACCCGAGAAAAAGTGCAGGGAGCATTCTCCTGTTTCTAAGTTCAAAATGCTTCCTCTAGATCATTGTGTGGTACATCATTTTGATGATTTCTATTGAATTTTCCTGATAACATTTTAACCAACAAAACTGCAACATGTTAAAGCCAGCAATTCACAGAATATTTGGAAATCATATCAAATATTTGAGGCCATTTACCTAATGAATATAACATGAACTCATTCTTTCTTTCCTGGAATAGCTTTGAATTTCAAACATTTGTTAGCCATTAACTACATTTTGCATCTAATACCTCATATGTGTATAATACAGTTTAGAGTCCATGTGCAAAACTAACTTTTTTTGTGAGCCTATAAATCTACTAATGGCTTGCCCAGTAACCACTAAAGCCAACCTCCCACCCACCCCACCCCCAGTCTGAACAATTAGTCTCACTTGAGCTGAGCAGTTTCACAGGACTTTTCATCTCAAGATACTCTCCGTGACTTTTAAAGCTACCTATGCAGTCCTCCAGTCTCTCATCTAAATGGCTCAGAGTTTTGTCTTCTGCCTTTAGTTCAAGTCTCATCTAAGTCAAAATTTGCACTGCTATATGCCATTCTTTTAAATCTGGTCATAATTCAGGTATTTTTTTTTCATGATTCCATGAAGCCAATTGAAATAGACATGCTCATTTGCTAATGAGCAGGTTTCCAAATTTAGGTCACGATGCGTACATACAAACATACACATTAACAATGTAGGTACTTCCTGACTCAGGTATGTCTAATGTATGAATGCCCTTATGCATACAAACAGCTAGTCAGAGATGGCACCCACTACTTTGTAACTAGCTTGAAGAGTCTTCTCTAAGGACCAATTTCATTCTTTCCTTAAACTGATCCACAGACTTTGGGGAAGAGAGAGATGTTCTGAATTCCACCAAATAACAACTAGATTTCTAAGTCGTTGATTGACAAAGCAATTTACAAAGTAATTATACATGCTATCCCCATGCCCACTTACAAAGTGGTGGGGTGAGCACTATATGTGTGAACACTATAAATGCTCACTCACATCCTGAAAGATTGTCTTTCCACCTGTACTATGAAATATCCCATAGATTCTTGAGCCTTCCAGATAAGTTTCATAAAGCTGATTAGATTTATAACTCCAGGGCCAGTTACACAAAGTGACCTTTATAACCTAAGTGGACATTGCAAGCCAGTTCTCAGAATGGCATGACCCAACTCATGCCAGTAAACGCAGCTGGGCGTGTTGACATAGAGTGCCCATAACCAACCTTGAATTTTTTCCTGTGGGCGAGTCTTTGCAAAGGTATTTTGGACTCCAAACAGTCAAATGGATAATCATCTTATTAATCTACTGGATAATAAATCTATTTTACATTTATTGAGTACTTGCCGTGCTCAAAACTGATTTGAGCATGGACCAAGAAGACACATACACATACAACCAAGTCAAGGAAAATATGGCAGTTGCTATAAGAGGGACTCAAATGGAAGTAAGAATTCAGAGGCAGAAGATATTGCCTTTGCCAAATACTTAAGGGACCACTTCCTGAAGGAAGTCTCAATCGGCTATGGCTTAAAATACGAGTAAGATTGCAGTGGCTGGGAATGGGGTCAAGACAAAGGGGTGGGCATTTAGGCATAAAAGTGGAAGCAGTACAGAGGCACTGAAGGGTATAATGGGATCAGAGCACGGTGCGGTGTACATGGTGGGAACTAAGGGGAAACAGACAAGACCAGCTGTTGGGAGCAGATCTGGAGCATTCTAGTTAATAGGACAAGGCACTGGGTATGCAATGGAGACCGCTACCAGGGTTTTCATTATTTGTCTTTAAATGGATTTTGTAATGGTGGACTATGGTATAATCAACTCTGAGAAGTGTCTGAAGTGTGAGTGCATGCGAAGGGAATTATAGTAAAGCAACCAACCACAGGGCTACCATCAAGCTCAGGAAATAGGACATTGTCAGGCCCTACAGGCCTATTCTGCGTGTGCACTTCCCATCATGTTACCCCCCTGAAAGGTAACCACTAACCTGGCTTTTATGTTAAAGACATCATTGCTTTCCTGGATAGTTTGACCACCTAGGCAGGCGTACCTTCTATATAGCTTAATTTTGCTTGTTTTGTGAGTTTTATAGAAATGCAATAAAGTGCTATCCTGGTATGTGTCTGATTTCTTACATTCAGGATATATTTGTGAGTTACATCTGTGTCACTGCGATAGCTGTAGTTCACTTATTTTCATTGCTCTCAAGTGCAACTTTGTAGGACTATCACATTTTCCCATTCTGCTGATGAATACTTGAATTGTTTCTAGTTTGGGCCTATCATGGATAGTGCCTACCTCTTGAGTCATAGGTCATCTAATGGTTGCCAGATCCTATCAACACAGAAAGATGGAATAGCTTGGAGAGGGACAGTGACATGGAAGCTCCTATAAAGCTCTGGAAACAAGTTAGGCAACTCTTAACTAATCCTAGAGGGCTAGTGTGGGGTGTTACTTGATTTGTCAATAACTCACGAGACACAGTTTTTGCTTTCTAATATTTAAACCTAAGTAAGACTCCTTTATCCTTTCTTTGAGCATTACATTTCAGGAGCAAGGGGTTGGATGTGTCACAATCTTTGGTCCATAGCGACCTTGACCATGAATAGGTCATTCATGACCTATTCAATTCATGTTTCCTTCTGTCTATTTGATTAGTTTGGGAAAATGTAGTAATCACCTGCAAATTTACAGCACCAACCTAAAAGTAGTACCTTCGTAATAACTACAACTAATTCTATGTTTCCCTCATGAGTCCATCCTCTGGCCTCCCTTCCCAGGAGTAGAGGTATTTTTGAACATTACATAAAACTCTCAAAAAGTACTATTGACCCTAAGTAAGTATCCATTTGTGCTGGGCAAGTAGAAAAGAATATTGATTTCAGTCTCTTTATGTCCTGTTATTTCCAGGGAGGCAGATAAATGATAAAACAATAAGTCGTGTGAATCATGTGAACACACATTCTTCCAAGACAAAGTAATTGCTTTGTACAGTTTTTTCATATATTGCTGCTTATTCCTTTCAGAAAGGTTTCTAGCAAAAATGTACCTTATGCAGCAACAGACTTCAAGATAAGCCAAGAGATCCGAGAAGCCTTTCCTTTGATAATGAAATTGAACGATTCTGTGAAATTTAAATTCCTTTTTATACTTTGCCACCAAGATTGCTTGGCTTTCAGCTTAAGCATGAATACACACCTTTGGTGGACTGAGTGATGTCAGGACAGTGTAAACCTCATGATTTTGATAAAAGGGTGATTAAACCGATACTGAAAAGTTACAGTAGATGGCGCTAGACGGGTGTGAAAGGCCACAGCAGTCATTTGGGCCACCTTGGAGATTTCTCCTGAGCTTAGCAGTTTAGAAGATGTGCAATTTAGATTTATCAATTCAGGAGAGGCACTCAGATAAAACAGTTGAATTAGTGAGATCAATGAATGCAGAACCCTATAATTAGACAAATGTTAAGGTTTTTATGGAAATTAACAATGAAGACAACTTTAAAGCCGAGGTCAAATCGTCTATTTTTCTGGGGTACTGGTGCCAATGTTAAATTACTAAAAGAATGATTTTCCATTCATTTAAAATAATGTCATCAGTAAAGTTCATTTTTAAGCTAATTTTCTCTTGGTATTAGTTATTTATCATTTATAAAGTATTTGCACACTTTGTGGGTTAGCTTTGAGATTTACATATTCTGTATCATGTATACAAAGTGATTTACAAACCATTACCAGTATAAAGGTATAAATTATTCTATAGGTGTATTGTTATTATTATTATTATTGCTTAATAATAATATTAAGCAGTGTGTCCATTCCTATTTTAAGCCAGGTTGTGCTGGGAACGCTTACCTTTTTCATTTTTTAGGTGAATCCCTGGAGACATAGGATAATGAAGTGAATAACTTCAAACATATGTATTTTCCCCTTGCAGCAACAGTACCAAAAAATTCTGAAATCGATGAGCCAGAGAGCAGGCAAGCGCCTGCCCTTAATGAGAGTTTGATCTAGCTTTAAAAAGAGAGGTTCCCTACCATCTCACTGGAATCTTCTCTGTACCAGATGCTTCCCTCCCATGATCTGCTGTGTGTTCAGTTGATATGTGGGTCCTTGGTTTCTCTTGAGAAATGATCAGCACCCTGGTGTGAGCTCACCACCCTGAAGATGGGACTTATCTCTGAATCTGGCAGTGACTGCAGGAAAATACTGGATCCAGTATAAGTTTTCCTGTCTTTCCCCAGGGCCACATTCAATCTTGGTTCATTTATGGGACAGGGTGTGGATGTGTCTCATCTGGATGACAATGAGGGACCTCTCATTTTCTGAAAGGTACTAGTATTCTCCAGCATTCGGTGATATGAACAGCCTGAAGTAGTCTCTTATATGCGTATTAGCAAATATTTGGGACTCCAAAGGTCTTTGTCTGAGGTTGTAAGCTCATACTTTTAAGTGAACTCTCTCTGTATGTTTATGAATCATTAGGGCCTATTGATTGAGTGCATGAGATATGGCTCTACTACATCCGTTGGACTTATCCAAACAGAATACAAAATGTCCTGTAAATGGAGCTACTCTTTACAGTGATGAGATTTTGGGAGTGTTTGCTTTTTATAAACTCTAGCATCAAAATGCTTAAATCTAATGTTACTGCTAAATAATGATAGTCATATCATACGACTCATATGCATATTTCTCATACTTATTTTCCAATATGCATTTAGTGCTTATTGTCCCCGGAAGAATGTGTCTCATCCTCACTGTGATCAATAGTCGCAATAGCCAGGGTGGAGATAGTGTCTTCAAATGTACTGACAGTGTGTCCAGAAACGAATACGCAATGTGTCTGTCCAGTAAGGGGGGGGGGGGAAATCCATATTTTTAAATGTCATAGAAGCTATTTCTGCAGTTGCCCAGCAGTCGACTTTGAAATGTTAATAATTAGGCTGTGGGCCAGACCTAATGCTCAGTGGCTCATGCTCTGTGCACGGTCCCCGCGGGAGACCAGGTCCACGCTGGCTCCCTGGATGCTCCCCTGTCCTCCAGTGGAGGTGACACTGGGTGCCTTGAGAGGAGAGCACTGCTTGATATATCACCACTCACCAGCCCTCCTGGAAACCTGTTTAGAGCAAGATTACAGTCTGAGCAGAGCCTCTCATTTCTCCTGGTCATGGGGCCACGCAGCACTTTACAATTTGTGCTGCAGGAAGGCAGGGAGAGATTTAAATGCAAGACTGGAGGAGCCCCTACACAGACCTCAGTCTGATCAGTCCCGATGTGCTAGAAGTTTCTGCTTTCTCTGCCTTAGAGACAGTCAGATCAACATTTATAGAAAAACATAAACTTTAAACATGAAATGGAGCATGAGCTGTGTATATTTCATCCGCTCATGAATGTAACAGATATCTTGGGAAGCCTTGGAATTCTGACCTGAAACTGGCTCTTTCTGAAAATTGAGGTATCTCGACTCCAGACCGCCATAGAGCACCTACCAACGCTAATGGAAGAACACGCCTAATAAGGTCAACAAGAATGTTCTTGTAACACTGTTCATTAACAGCGCTGTTCAGTGACTGTTTAAAATTGTTCCTGCTACAGAATCTCCCATGGATGAAATCATTTGTTTCACTGTTAACCATTGCTTGGAATTTTATTCTTTTTTAAACTTCATCTATGTCTTTTAAGACATAATCTATCACCACCATCACCACTGCCTTTGTTTTCAATTTACAGATTTGGGGGTGCTTTCAGTGGTTTTTGAAATTCAACATATGACAAAATGAGCTACTATTCTTTTTGCCATTGTTACCAGTATACTGTCCAAGGGCTCATCAGTTTCCCAGCTTTATAACCTCATTCCTTTGTTTTCCCGCTTCTGCTTCATATATACAGTTTACCGTGAAGCCCACGTGTTTATCTTTTAAATTCACAGTATCACTTATGTTTGTCATTCCACGATCTGTATTAGCTGTCAGGAATAATACTACAAGTGGAAGTTCTGTGCCAGAGCTCAACCTATTAATTTTGTAGTCATTCTCCTGGACCCAGTCTGCTGTAGGTCAAAGATGGCCACACACTCTTTGACAGTTCTCCCAGTGAGTGTTTTTACAGATATTCTAAGTGTAGGGTAAATGAGTTTTTCAGGGTTTTGATTCTTCCTCCATTAACCCTTATGACCAGCACCTGTGGGTTGCACCCTCCCCATAATTGTACATGCCTTGGCCCGGTGGGTATGCGCATGTGTGAGTAGGCACACCTGGCCCTGGGAGGCAAGGGTAGAAGGGTGGTGTCAACACAGGATGGGAGAGCACACGAAGAGGAGAGCATGGGATGAGAGAGCATGAGTGGGCCAGAGGAAGAATGTGAAGATTCCTGGGGTCTGGGGGGCACACCTTCTCCTAACACTCCCAACCCTGGCCTTGGCCCTGGCCCTGACCCTGCCCTGCCTGGTATATCTGTGTAACTGCTAACACCAATAAAGGACCTACCAAGTGCCTGATGCTTGATCTAAAATTGGCATTACATAAGTCTACAAGGTATAAGCTTTTGGTTCTATTTGTTGAACGAATATGTGACCTACCCAAATATCCATGTCATTTAGAACTTGACAGCATCCCATCAGTGCTAATATGAACTTTAGGGAACTTGCAAAGGCCTGAAAAAACTTTTAGTTCTAGAATCAGAAACTTGGTATTGCAGTTTCTTATTTTTGATAAAACTCCTTTGGAAGAACTCATTATAACTCTTTTCTATAAGACCTGAAGGATCTTTTATTTCCTTGCAACAGAGAGAAGCAAGTTTTATAGTCCCAAAGATTTTTAGTGGATTTTAAGAGATCAGATCGGTATACATGTTAAAGAGACCTCATAAATGACTTGAATCTGCCGTATCGGTTTCACTGGACAGTGATAATTCATGCGCTGAAATTTAAATGTTGATGTTAAATTATCAATAAACCATTTGAACTCTACAAGTGTTCTCTCCAATCATTCTGGAAAGAACCTAACTAACTTAATTTGACATTTAGTGTAGCTGGCAAAAAGCTACTAAGAGCAAGGTTGATGTATCAAACATGGTCATTATAAAACTATATAAATATGTTCTACAAGCAAAAATAGCAATCTTTGGTTGTTTAAGAATTCTTATTTCTTTGGGAATTGCTTTGGATCTTCACCTAGCACTCAAACAAAGCAAATGAAGGATGAGTGACATTCGTTTGTTTTTCGAAGCCATAAGCAATGTTGGCCCTAGTTATCATGTGTGTTTTATTTTTTGCAGACATTTAATAAAAACAAACAATTCAAAGAGCATGTATTGAGAGCTTCAACATGTAAAAGCTCTGTACAGAAATTGTTTTTCCATAATCTGGGGGGGGGTGAAGAAATCTGCATAAATAACCAGAAAATACTGCGTGATGTAAATTGCAAAAATGAAATAAAAAAACTCTAAGTACAATGCTTTGGAAATACCAGGGTGAAGTGATTAACTTTACTTGGGGGGAAGGTGTCAGCAGGGACAAGAAATGGTGAAGGAAACCTAGGAGATCACATTTTTTCTACAGATTGAGGAATAATTTCAACCATGTCAACAGAAGAAGTAGAAGGGAAGGAATAGGAGAGGAGAGGGATTCTGTTTTGGAAACTACATGAGAAACATGCAGGGTAAATTTGGGGAATGGAAAAGACAGGTTCCATTGCAGCTGCTATCCAGGGCATAAGGTGGATAGGAGGAGTGAGGTAGGAAAGGTAGATTGTGATGGACTTAAGAAGATCTCCGGAGACATTTGGATTTTGCAGGCAATGAAAAGCTATAAAGGTTTGTGAGCAGGGGAGTGATATTGCTACTGAATTATATTTTATTATATTCGGTGTCAGTAAAAGGATTAGAAATAACCCACTATTGAATGCAGAGCCTTGTTGGGGGGAAGAAAATACATCCCCACAATGGAATATTAAGCCACCATAAACAGGAATGAAGGCAATTCTATACATAAACAATCTCAGGATATGTCATTAAGGAAAAAAAAAAACCAAAGCAGCATATTTAGTATGCTACCTTGCATTTAAGGAGAGGAAAAAGAGAAAATACTGATAAATACATCTACTGACACACATGTTTGCCTGCATTTGCCAAAAAAACAGGAAATCACTGGCAGGACAAATGCATAAGAAAATTGATGCATAGAGGAGAGGAGGAAGTAGGGTGGCAGGGACAGTGATTGAAGTGAAACCTTTCAGAACATAACTTGCTGTTTTTACTTTGGAAATATATTTTTTCAATAATTAAAAACAATTTTAAAAGGAAGGAAATTGGTGGGAACCATAGTAGAGAGACTTGATGCCAGGATGCTGCTTGGCAGGCTATGCAGGAATTCAGTGAGGAAATAAGGGTTCTGAAGCACATGCTAGGGGTAACGGGAGGTGACAAAGCATGGATGGTGAAGTCATCAGCATGTGAGGTCACTTCCCCAAGTCTGTTGGAAGTGACTGACAGAGGAAAATTCATGCAATTTTCGAGGTTACCCTTGAGGGTAAGTAGGAGTGGTTGGAGAGTCACCAGAACTGAACAGAGCAGTCTGGGAGGAGAAACTATCCAGGTATCCTTATTTGCTGAGCTCACACTAGCAGGAAGGCAAACATGAGCTTGAGGGTAAAAATGGTGACAAAAACACCTCTGGCGCAAAAACCCCTGAACCTCACAGGTTTCCTAAAACCTCCACTGCTTTTCACTTCTCCCAGAATGACTCAGCATCACTGAAGGAGGTGGGAAATCCTTGCTCCCTCATCTTAATGGTTTCAGTTTTGTTGCTGTTGCCATAGGTTCTGTCACTGGTTGTGCCAGGTTCCTTGCTTGACCCTTGAGGAAGGCTCATGGAGGCTCATTTTGCCACCACCACAGATCCCAATGATGTCATTGCTCTCAGGGTTGCTTACTTGACCTCATTGAGGGGGGTCTGACCTCTCCAGCCTCTGTCAGGGAGAAGGTTCTTGAGGTTGGGGAAGGGAGCCCTAGGAAGCATCCACCAAAATTGTTGTCACAGCTACTTATTCATCTTGACTGCATCTAGAGGGGAAAAGTCTGGGAAAGGGATAGGGAGGGGAGCCATTATCTCTTTTCAATGAGGAATTTAAATCCTAGGGCTCATCATTTCCATGAAAGCTAGTTTGAAGAATGGTTTAAAGTGAGTATGTTTGCTTTAAATTGGACAGTACCATGGTCTTGTGATTCTTCTTCCCTTACATGGAGGATATGATTATTCTTTTGTAACTATTCAATACTTAACCAATGTTGGGAAAATAATCCATACTTCGGGAAAATTTGAAGGCCTGCTTCACCTAGGCTCAGGTCCCAGCTCCAACAGTTACCAGTTATGTGGCATTGAGCCAGTAATTTAACTTCCCTAAGCCCTGATTTTCTTATCTGTGAGATGGGGTTATCATAGTATCCAGCTGATAGATGGTTGTAAGAATTATATGAAAAAAATGTATGCAAAGTGCTAACCAAGCAGTATGGGATGCATAGTAAGTATGTATTAATGTTCACTATTACTTATTAATGTTCACTATAGCTTAAAATACAATCATATTTTAAGCATAGGAATATGATGATATATAATTTAAAATATGATAGCATGGGAAAATGTTCACAATAAAATGTAGAATGGAAGACATCAGAGACTTGAATTGCTTTAAAAGTGAATGTACAAAACATGTAACACATATAAAAATAATACCTGGATACTATGTATGGAAATAATATTGGCATAATATAAGATAAAATGTTATCAGTGGTTATTTTTCTGGAAGTATGATTATAGCTGATTTTCATTTATTTTTTTTATACTTCTCTATATTTTCTAATTCTCCACCATTGAAAACACTTACTTCCACAATTTGGAAAAGAACAACAAATACTCCCTTAAAACACAGTGAGACTAACTGGAGTCGCCTAAATTTGGAGAACCAGAAGCAAGATGGAGACTGGAAAGGTAAGTAGAAGGCAAGACACCTAGACTCTGATAAGCTTCCTTGGAGATCTGCAACTCTTCATTTTGAATGGAAATTGGAGGCCAGTCAAAAGACTTTGAACTCTAGGAGGGGTGGGGGCAAGTCCTACTTTGTGAAAATTCACACTAGGTTGAGGGTTTCCAACAAAAGATGGTGGAGAAAAGATATATTTCTTACTCTATTTTTCCAAAGTTCCCAGATTTGAATGAAGGGAAACAAAGGGAAATTCCAGCCACCATGATACAAAGACATGACTCCTACAATCTAAACAGTGAAGACTATTTGACAAGTACAGTGAAAATTGGGTAAAGTTATGGCCAAGGCAGAAAATTAACAAATAATTCTGGGTATGGATCAGCATGTAAATATCGCCACACATATGTGAGGGGGTTTTGAGGTACCTACAGACAAGCTCTTAGACGTTAAGGCTGGGCTGCAAGAATGAGTGGAGCATGGTGAAACAGGGACCACCATGATACCGACATATTTACAACCTGAAGATCTACAAGGAAAACAATGCTTTGTTTTGCCAGGCCCTGTTAAGTTTCCTCTAAGTGAGCAAGGGTGACAATAGTTTGCCAGCATCAGGCACAAAAACCAAGAAAGCGGAAAAAAAAACAGTTATAAGTTCATGAAAAAATAATTTCAAAAAAACAACAACTCTAGTGAACTGAAAAGTCCAATCAACAGATCTCCCCTGAAAGATACCTTCCCCTTAAAGGGGGTGACATGAGCTGATGAAGACAGATCAGTTCTAGGGAATAGATCCTAATTTGGCCACAAAGTTTTCTAAACATTAGATTTGATTTAAAGCCACAGGTAGCACAGCATATTTCCTTTCATCTTCTTTGGTATTCCTTTTGTCTGTTTGCTTGGCTGTTTGCAGTACAATTTGCAATAAAAGACAAAACTCAAGTGCACAATTCAAGGACCTCCAGCAAATCCATACACCTCTGTAATCATCATCCAGATGAGGGAAAAAATAGAGCATTTTCACAACTAAAGAAGCTCTTCTATACTCTCTGGTAGTCAACTTCTATAAACTTCTCCTTTCATCTCATCAGAAATCACTGTTCTGATTTCTGTTGCCAGTGATCAGTTTTACCTATCATTGAATTTCATATCATTATAGTCACAAACTATATGTACTCCTTCATGTTGGCTTCTTTTGTTCACCATGATGTTTTTGAAATTCAACCCTACAGTTTCATGTATAAGCAATCCATTATTTTCACTTCAGACTAGTATTCCATGGTGTGACTACATCACTTATCCAAACTTCTATTAATTGATATTTGGGTGATTTCCAGTTTTTGGTTATATGAATAAGGATGCTATAAATATTCTTGTGTAGATCTTTTTGTGGATATATGTTTTCACTTCTCTTGAATAAGTTGGGGTAGAATTAAAGGTCATGCTGTAAGTGTAGGCTTCACTTTATAAGCAAATGGACATTTTTCAAAGTGGTTGTACCATTTTATACACTGACAAAAATGCTGAGTTGCTGTTACTCCACATTTTTACCATCAGGCTTTTAAATTTCAGTCATTTTAGTGGATATGCAATACTATTTGATTGTGGTTTTAATTTGCATTTTTCTGATGACTGATGATTTTGAATACCTTTTCATTTGCTTACTGACCTTCATTTATATTCTTTTGTGAAGTGCTTTTCAAGTGTTTTATGCACTTTAAATTGGGCTATTTGTCAGTTTTTAATGAAGGCATTCTTTATGGATCTGGATACAAGCCCCTTGTGAGACATATGTTTGTGAATATTTTCTGTCAAACTATGACTTGCCTTTTCACTTAACAGATTTTGGATGAGCATATTTTATTTTTGAGGAAGTCCAATTTACTATTTGTAATGATTAGTTTCTTTTGTATCCTGATGAAGAAATCTCTTTCAAATGTCATAAAGATGGTTTCCTATGTTTTATTTTAAAATTTACTGTTTCATTCTGTTTAGATCTATCTATGATTAATCTACAAATATTTTTGTGTATGGTGTGAGGTAAGGTTTTTTTCTCTTTTAGACTGTGTACAACTAATTACTTTGAAAAGAGTTTCTTTTTATCCACTGAATTGTCTTGGCTTCTTTATCATAAACCAGTTAACTAATATGTATATATTCATCTAGTCTTTATGTACTATATTTTATTTCCTTAATTTATTTTTCTTTGTGGTGATTTCTATGTTGATTTTGGTATCTTTATAGCAATCCTTGAATTTAGATAGTGAGTCCCCCCCCCCATTTTATTGGTTATTCTAAGTCCCATTCTGTTCACCTCTCTTCTCCCTAGTGCAGTGTCAGAAAATTCCCTGCACTTCAGCTGCTCCAAAGTCTGATTCTCTCATCTCAGTGAGACTGCTGAACACATTCTGCTTGATCTGCACTGTGATCCCAAGGTACCCTAAGACAAAAAGTGATATGAAGTCTAGGTTCACCTCACATGTTTCTGATCTTTTCAGGATCACATTCCTATATTGCCTAGTGTCCGAAGTCTGAAAACAGTTGTCTCATGTACTCTTTTCAGTTTTACTGCCTTTTTCCTATGGTGGAAAATGCTAAGACCATTTCCAGTTACTCAGTTATGCCTGGATACAGAAATCTTCCTCACATTATTATTATTTTCATAACTTCCACCATTTAAAGATAAGGAAAGTGAAGGAAGGGATCTGGAAGGCCTATATATAAGTAAGTACCACTCCATAACATCCGACCCACTTGCAAAAAGAGAAAAGAGAAGCAAATACGCATATAAGTCAAAGGAAGAGTTTGCACCAAATGAATCATCTTTAGAACAAGAAAATATCAGCTACTCTAGAGCATCACTGTATGGTAGACTGCACAGTATAGGTGATTGTGCACAGCATTAGAAATGTGACCAGAGCCACTGATGCACTGACTTCCTAATTTTATTTACATTAATTTAAATTTCAACTAATTTTAATTAAAATTCATTTATTTTAACTTATTTCAGTAAGTAGTTACCAAATCAAATATTTGTGCTACTCTTTCCACTCATTTTACACTCTCATATGCACTTTTTGGGAGATAATAAAAGAAACATTTAGGAAACCAAGTTGGTGAGGGATATTTTTACTAAGTCTTCGAATATCCTAAAAAACCACTCTTGCCAAATCAATATAATATTGACAGAAAAGACAAAACAGTCTAACATAAAATAATCAAGAATTATATCTTAATTAATAGATGACAAAGGTCATCAACATTCAAGTCACTTTTGGGAAATAATAGTAATTTATTTAAAATAAACGGTACATTGCAATTGGATATTCCAGAGGAAATTAGGTGACTACATGACTAATAGAGAGATGGGAGATACATTTCTAATCAAGATTAAAAACACAGACGCTGCAAAGGAAAAGGCGGAGAGACACATATTCCCAAATGTACATGGTGTGAAAAGACAGTTGTTGTCAGGGATGGGAGCTCTGACTGCACCCCTCTATGTGGGACAGGAGCCTCAGTGGTGGAGCCTGTCATCACAGCTTCCTACGGAAGAGCTATTGGACCCCAGAACCACTTACTCCCTTTGGGGATGGGAATGTCCTTTTAGCCTATGCCTATTTCCTTGCGGTATGAGGTCCAGAGATGTAGGGCAAGTTAGACTCCGATGGATCATACCCCAACTCTCACCCTTAACTGATTTGCATATTTTATATACTATATAAAATGGGCTATCTAAAGTGAATGTGACTTTAGGAGTCAAAGAGTTGTGGGTTTAAATTCCAGCTCCCCATTTGCTAGTCAGAGAAACTTGGACATAACTTACACTTGGAACCAAACTTTCCTCATTGTAAAATGGGGTTGCTTAAAGGAGAGTATCTCTCATGCACATAATTATCTTTGCAGATGTAGTTAGTTAAGTTAATATGAGTTTATAATGGATTCTAGTGGACCCTAAATGCAGTGACTGGTGTCCTTATAAGAAGGCCATGTGTTGATGGAGGCAGAGAATGGGTCTTGTCTCTACAAGCTGAGGAACCATGAGGAATGCTTGCAACTGTCAAGACCTAAAGAATGTCATGAGGTAGGTCCTCCCTCACAACCTACACATAAAAAACAACACCTAGATCTCACATGTTGAAAACTATGAGACAAAAAACTTGCATTGTTTGAAATCACCAAGTTTATGGAACTTTGCTTTAACAGCCCAAGAAACGAATACTCAGCTCTTTCCTCAGTTCTAGTTAACCCTAGTGGGGTTTCTTCTATTAAATAACAGTTATTGGGGCCTCAATCACATGTCCTTTACTTGTGACTTCTCATTTCTCTATCCCTTTTCAATTTTGCAAAGGAATAATTGAAATGTCCTATTTCATTTCTCTTTTGCATGCACTGAGAATTGGGAGGAAGCTCCAGGCAGTGTCAAGAGATAATTCCCCTCCCCCACTTACCCTCCTGATGATTACACAAGTTTAGCTGCAGTAGCAGTGTTTCTACAGTCATTTAATCCAGTAATTATTTAAACAGTAAAAACAGCATCAAGCAAAACTTTTGTAAGGCAAAGGACACCATAAACAAATTCAATAAGCAAAGACCTGCAAAGATATTATAACCCATAAGGAAATCAAAAGCATAATGCCTATAATATACAAAGAGCTCTCACAAATTGACAAGAAAATATAAATTAACTCAATAGAAAACTTAGAAAAGAGTATACAGAGACCAGTAACAAAAGTGCAGATTAAAATGCAAAATTATATAAAGAGATGCTCAAGTTCAGGAGTAGTCAGAGAAACAAAAAGTAAAGAAGTACAACAAGGTGGCAAAGATTAATAGAGAACAATGTCAGCACTTCTTGGCAGCAAGGTAGGAAAAAATGTCACAAATTGCTGGTAAATGTGAAGTATTTCAGTCTTATTTGAATAACCTGGAAATTTCTATTAAAATTGATGATATATGGTTATATATATATGGTATATGATATACGATATATGGATATATATATATATATATATATATGCCCAGGAAAACTATTCCTGGGAAATTAACCCCAAAAGTTAATTTTCTGTACTCTTCAAAAAGCAAAAAAAAAAAGGAGTGAGCAAATTGAATACTCATCAAAAAACAAATGGTCAAACAATTATACTAGAATCTAAGATGGAATAATATGCAGTCATTGAAAAATTGAATCAGAGATGAATAAGATGACATGAACATTTTTATGAGTTGTCATTGAGAAAAGCAATATGCAAATAAATTTCAAAAAATGATCCAATTTTTGAAAAACAAACACCAAATGAAGTTTTGTGTGTTTATCATATCTATGAGATAGATTGCATTACAACCCCAATTTTGTATTCCTTCCACTAGGCATGCCCTTACTGTGTAACTTCACAGTTTCTCCCATGAAGAGATAGATTTCCCTGCCCACTGATAATGGTTTTAGTCAATTTTAGACTGATGTTAACAGTCTAACACTGGGACATTAGGAATGTGAGCTGATGTGACACAAGCACTTACCAGATGTGTGTGTGTGTGTGTGTGTGTGTGTGTGTGTGTGTGACTGGACTTGCCTTCTTGTACTTTCACATCTCCCTGGAAAGGATATTCTATGCTCTCACTGTCTTCATGGGAAGGATATCTTGGCAAGATCCCTATATGACCTCAGGAGGCGGTGAGAGATACATGAAGCTGAGTTACTCTGGCAAAGTTTAAAGTAATTCAATGAACTCTAGCTTTTCTCATGGAATAGGAAGGATGGAGGTAGAATTCCATATCTGATAGAGCTGCTTAAAAGTGTCACCTCTATCCAATTCCTAATATATTCATGCTTTGTTATCAGTATCTGTGACTACTTTCCTTATGACCATAAATGAATGTTAGTTACATCTGAGATCCCAAACAACTTTCCCCATAGTGAGAAGGGAGGAGGGCAAATAGTAAAGAGGCAAAGAGCACAGGGCAGTGTTATCTGTCCTCTTTTAAAAAGTTTTTCCTGAGAGTCACCAAGAAATTTGCTTTCATGTCACTGACCCAATCTGTCTGACCTCCCCTAACTGCAATAGGTCATACTCTGAAGCTAATTTGAAGTTTGGGCCTGTGTGATTTAATGTTGGGTTCAATGAGATATTAGGAGAGATGTAAAGAAGCAATAAATACACAACTGGATAAGTGCAGCTGCCCTCGATTAAGAAGAAATGTATCATTATAAAGACATTACAAGGAGAGATTGTTCTTAAAGAGGAAAAGGAAGGGTGCTCGAGGAAGCGCTAATAAGGGATGAAAGATGCTGAGAAAGGGAGATAATGCTCTAGTAGGACTAAGGACATATGGTTAATAGCAAAACAATTATAGAAATAGAAACCCTATTAGTAATGGAAAGCATGGACTTAGGCTGAGGGGCTGTCAGTGCAGGTTCATTGATCGCAACAAATGGTGCCGCTCTGTGCTGGGTGTCGGTCATGGGGAGGCTGAGCATGTGTGAGGGCAGGGTGTACGCAGGAATTCTGTACTTTCCTCTCAATCTTGCTGTACACCTAAAACTGCTCTTAAAAATAGCTTTATCTTTTAAAAATTCAAGCATACAGAAAAATAGAGTAAGAAACAACTTATATACGCACAGCCCAATTTAAACAAATAATGGCATATTCACCATGATTAATTTTTTTAAATAAAATACTTCAGATGATTGAAGAGAAATGGCATGTGTGAAACAAAAATTAAATAGATGTTACTGATCAAAAGTGAGTAATATGAAAACAGGCTTGAAAATTTATTCAATGTGAATTGGAAAAAGAAAAGCAAATGGAAGAAATTAGGGGGAAAGTGATAGCTATGAAAGAGAAGTATGAATGAAGAGAGAAAAGAAATTAATAGACTCTAGAATCATAGGAAACCTAAAAAGAAAAAAATTCAATAATATAGTAAAAAGAAATGTGTTTGAAATTAAAGAATACATAACTCGAAATTGAGAATAAACCGAATTCAGTGGGAATATTATTTATGATGATAAATAGACATATACTGGTGAAGTTGCTGACCTCAATGAATACATTACATCTTAAAGGCATCCATAAAACAAAGCTAGACTAGGCCAGTGAAACTCTAGACTTCTCCACAGTAACATTTGTCACTGGAAGATTATTACTATTACAATGTATTCAGAGTTCTGAGGGGGGAAAATGACACAATAATATTATAGTCAATCCAATTGTTGTCCAGATATTTTTTAAAAGATACACAAAAGCTTATAAAGACTCAGACAATATTTCACCCACAAACTCTACAAGCTTTCCCTGAAAACAAACAAAAAATCACCTGATGATAAAATCCAGAAGAGATGAATTAAAGTTAAAAAAAAAATAACAAAGACTGGGGAAGTTAGGAAAACTCAATAACCACAAACAAAGTTTGTTATGCAAAGATTTACATTTAAAAAATGGGCAAAAACATCAGGCAAAGGGGACAAAGCCAAATAAGGCATTGAGATTAATATCCTGTAAGGTTTAATTCACAAAAAGGACATTAAAATGGCAAAGAGAATCCATTTTCAATAAATATACAATTGTTTAAAAAAACCCTAAATCTATCCATCAAATAACATATAAACAAAAATGCTTAAATTAGAAACTGAAGGAACTGTGATGAGAAATCAATAATACATTCAAAAATTGGAGACTGACTCATCTTGCAATGAGATAGATCAAGGAGACCACCAACTCCCAAGAGATCACCATCATCAAAATCTAAGTAAGGTTTCACAAAGGATTTAAGTAACATAAGAAAATCGGTTGAATAGGTAGATTCAATTTGATACTCTGAAAACAGGAAGTGTTTCTTCTTTCCTCTGTGTCTATAAACTCTAAGACTATGTCTTGAAGTCCAAGATTTTATCAACAATAAGACATACCAAGGATTCAACAGTAGCTGTAGGGGAAAATAAAACCCTAACAGTTGTCAAATTTCTTTGAATAGGGATTGTAAAATATGTTACAATTTTAGAAAAAATTGAACAAAACATGTTTGTTATTTTTCAGATGCCCTCGGTTTGTAAATGCTGACAATTACAACTGCAAGACATTATTAATTGTTGATAAAAGCACCATTTCATAGACATCAACATGTGTCTTAGAATCAATAACAAGGGTAGTAGAATTAAGGGGGCAGTTGATGAGATATAGATTATGCAGCCTCTATGGAAGATGGTATAGAGATATCTATAAAAAAAATAACCCGAAAATGTAAATACCCAATGATACAGTAATACCACCCTGAGGTGTTTATTGGGAAATATTGAAAATGTTTGTGTGATAAGATTGATGCCTGAGTATTTAATAGAAGGGTTTAAATCTGGGGAATGAGTTACCGAGGCATTGAAAGGCTGAAAGGACAGAAAGGCAGGCTGAGGTAATGCAGAGTTGGCAACTGTAAGCAACAGACACCACACCAAGGATTGGGGGGAAACAGACGGAAAGTGTGACATGATTAAAATCTAAGCCCTTGGCAAAGAGGTTTGTGAAGTTGGTGCTCAGAACTTTGAAGAAGGATCCTGCCCAATGGCTGCGGTTGTCCCTGGTGCTTGAAGCAAACTCCAAAGAGTTGGGTCTCAGACCTCTGAGGACTGGTGCTGTGCTGGGCTGCTTTGTCTGAGGCTGGTTCTGAGGGCAGGGAATGAAGTGCAGGCTGGACCCACCTGCTTTTGTGGGAATGGACAGCCACTGGGGGGTTGAATCCCAAGGAGGCAAAGCATGGAAAGGAAGTCACTTCTTACCTCTGCTCACGTTCCATTTTCCCTCTAGTTTGTCATCGTCCCTTCACAGGGAGCTGGTTAGCAAAGAAGTCTGGAATATGTAGTTCGCAGGGTTTAAGCCTCCAACATGTTTAATTCTGGAGGAATTAAATTTTAATCTATTGGTGCTGTCTGTCTGAGTGTATGTGTACACAAAATGTACATGTTTGTGTCTGTCTCTAAACATATTTCATGTTTTCACATCGTATTCACTAGTGTGAACTGGGCTGTTGTCATGTTTTAAGCATCTCCATGAGGTTTATTTATCAGTGTCATATTGGTTTGACAGATGGAGCCCACTAACACATTAAGAAAATGATACCCAACAACCAAATAAAGTTTGATCTAGAAATGTAAAATGGTTTAATATTAGGGAGTCTATCAATATAATTTACCATACTAACTGGTCAGAAGAGAAAAACCATAAAATCATGTCAATAGTTGCTGTCAAGCCATTTGATTTAAATCGTACTTGACTTAAAACCATAGGACATATTTGCTTCTCAGCATCAAGTCACACTTAATACAGAAACACTTTATTCATTCATCTAACCAATACTTATTAAATTCCTAGAGTATCAGGCTCTCCACTAGGTTCTGGATGTCCATCAGTTAATAAAACAGACAAGGTGGCTATTTTCCTCAAGTTTGCATTCTTGTTGGGGATTGACAACAAATAAATACACATATTAATAAAAATAACTACTGACTGATAAATAATAGGAGGGAAATCAATAAGGTAATAGGACGGTAACTGATGGAGATTTATCTTAAGTAGGGTTAGAAGAAAAAAATCCCTCTGAGTTGGGATCTGAAAAATAAGAATGAAGCCATCATACACAAAACAAGAAGAGGCTACCAGACTAAGGCAAAGGAGTTGAAGGTGACAAGGTTGACATTTGTTTAGAACCTCGTGAATAATTATATATGAAGGATGAAGGAGACAGAGTTGCCTCAGATGATTTCCAAGTTTTGGGAATATGTAGCTAACTGCTTGGATCGTGGTGCCAATTCATGAAAAAGATGATACTTAAGAGAAAAAGATAAGGCAGTTGTGAATGTATGGTTATCTGCTTGTGAGTTGGAGGTGCCTGAGAGTCATTAATGTGCAGAAAGAGGTGAGAGAAGAATATATTGGTCAGAGGCTAAAGAGATGGGTCATGGCTGGGGATACATATTTTTGAGTCAACCACATATGGATGATATTGGATACCATAGATGGATGATACTGCCTAGGGAAAAAGTATAATGTGAGAAGGGAAAAGGGTCTGAGAGAGTGTCCTTGTGCTCCCCAGTCTTTAAAGGTTGGGTGGAGATTAAAATAACAATGGAAACTGTCAAAGAAAAAGGAGAAAAACACAAAAGCTAAGGAAAAAAAAGTGCATTTCAATGAGGATGCGACCAATAGTGTCAGGTGTTGACACTGTCAATTATTATGAGAACTGAGAAGTAAATTTGAGTCATGGACCATGACCCAGCTATGAGTAGCAGAAATTGCCTCATGAGGAGCAATTTCTATAGAGTAATGGCATTGAAAGCCAGAAGGGATAGAGTGAGGAATGAGTGGGAAATAACAAAGGTGGTAGACAATTCTTGGGAAGGTATGTTGAAGGGAATGAGGGAGTAAAAGGAGATGAGATGGTGCGGTAGATGAGATGCAGAAGGATATTTACTGTTGACAGTGGATTTTTGTAATTAAAAGCTTTTTGAATTTACTACACTTTTATGAAAGGTAGAATTTGGGCAGCACTTAAAATATACTGTGTTTAAACCTTTTAATATGACCACCTATGGAGTACAGACCTCCTGGAGCAGCTCTACTTGATGTTTAATAGGAATCTCAAGATTAACATATTCAAAATTGAATTTTTGATGTTCTTACTCAAACATGCTATGCTATCAGTCTTTCCATTTCAGTGATAACTCTGTATCTTTGGTGGATATGATAAAAAATGTATCCTTGATTATGTTCTTTTTCTCACACCTAAGTGCAATCCATCAGCCAACTTCACAGACTCAACCTTAAAAATATACTGATTTTCCTTGACCGATGATAGGTTACATCCCGATTAACCCATTGTAAATTAAAGCTATTGTAAGTCAAAATGCAGTTAATTTGCCCAGCGTACTAAACATTATAGCTTAAACTAGCCTAACTTAAATGTACTCAGATTGCTTAGACTCTAGTACACCGTAGAGTGTCATTTGTTTATCCTAGTGATCAGGTGACCATCGGAGAGTTCTGTTTCACTGTCTGTGTCTCGAATGATGAGAAAGTATAGTACTATGTATTGCTAGCCTGGGGAAAGGATCAACATTCAAAATTCAAAATATGATCTGTACAGTATGTGCATTACTTTCACATCAACAGAAAGTTGAAAAACCATAAGTCAGACCATTGTATGTCAGGTACCTAGAACTCAATCACTTCTCACCATGGCCACCTGTGTCTGCCACCACTGTCATTTCTTTCCTGGATCATTGCAACAACCTCCTAGCTGCTTATCTAGCTAGCTCCCACCTTGCTCCTCATTCAACTCTCAACCTAGCGAATAATTCAAGGTTCCTCGTAAAGGTAAACTGAAAAAGTCATACTTTTGCGCAAAACATGCCAATCTTACTTTTTCCTTCACCATAAGCAGAAGTTTTTAAAACAGCTTATAAGCGCCTATGTGAGCTAACTTCATTTCCTCTATGATTTCATCATCTAATGCTGTTCCTTTCAACGTGCTCTTGCCATGTTGACCTCTTTGTGATTCCCTAATATTCCAAGCATTTTTCTACCTCAAGGCCTTTGCACTGGCTATTCCCGCTGCCTGACTTCCTCTTCCTCTAAATATATGCATGACTTTCTTTTCTCCCTCAGTCGATTTCTTTCTAAAGTATTATTTCCTCAAATACCACTTTCTCAGTTATAAAGTTTGATTTAAGCTACATATGTTAATTATATCTGTTATATAAATGTGACATAAATATAAATATAATTAAACTATATAATTTAAACTATATAAAATGTTCACATTATATATGTTAGGAATTTGTGGGTTATTTTAAGAATGTGCACTGATCTATAAAGTATAGTGAGATTCAAAGAAAATGAGAGAGCAAATAGGAGGGAAAGAAAGGAGAAAGAAAGAGGAGGGAGAAAGAAGACTGTCTGGAGGATAGTTCTAGAGGAAAGAAAATTCAAACCTTGTGATTAAATAAATTTAAAAAAATAGAATTTTGAGTAAAGAGGACTTTCCATAGTGATAGCTCAAGCACTCTCACTCCATTTTTTCACTATAGAGAAATTACATAAACTATAGAAAGAAATATGAAGATTTGACACAATTGGTTGAATGCTCAAAAAGCACTGTCCTTCCATCAGGTCAAGAGCAAGATTTATAAAGGCAGCTGAGTTGACCATTCTTAATGGCATCAGATTTGTCTTGAACTGGATGTAACAAGACTGGATGTACTATCTGAAACCAAATAACAAAATAGGGTGGACTGCACAAACACTACGCTTACAGTTAGAATTCCTTAATTTCCTATTTCTTAGACTCCCATGAATCTTTGATCTGTAATAGTCTATGTTCTGAATACAAAGTTCAAAGATGGAAACAATCTCCTAGTGAAGGCAACTAAAGAGAGATGTGTTTTAATACCTAGTCATATGGTTCATTTCTTCTTTTAGACTTTTTGTTCAGTAAATCAAGGCTGTTCTTCCTTAAACCCAAAGTCTAATTACTATGTGAATCACCTCAGCACTCCCACTTAAATTTGCTAATAGTTTAAATCAGGATTGGAATGATATTTGAGTCTCTCCAATAGTAAGCAAGGAAGTCATTTCTATAGACACAAATACAATGTAGCTGAAAATAAACATTTATAACAAATATTGCTGACTGAATTCTATACCACAAATAAACACTTTCGACTTCCGGCCAAAGTAATCATCCACTTCACACAAAATTAAATTACACAGAACACTGTGTCTTAAAGATAGAAAGCACACGCTTCCTTGTTTAATATTTTGCCAGGAACAACATGATAATTAAAACAAAGTTCAAGGTGCTTATTAATAGTGTACATATGTATTTCTTTAAAAATTTCTGTTAATTGTGAAAGCATATAGGAGAAGAGGAAACTGACCATGAGCCCCTTTTGGATTTGGGACACCCAGGATAAATGAATGCTTATCTAAATTTCAGTCTAGGGCCAAACTAGGAAGGATAATCTTTGCACACTATCATGGTAAACAGTTCTGAAATAGGGAAGTCACCCTTCTGTAAGAGACATATACATTTATAAGGAAAATCTCCATTTGTAACAAAGTGTCTCCCCCTCTCTACCAGGAAGAGAAAGATGACCAGATCTCTGGAAACCCTTATCAATAGAAAAGACAGCCCCACTTTTATGGTGTTTTGCCTGATAACCTCCCGTAACTGACTCTTCTGTCCTTAGCTAAAGATAGTATTTAAGATGGTGTCTTGGTCATTCCATGGAGTTACTCTGTTTCCCTGGGTCTCTCCCAGGTATTCAGAAAGTGTACATGCTATTAAACTTTTGTTTGTTTTTCTTCTGTTACTCTGTCTTTTTAAAGACTTTAAAAAGTTAGAGGGAAAATTATTTGTCCAACTCTACAGAATTATCTGCAAAACATGAACAGCACAGACAAATTCCCATGCATAAGTGTGTTGTGTAAATGTGCTTTTAGAGACAGTTTAGAGGAGGGGTTTTTAAAAGTTATTGTTTTAATGGAATCTCCTCCAAGAATATCATATCTCCGTGACCAAGACTTTGAAGCTCTGGAACAATGGATTTGTTGAACTGCAATTGAAAGGAGCAGAGAAGGAGAACAGTAGTTGTTACATTAAGGGTCCAAAGTTCAGAAGGTTTATTGCTTTACTGCTCCCATTTAATTTGAGTTCACAAAAGTTTTTACTAAAACAATACAGAGAGCATTTAATTCCAAACCAGAACACCAGATCAGTCTGTTGATTTCCTCTCTCGCTTTCAGAATTTTACCCTAATGGAATTTCAAAAAATAAATTCAGGTATAACATATGAAGACAAATGTTCAAATGTTAAGTGTTGGACTCACATGTTTTCACAAACTGAACACATCTGAATACCTAGTACTCAGATGAAGAAACAGAACATTATACATGATGCCTTAAGTAAAATCCGAAAGCAAATTTACATGAACTTTGAGTAGGTACCAAAGTGACTGAAAGAAATATTGTCCTTAAACAACAGATTATTTGTTACAGCATATATTATTTCCTAAAAATTTCTTCTAATTTGAGAAAAAAATTGTGATGACTATTAAGATATTTGTGCCATTGATATAGAATACATGTAGATAAAAGGGGGAGGATAATTATAGAGTAGTGAACTGGAGCCATTTTTCCTTGTCCCCAATTACATGCAGCCACCTTGGTTTAAAAGTCCCAGTGTGACATGAACTGGACTTCCTGAGTGGACCTGTTACGAAAAGTAGAGGCAAAGCTGAGTAGCCAGGTGAAGCTATATAATGTGGAGGTTAGGTGAGCTTTGAAGATCTTGCTTTTTGTGCTTTGACTTGCACCTAGGTACTTGGAGAAGAGACATGGAAAGAGATATGTAGGCAAACTTGGAAAAGATATATGACAAAAGATATGGGGAGAGGCTCATCCCCACCGGCAAAAACAATAGCAACCATTGTCTAGATTTGTACTGTGATTTTGTATCTTCTTTTTCTACTTTTGTCCCAACTTTCTGGGATCTGTCTTAGCAGGATCTGTCCTGCTGTTTTCCATCAGAAGTTGCCTTAGACTTGTGGCAAGTTTCTGGGTCTCAATGGCCCTGGCTTGGGTTGACCCTTTTGACTGGGTATCTCTCACAGGGGATGGGTAATTTGGGGGTTTTTATTGGGGAAACTTTTATTAAGAATAGCTTTTTCCCCCTCTCTATTCACACTAATTCTATTAAAGACCTATCACAGTAAGAACATGTTTCCTTTGCTTTTGTGCACACTGATGGCTAGATCCCCTTTAAGACTCAAATCCCTTAAGCTTGGAGTCTGAAGGGTGCCAGTCAGTTGCACACTCACATTATCATTTTTCAAACGGTAAAATTTGGCTGTATATTTCATTGATTGACCTGCCGCAAAGAAAGTTGATTAACTGCTACTCTTTATTCTCCTATCTTCCAATATGTTGCAGACACTATCTTTATGTTGCCAGTGTTTAAAATAGTATTCTGTTTTGCAACTCTAATAACCACACTGTACAGTCTTATTTCTACACTCAAATGGATTCAAATTCAAATCTCCTCATCAGGGATTCTTCAGCCTTGGATTCTCTATTTTGAATCATTTTTCTGTTGGCAGAATTTTCTCACTGAGTAATTTTTTCAAGACAATATCTGAGCTCATCTTTGAGAATGCTTGACTATTGTTTTTCACTTGAGTCCCATAATACTCTGTTTGAATTTTTCTGCAAAGCTGACTTAATTCTAACCTCCACTGCGCCCACCATCTTTTTGGTGACTTCTTTTCCTGCATGAATACTTGAAGATTTCTTTTTTCTTTCTTGAAGTTGAGAAATATAACTAGCTTATTTTTCAATGTCAACTTTTCTGAATAATTTTACCTGGTAGAGTGTGCTTATTTTAAAATAATAAATGAATACATTTAGTCAAGAAAAGTTTTCTACAATACACTTGAATTTTTCTTTATTTCACTTGTTGAGACCTCTACTTCAGACACAGCAAATATGTTTATATTTTGTTATATTTGTCTTCTAGAACCAACACATTCTCTCTGTTTTCTTTAACTCTTTGTGTCTTTCTGTGATTATCTGAACCCTTCATTCTACGCCAACAATTTAGATTTCTGTCATGCCTGATTTGATTCTAATGAATTTATAAGCCCCCTAGTTTGCTTGATTGCTTGTTAGCTTGCTTTTTTGGTTTAAATTTTGCTTCCTTTGCTTTGCAATTTCCTTTTAAAATTTTTCTTAGTGGTATAGATTTTTATATTCTTTCAAATGTCTTCTATGACTGGAAGGACTTGTGAGATGTATTTACTACCAGATTTATATTGCTTGCATACTATTTTCTTTTGCTTCAGTTTGCCAGAGTTTTCTTCTTCTTCATGATTATGAAATTCAGACCTTCTAATATGATGTCGGTGAATTTTCTTTGACTCCAGTGCCTCATGTTTAGGTCTAGTTTCCTTTATTATTAGAGTTAAAACAGCAAATCATGTCAGGGAGGCTACTGAGCCTTTCTATAAGATAATGTATTTACAACATTGTAGCTTAAATAAGATGAATTGTATACATAGATATGAGTATATAAAATAAATATATAATGTTACATATGTAACAATAAAATGAGATATATGTGTAGATTAGGACTTGAACATATGAACTATTGATAACTATATCTTTTCTCTATGTTTAATATTATAACTTAAAAACTTTGAAACTAATTTCAGAGCTTAAACTAACTGTATTGACACATTTAAATAGGATAGAGTGAAGAAAGAACACTCTCACCATTCTTTCTATGCTGATGGTGCAAGAAGTTCCTGGGATTCTAAAAGATCCAAGAAAAATCAAATTAAGTGGAACATAGATAGTGGGTAAGCAGACCTATAATGAGTCTTGCACTTTTCTTATCTACCATACTCAAATTGAATGAATCTTTTTCTGTACAGTTTAGAGCTTCCAAAGATGTAGAAATGCTGAGAACATAAGGGAAGGTATTCTTTGGTATGCTCAGCTTTCCCTGAGCTCTACTCTTCCCAGATTCAAAGCTAAACAGGTTTTCTAAAATATAAGATTGTAACAAAATGCTAACTCCAACCTATTCAGAAACACTAAAACCTGAAACCAAAAGGTTTGAGACCAGCAGAGACTCGCTACTGTGATACTGCATGGTTTTAACATCTTTCTATCTTCCCCAACTAAATCTTAGGATGTTTCCTGTAGTGACAATTACAGTAAGACTATCCCCCCACAAATTTTAACTCAAGTGTTATTATGATCCTAATTCTCCATTTATGAATTTGTGTAAATGTTGTCTCTGTGGTAGAGGACAAAAATGTCCTGCTTGTTGAATTCAAAAAAGGGTACTGGCTATCAACATGGACTTCGGCAGGGCCATTTAGCAATGTTTCTCATAATATTTGGTGGTCAAGAAGAACAATATAGGTTAGATGATCATATAATCAACATGGTTTGTAGCTAGCTGAAATAATATGTCAAAAGTTACTAATTAGTGGATTATCATCAAGTTGAAGTCTCTCTCCACCTATTCTATAGTGCTTTGCTCTTTACCTGTTGCTGCTTTTTATGTATTATCAATAACTTGGAAGCATGTGTAGAATAGTTATTGAATGTATGGGTAAGATGCAAATACATAAGAGCAGATAATTAGGACTTAAGATA
The DNA here is from genome assembly GCA_004024945.1 of Uropsilus gracilis. Lineage (NCBI taxonomy): Eukaryota > Metazoa > Chordata > Mammalia > Eulipotyphla > Talpidae > Uropsilus > Uropsilus gracilis. The sequence continues at coordinate 250,863 of PVHY01000210.1, forward strand.
TCAGAAGAGGATGGAGAGAAGGGCCAGATCAAAGGGGATAAAGCTGAAGGAATGTAAGTAAAAGGTTCTGTACTTTGGTCTAAAAAAATCTGTCTTGTTCCAAAATCAAACACACAAAATGTTGTTAACCAGCAGTATATGGATCTATTAGAAGAAACCCATTAAATGTTAGGTCTCATTGTAAGAAGTAGCTGTTTATTGGGCAGTAGAAGAAACATTGGATCTGGCATCAGAAAACTAGGTCCAATCCCAGTGTTGTTTACTTTAACCACCTAAACCCTCTGCTCCTTACTTTCTTCTCAGGGTTGTCATGAAGTTAAAAGGCCTCAACATGTCTAATTTCCAAATACTTGCAAACAATAAATGTCACCTTGAAAAGTGACCATTTACAATTAAATGGGTGACTATGCCAATCTATTTTGTCCTAGGAAAGAGAGTATTTGGTATGAGTTTCACACTGGAGCCACTTTCAGAGAAAGTCAGCCCAGTGGACAAGGAACTCAGATGAGAATGACAACCTGAAGAACGGTGGCAAGAACTGGAGATAACCAACTTGAAGGGTAGTGGATTGCAGGAAGACCATATCTACCTTCCAACATGGGATGGTGTCCTGCAGGGCTTCTTCCTGGAGTGCTGAAAAATGTAGAGCTAATAGTGGAGGATGGAAATAGCAAGAATGTGGGCCAGGGTGACCACTTGGCGGGGATGTTGTGAGTGATTTCAGCATGGGTGGTGGCTGGAGTGCGTGGCCTTTAACATGACAATCTGGTTGTCACATACATCTAGGACACTTCATCAAATGGTTCCTTCTAAATTTTGCCTCGAAGTAATCCAGGTGCTCCACTATCTTGGCTGGTTTCTAGCCATAAAATTCTATCACTTTCACTCCAATGCTAGGTCAAACCTCTTATTTTTCCAATATGCCTTCATGTACTGGTTTACTCCTGCTCTCTACTTTCTTGAGGGATTTCTGGTCATTTAAAATGCCATCTTTTTTCTGAACCATCCAAGGAGCACAGGAGAAGGGTTTATTGGTGGACTAACTCCAGCAATTGAAGTAAGACAGGATTAAGAGCTGGAATTTAAAGTTCTAAAGTTGAACTGCCAACAAAAAAAAAAGTGGAGTGGGCACCAGAGAAGGTTTTAACTGAGAATCTAGGGCACTGGGGAGAAGCAGCACACATGCCCCTTGCCTTGAATCTACCTGTTAGGCTAATCAAGGGCTCAAAAGTTATTTGTGCAAAGGATGATTTGCTGTTTTCAGGAGGCAAAATAAGGCCTGAGTAGGTTGCTCAGCATCTTCAACCCGTTCCACATCAAGACCTGGAAAAGTGCTTGGAGCAACTAGAGAGG